>JAQMYG010000023.1:39565946-39576710 GCA_030014215.1 Clariallabes teugelsi | reverse complement strand
TAATAATAATAATAATAATAATAATTGAAATATAGAGCATATAAGTACTCTGTATCAAACAATGCAACAATTTTCTTGGTGTTTTTTATTTTATTTTACACACATGAATCCATCCAGTATCAGTTATATCTTAATCTGAGTGTCTGTGGATTTGTAAATTGCGTTTCAAATGTTCGTGTCAGGAACTACATGTGATTTTCTGAATTACCACAAGAGGGCGGTAAAATCATAGTAAAGGTAAATGTAGTCGTCGAACCAACATTATTTACCCCCCCCCCCCCCCCGTTTTTTTTTTTTTTTTTTTACAGTAAATTGTAACTTTGACGTACCTTTTTACCCTTTATCTTTTATTTACAGCTATCCAAAGACATTTCTTAATTTTATTCTTTTTCTTTTTCCACAACAGTAGCAAATTATTTTAATACGTTTCAAATTTTGTATTTTATCGGCCAAATTCTACTTTCATGAATGCATTTTTTAAAATCACTTCCTAAAATATCACCTTTCCTCTGTGAAACCCAAGCCCACTTGAACTCATTAAATCTAACAGAAAGCCACAAATCCTCTCTGTTACTGTCTCTAATTTATTTCCTCAATTTGTTTTTCTTTTTTAGCTATTTATTTATTCGATTGTTTGTTGGTTTACTCTGTCTACTGTTATTATCTGTTTACATATTATTGATTAAGTTTGCTTACACTGTATATCTTCTAGTAATTTTTTGTTCTGTTAACTGTGGATAGTTTGTTGTATAATTCAAGTTTTTATCTCTGAATCTTGTATTTTACACTCTTTATTCTCAAATTACATTGCAATTGTAATTTTTGTTATTAATTAAAATGATAATAATAAAATAAAACAAGTTATTGAAAGGCAGTTCTTGTGACAGTAAGAGCTCACGTCCCTCTGCTCAGCCGCAGACACGAGCAGCTCACACGGCTTCACACAACCTGCCAGCACTTTTCATTTATTTATCTTTAAGCAGTTGATCTCGGTCAGGGTGTTGGTGGATTCTGGGAAGGGGTGTCCCATGAACCCCGGGTGTGAGGGGAGCTGACCAGCTGCTCCGTCTGTTACACAACACTGTACTGTAGACGAGAGTCTCACTGCAGTCTGAGCAGAATGTTTTAAAAAGGGATATAAATCCATCTGTCTGTATGTCTGTCTTTGTTGCTCTCTTCCACTTTCTGTCAATCTCTCTCCCTCTTTGTCTGTCTGTCTTTCTCTCTGTAATTTTTGTATATGTCTCTGGCTCTCCCTTTGTCTTTCTCTCCCTCTGTCAGTCAGTCTCTAGTTGTCTCTGTCTGTCAGTCTGTCTCTCTCTGCTGTCTCTATTTCTCTGTGTCAATCTCTCTCTCTCTCTCTCTCTCTCTCACGCTGTCTTTCTCTCCATCTTTCCTTTCCTGTCTGTCTCTTTTTCATCTTTGATTTGCTTTATCTTAATCTGTGGATTTGTAAATTGCGTTTATTTGTTGGTCTCTTTGTTTCTCCTTCTGTCTGTCTCTCTTCTCTCTCCATCTCTCACTTTGGTCCACCTTCTATCTTTATCCATGTTTGTCCATCTGTCTTTCTAACTGTTCATGCTTTTGTACTTGTTGCTCTCTAACTTTCTCTCTCTCTCTCTCTCATGATCTCTGTTTATGTCTACCTGTCTATCTCACTCACTCAGTTTGGCACCCTCTCTCTTTTTCTCACCTCTCTGTCCATCTTTCTCTCTGTCTGTCTGTCTCTCTGTCTCCGTCCCGTCTCTCTCTCTTCCCCTTACTCTCTCTCCTTTCCTCTTTCCCTATTTTTTCCCCGTGTCATTCTTCCTGTCTCTGTCTCTCTCATGCTCTCTGTTTATATCTATATGTCGGTCTCTCTATCTCTTACTCACTTCCTCTCTCACTTCCTCTCCTGAGTGGAATTAGCGACTGAAATAGCTCTCCTGAAGAGTCCGTGATCGGAGGGGTGAAGCGGTGTCTCCTTCTAAAAATTTACCTAATCACCTGTTATGCTTTAATCAACTTAAATTCTTGTACTGAATACAATTGTAATCAACACAGATGAGAAGAGCAGGACTTCATATACAGTACTGTGTGTGTGTGTGTGTGTGTGTGTGGTACTTCTGCCCTGCCCCTAACCCTGCCTCCAACCCACCACTTCTACATGAAATTGAGGAAATTATTTCTTAGAACACACACACTCACACAGGCGCACACACACACACTCACTCAACGGGGGAGTCCCTGCTAAAACCACATCAGCTGCACTCATCTTTCTCTCTCATACCTCGTCCCTTTCACACTCACCTAGCCTCACTAACACACACACACACACACACACCAACATGTGCCTTTCAGCAGCTTTCCTCCTGCTGACTCTGTATGGTAAGTTTGCTGTTATTATGCCTATTTTTTCCTTCAGCTTGTTTTACAGTGTGTGTGTGTGTGTGTGTGTGTTCAAATGAATGCCTGATGCCTGACATTAAAACAATCTTTACATGTTACTTTACTTTAGCTGTAACAATTTTATGCAAAAAAAAAAAAAAATGGACATGGACTTTGCTCATGCTATCGTCGTCTGGTCAATAATTTGTACAAGTTGACGAATAAGTTTCCAGTTTTAGGATGAAGGTTATGTGTTTAGTGAGTATTTGGAGATACAACATGTAAAGCTTTAAATCCCGGGTTCAGTCACGTTCCTTACACCCTGTTCCTGTTTTTTAATTGGAATCTCCATAATAAAGTGGGAACGATAAGGGTACTTATAGCTAGACATTGCTGAAAATCTCTATTTAAAAAAAAGGGAAAAAATGCACCTGATACCAAAATGGTACCTTTTGGTAGGGTAAGAACTGGTACCCAGAACCTGAACAGCCACCTTCGGCTTGTAGAAATGCACATGTAGGGTAGGGTAGTGTACCTTTAAAGCGCTCCTGTGCATCTTATTAAGGGGACACAGTCACTACATTAGGCCTACATATCAAGAAGTTCGACATTAGTCAGAAGAAAATGACTGTTTAGTTCCCTGTTTTTTTGTTTCTAAGCACATACGCTTTATATGCTGTCTCTGCAAGTCTAGATACTTTTGTACCTTTGGATAAGGTTGATTAGATTTCAAATCAACAGAATCTTTAAACATACTGAACTGTGTGAATGTATATAAAAGCTGTAGAGAAAGGATGTCTTCAAACCAAAAACAAAAAAACCCTATATAGCTCAGTAAACAGGAATTAATGAAATGAAAGTCAGTATTTGAGGATCTTTTAGTCTCAGGTTTCATTTATGCAGTTTTTTTTTAAGGAAATTAGCTACCAGGTTTTACTGAGCATCCGGCAGAACCGTACACAGTTCTTCTGAGGACTTTGGCTGTTGCACCTGCTTCTATTTTGCATGAAAAACCGGCAACCATTCTTTTTTTTTTTTGGTGGAAAAGTGGTTGCTTTTATAATGCACTGCTTTTCTTTTTCTCGGCTTAGTGGTGAGCACTGTCGCCTTGCACCTCCAGGGTCTGGGTTCGATTCCCACCACTGTGTGCATGGAGGAGTTTGCATGTTCTCTCCGTGCTTGGTGGGTTTCCTCCGTGTACTACGGGTTTCCTCCCACAGTCAAAGACATACAGCTTAGGCTAATTGGCATTCCCAAATTCTAAGCGTGTAAGTGTGTGTAAATATGTGTACCCTCCGATGGACTGGCACCCCATCCAAGGTGTGTCCTGCCTCGTGCCCTGGGCCTCCTGGGATAAACTCAATCCTGTATACAGGATAAAGCTGTATAGAAGTAAGAATAATAATAATAATAATAATAATAATAATAGTAATAAATCCATAGGAAAGTGTCTAAGACTTTTTCACAGAACTGAAGGTACGCATTGCAGGTTCTGAAGGTGTACACTTGATGGCATACCTTAATTTTCTTTTCTTTTACATTTATTCAAAAATGTGTTGGTTATTTAAGCCTTCACAGTAAAATTGTTCATGTAATAATGCTGTAAATGTAGTAAATGAATGAGTAACCTCATGTGATGTTGTTGCTTTGTAAAAAACAAAACAAAACAAAAAACTGCTTATCTCATATGAATCTCTCTTCTTCCACTCCCTTCTTTCTCTCAGCACTTTTGCACCTTTTCATTTCCTTGTTTTTTTTTTTTTGTGAAAGCAAGCTAGACTTTCATTGTTTACCTTTTCCAAGGAAGCCTTTACATTCTACTTTTTTGCCCTGATGAATCAAGTATCATCAGGACAAAAAAGTAGAATGTAGCAGTGTTTCCTTTCAAACGACAGACTGTGCATATTCTATAGTACAGTATATGCACACTTTATTGTTCTCTAAAGCTCCTTTCACCCTAGGGACACAGGCATGGATCTAAGTACACTTAACCCCATAATGTGGTAAATTTGAGTTGTGTGAACACCCCGGCAAGGATCAGCCTACCATGCTTGGATCCTCTTGAAAAGTTAGTTTTGAGTACAGACAGGGTCTGAATCAGCTATGAAAGCTACCCGTACCTGAACAGGGAAGTTGATCGCTGTTTAAAATGTGACATCAGCAAATCTGTGCGCTGATCCCATAATTTTACCAGCATATACATACCTAAAAAAGTATGAAGACAGGGACAGAGGATTGTTCTGACTTCTTTGTCTTTTTCTTTTTTTGTGTGTTTATTGGAGACTGGCAACCCAGCTAAGGTGCTCACTGCCACATGTGAAAGCTGGCCAGTGGGGAAGAGGGGTCATGGGAAGGGAGGAGCAAGTGTACTTGGATGCAGTATGAAGCAATCATGCCTAGAATGAAAATGCCTTGTAGGCATTGTAGGAGGGTGGGATGTTAAAGCGTCACTAATGTGGAATCAACCAAAAAAAAAAAAAACACACCATACCAACCATGTTCTAAGACTGCACCCACTAAAATGTACAGTTTGCATGATCTTTAGTGATCTGAAGTTTTAAATATAGACAGAACACATTTTTCAAGAATTAAATGATGGTATTTTATTACTAAACAAGAAATGACATGTACACATATTACAAACATGTAAGTTTATAATACTGGAGTATTGAAAGATTTTTTTTCATTTACATTCCTCACGCAACTTTATTTCTCATCTCCATTTTCAGGTTCTTCTGTTGGTCAGTATCTGTCCAGATTCAACATGGCAGGCGTCACCGGTTGGGTCCGTTTTAACAGCACACAACAAACAGCCAGTGTAAACCTCAGTGGTCCTGGTGTAACTACATGTGTCTCCTTCAATCTGATGCTCACTGAATTTCCAGTTATGTACGGTCACGTGGCCCAGCCCTGTGAGAAAGCCCACACAGGGGACCACGTGTTCAATGTGTCCATTAACACTTCTGTTTCTGTACTGAACATTTCCCATATGCTCCAGCAAATACCTAATCTTGAAGCGCGCTCTTTAGTGGTAGAGACATGTAATGGCACAAAGGCTTGTGCAGGTGTCATAGCAGAGTCAAATGTCAGCACTTGGCAGGCTCGGTTCTTTAGTGGTGTGGCTGGAAACATCTACTTCCGGAAGGTATCAGGGCAACAGAGTGCCACACTTCTCTCTAGTCTGGTCAGTCTAAATCAAAATAACTCCACTTTTGCTCAAGTGAGTGTTTTTATATCCAACAGTTCTGCTGCTAACTGTGAGGCATTTGTGCACAGTCTGGACCAAAACACAAAAGAAATGGGTCAGCTGAAGGTAGGCACTCCTCTTGAACCTGTCAAATCCCGTTTAGAGATCGCAAATTTTGATGCTGGGTTTCGCTTTGCTCTCTTCAATCTCACCTCAGAGTATACATGTGCTGAAATCCGAACCCTTCAACCAAAGGAGGTCAGTGCTCTGATAGACATGAGAGGGGTCAAAGGATCCATCACTTTTCACCAGCCATCTCCTTTTGACCTTACAACTCTCTCTGTGAACCTCACCAACGTGAACGGAAGAGTTGGGCCATACCATGTTCATCTGTTTCCCACCCCACAGATGAGGTCACCGCCTGAAATCACCTGCAGCAATGATAATGTTGGGGGTCACTTTAATCCCTTTAATGTGAACACTCAGTCGCCCCTGTATCCCCCACCCCCTAATTCAACCCATGACTTTTACGAAATTGGAGACCTCAGTTCCAGACATGGATTGTTAAATAATTCAGATAACATCCAAGCGAGCTTTACTGACTGGAATCTTCCACTCTTTGGACAGAACAGCATTGTCGGTCGTTCTGTGGTGCTGCACGAGCCTAATGGTACAAGGTTTATCTGCTCAAGCATTGGCTATCCTGTGGAAGTGATCACAGCCAGGGCCATCTTCCAACACCCAGTTGTAGGGACTGTCTTGTTTACCCAGTTAAAAGGAAACCCATACTCGGACGTCTCAGTGTTCCTAGACTTGTCTTATGGAAAACCAGATACTTCTGCAACTCAGAACCACCACTGGCACATTCATGAATACCCCATAAGCACAGAGACAGACAGTGATGAAGGTTGCTGTGTATCTACTGGGGGACACTGGAACCCCTACAACATCAATACCAGTATAGGCAGCTATAAAGTAAACTGTAGACCAGCATGTCCTTTTGCTTGTGAGATTGGAGACCTGTCCAGCAAATACAAGAAACTGAATTTGTCATCAAATGTTGGGAAACAACCTAGCAAGATCTTCTTCACAGATACTACAGCCTGGGTGTCTGGACTGAGCAGCATGGTTGGTCGGTCTGTAGTGATCCATGGCCCTAATGAGACTGGATATCGCATAGCTTGTGCCAACATCACACTCCTGCATTTCCCCTCAGCTCAGACTGGATCCTGGCAAGGGCCAGGGTCATCTGTGGGAATTATCAACTTCTCCCAGCTCTCTCCTCAGGGTCCAACCAACATCAATGTTTCTCTGACTAGTCTGGAGGCCAAAGCTGGTGGATACCATGTCCATCTTCTCCCAGTAAAGAGCGGACCAGAGGCCTGCTCCAATGAGAACATCATGGGCCACTTCAACCCATATAATGTGAATATCTCGACATCTCCAGCTCCAGGGAATGGCACAGTGGATCAGTATGAGATCGGTGATATCAGCGGGAAGTTTGGGAGTCTAGCTGATCAGAACCTATTCAAGAACGATTACAATGACCTTAACATGCCATTGAGTGGACTTAACAGTATCATAGGACGGTCACTGGTTATCCACTACAAAAACGGTTCAAGGTAAGGTTGCATTTAATGCTACTGTCTTACTCATGAAAAACCACTTTTTGATTTGAATGCACAAATCTCAGATGACACAAGTTCATCACAAAATTTCTATCATAGTTCTTAAAAGCAGAACAATGAATTAGTGCAGGAAAGGATTTTGGTAGGTGGGTTATCTATTTCAGATTATCCAGTGGACATCCATCTAGTGTGTATAGATGACCAGGTGACTCAGATCGACCAACGACCAGGGCAGCATGCTTACTGAAGAGTAATAACTAAATGAGCATATACACTAAATGATCCAGAAGTGCTTTTGCAGAACCGAATCTACCATCTGGGGTTTCAGTTTTTAAGTGTGGAAAGGTGTTTCTGTTCCTTGGTCTTTGGACAGGTTGACCTTTAAAATCTCTGCATAATTTCTATACATGTCATTTAAACCTGGGCTTTAAATTGAAAAAAAATTAATAAATAAATAAACTTGGTTTAAGCTTAAGACGTTATGTCTGTTTCATAAAAAAAAAAAAAAAATCTAATAATACACACCTCATAGCAGCTTGTTTGAGTGATATTTGGGAAGCATCATGAGGTCTAATGTCTACTGTAAATAGGACTTGGAAGCTTATCTACTGTACAGTGTAAGAATAAAATGAATGAAGCAAGCTTGGGGCTGAATTTTATTTAATTAGTTGTACAAATATATATAAGATGATAGTATTAGGCCCTTAATAATTAATGCACTCATAAATACTTATGTATGCAATGACAAAACTGTGTGTGAATAGAGAACAGGCTTCACTTCTTGCTTCTCAAATAATTAAAAAGGAACTAGAGCCTGAATATGATATTCATTTTTAAACCCAAGAGACAATGAGGAACAAGAGGTGAAAACTGTGGGCGATCAGGGTACACGGAGGCTGTAGTACAAAAAATGTCAAGTCATCTACTGTATGCTTTGATCAAAATATGTTTCCTTCTTTGTGTTTAAACATGCTACAGGATGCAGTGTGCTGACATCACAGCCATGAACTCCTCTGACAGGCACTGGATCATCGCCAATGCCATATTTAACAGCAGTGTGAAGGGCACAGTAACCCTGGTAATGTCATTTTTTCCTAGTTAAACTAAAAACTATGGTGGTGTAAACAACCTAAATGCTGTATTAATCAGGTAGTAATAAAACTTATTCTGGTGTGAGGAATGGCAGCCAATCACAACACTATCTTTTAAAAAAAAAAACATTAGCAGTCAGTTAATTAAGGCCACAGTAGCTGTTCGTGAAATAAAAGAGATGCAACCCGGCATCACTGAACGCATACCTCACTGCATGCACGATAGAGAATGCAGCTGGCACACGTGATCCTGTCACCCTCCTTCGGCTAAAGAGGATAAACAGGGGGTGTCTCTTTAAATCTGCCACAAAAAGATGACACTGTCTGCTTTCTCTTCATTCTCTGGAGTGGAGGATATGCGAAAAGAGGAGTGAAGGAGTGGAGATAAGAAGAAATGTAAATGTCTGGCGACTACTATGTGATCATCATTAACATCGAATACTCTGTTTCTCAAGGGTGTAGCAAGTGTGGGTCATGTGTCATACTGTACATTATTATTGGTGCTAAAATAAAACACAAGTGAATGACCATAAAGTAAGCAGACTGTCTAAGTGATTAGCTCTTATTTTGATATTAACATTGTGTTGTTTACAACAAATGATTGTGTCCTTGAACATCAAATGCGTAAATTATAGTTATGTATTATTAGCTAATATTCTGTACATCTGTTTCCTGAAATAAGTCATGAAGTGCTTTTTAATTTGACCTTGACATGAAGTGCTTTTTTGTCACAAATGTTTCAAATTATATATACTGTAATATGACAATAATGCAAATCATTTGTGTACATGCAAGTCATCGGATTCAGTTGCACAGTTAAGTCTTGAGCTTTTTTCAACTCAAATCTTTTTGCACCAGCTTCTTGCATCATGTTCGATTTCGCCCACTAAAAGTTTGCACATCTGGTCCACAGCAGTTCTGAAAATTACTGCGAAATAAAAATGTTTAGTAGTAGCAAAATGTATTTATTTATTTATTTATTTATTTATTTTACTTTAGGAATATTCAAAGTCCTAAATGGTTTCTGTATATGTAATCAGTCCCAACAGTGTTTTCTTGATGGCAGCTTCAGTGACGTGACCTTGCTGGTGGACCTTAGAGCATCTAACACTGTTAATGTGAGTACAACCTTTCACTATAACTAGCTACATAACTTACATACAGAAGGTAATGTTTAGCTAATTACAACTAACCAGTTAGCCTAGATAGTGGCCAGTTATTAGTTATTTATATTGTATACAACCAACTGAATGGTCCTGAACTGAACTTGTCCCAGAAGTACCATGTTTCTCCTGTTTGGCCTTTGAAGACCCTTTCACACAGAAATCGTCCTATAACTGCGATAGAACCTCTGTGTTTGTTTTTAAGCAGTGCACTGCTTTCCTCTGTCAGATCAGGAGTGATGTCTACAACATCAGCATCTCGTAATGCGAAAAAATTGTGCATACCCTTGTTTTCATGGTGCAGGTGAACTGAGCAGGTGCACTCACCAAACACAGAGCTCTGCTTGGACCTCACTGTCTCTGAGTTCACTCCCACTTCTCACCTATGAGGCCATAACTGAGCTGCTTTTAAGGCCTACTTTGCATTTTAGGATTGTAACCAATCATAACTCAGAAGGTAGGATTTTCTGAGGAAAAAAAAAATATATTTTTTATACATTTGACGACATCTCTTATTGCCAGAATGAGCCCAGTGCTGCAAGCATACGCTGCCTCGGTACTTCGGAGTGACTTCAGATGCCGTTAAACTGTTACTTCGGTTCTTGCAAAAGTAGATTTATGGCTTTCCAATGAGCAAGATTGTGGTTTATGTAATCACGCTTTTGCCTCAGTGAAGTCTTTCCCCATCATCATCTTGCACAGTTTTTGGCTTTAACCATTGAAAAACTAGAAGTTATACGTATTTCTACTGTTGGGTTGTTACTGTAAGTAAAATTATGAAACATTAACTGCTCACTTGAATGCTTGGACCGGATTCTTCTTTACTTCTAAGTTGCGTCTTTTACAGTAGCTTAGTTTAGCTCACATGTTTTAATTGTAAAGCTTTAGCTAAGACAGCTCCCAATTAATAAATTTAGTATTAATTTAATTACTTTATCCTATGCATTTATCCTAAGCCAGGACCCAATCCAAACCCCAAGGCTAAGTAATGGAGTGTTACGGTCCAGAGTCTAACAATGATTTTTGATAATTTAGACAGCTTTGTATTGGATCGACCATACGGACAACTACTGAAATCTCACAGTCGCTGAAGGGCTGTCTAAAATATTTTACAAGCTTATCATCTTTGGTCCAGGTCACAAACGTTTCCTGGTACATAACTGAAAGTTCTGTCAAGGACATGGTGGCTGGGTGTCCAGGACATGGAGGAACATATAACCCTTTCAACATGACAGCGCAGGTGAGACCTGATTTTATATTTAAGTATACAAAACCAAACACGTTCATTGTATTCACTAACCAACTTCAATGAAGAGAGGTGTCTAAAT
>JAQMYG010000023.1:39526796-39537607 GCA_030014215.1 Clariallabes teugelsi | reverse complement strand
TCGGATTAAACTTTTGATCTGTCATCTATGTTCTATTACAAATAAAATATTGACATTTGCCATCTCCACATCATTGCGTTCAGTTTTTATTCACAATTTGTTTAGTGTCCCAACTTTTTTGGAATCCGGTTTGTAAATCAAGATCATTGAAAGATTGTAATAAATAAAAAATTACAGACACTACATAAATAAAAGCATTAAATTGTATTTAGCAAATGTGTTTCTTTTTATCTGATAAAAATATAAATGTGTATGCATATTTACAAGAAATTAACCATTAATCAGGACATAGGAAGCATTAAGTATTATGAAAAATGGTGTTACATGATCCTATTTAAAAATTCACCTGGGTGACACTTTCTAGCACCGGTACCATGTTTTGTCCGATCGCATTCCTAGACTCATCCTTTCAGAACATTAACACTTATCAGATTGAGAAGTTAACAGCGTTGTTGGAGAAATCTCTATACCTCCTTCCAGGCTCCTATATTTTATATTGGTGTGATAACCGCTAATAGTGACAGATCTGCTACAGCTCAACTCTAGCAGGAACAGCATAGGCATTTTTGCCAGCTTTAACGATCCCACAAGTCTCCGAGAGCAGACACAAGCTGTCTACACAGGGCCTTTGAGTACAGTAGCTGTAGACATGGTTGACATTTTCATCCAGAGCAGCTGTGTATCTACAGAAAGATAAACATACAGAACAATTCACACACACACACACACACACACACACTGTATATATACAATAATCTCCACCACCAAAAAAAACACCTGTTGAGTCTCAGGGTGGAAATAAAAGCTCATGAGAAATGGTCCTATAAACACACAATGGAGTAATGAAAGCCAAACAGGGGTGTGATTACAGGACGGCTTCCCAGTTTAATGTCCGTCCGCTGGGACGTTATTAATCTGCTACTCTTCGCCCATTGTGTCTTCTGTCGACAGCTCGCAACTCTCTTTCAGCTGAAACCTTGCTCTACTTGCACTTGTTTCAGGTGGCCGTGGTGTCTCTCCGGCGCTTAAAGTTGAGCTGGAACCATATATATGTTGTGTCTTCACACTGCGCCTGGACATGCACATCTCTGTTGCCTCCATCGCGAATGTTTATATAAGGGAACCATTTTGCTTGGTCAAATAGCCCATATTATTTTCGACCACTCGCTTTGGGATGAAGGACCTGAACAATTTGGCTTTGCTACAAACATGCCGCAAGAGACGTGTCCACTATAGAGTATGGGGAATATATGTGCCTTTTAGTGCTCTGGAGAATGTAAGCATGCTAGTATTCGCGCTCTCTCTCTCTCTCTTTCTTGTCCCTCTCTCTCTATATCTGTCTGTCTCATCTTTTGCATTATACATCAGCGTATAAGCTGTAATTCAGGATCCTATACACAATGGAGCTTTATGACAGAGCGGTATTAGATATAACCTGAGAGGAACTGCGATAAAAGCACAGTGAAAAACTCCTGCACTCCTAAATGGTCAGCATAGTGTAGTCTGCGAATAACTCACATTCATGTCCACAGAGGCGAAGACAGAGCTGAATGCATTTGATGAATGTGGGGTCTGAGACATTTATTTTCTTGGGCGAAAGTGAGACATCTTACTCCGGACATTCCTTCCATAAAGGTTACATATATACTTCTCCTTGCAGAAAGTTGACATAAAGATTATTGAATGTTAAAATGTTAAAACAGAACTCCTTCCTGTCTCTTTCACATCATCAACTATCAAGCGTGAGACAAACCCGGTTCGTTGAAATGGTAACCTGGGGGCGCCAAGACTTTATTCCGAGTGAATAATGTAAGAGCAACCTTTATCAGATGGTGTTAAAATAAACAAAACAGCTTTGTTTTTTTGTGGCTTGATCTCAAGTGGTTTTTTATTTGATGTACAGTGTGATAATTCCACTTTCTAGGGAGCGAAAGCAGTGAATACGGAGCCTTTAATCCAAGTCTAAAAGTCACATTAAATTAAAAATCACTGATTTTGTTGCGTAGAAATTATGAATAAATCTTAACTACTTTACATTGAACCTTTAATTTCCAAATGGGATGATTTCAAAATCATTCAATGGTTGTTTTTGGGGATTGTGATCAGCCATTAAATGCTGCAAGTTTTACTATAATTTTACTACTCGCTCCAGTTGTTTGCTCCAGTCAATTATCCAATGACCAGTTTAGTAACTTTTCTATTTTAATGCTTAGAGTTATGCAATAACATATTGAGCAGGGATGTACCTAGGACAATCCTGTATAGTCAGGTGACCTGGTTATTATTCAATCGAGTGTGAGAATAGTTGTGTAGTGAAACATACATCACACTGATACATCATTTGGCTCGTCCTTGAGGATACTGTGTATATTAGTCAACTTGATCGAGCTAGGAATGGGAATTTATTAGCTGCTGAGTGTTTCTACACCTGATTAACGAGTGCACTTGTTCTCCAGGATATAGATGTGTGTATATACACAGTATCAGACGGAGGGGAGGACTAGCTTTGGTAGAACTGAGTAATGAATTTTTGATGTGTCTGTGCTGTAAGGAAAAGAAGAAACCACAGACATATAGCTTCTCTGGGAAACACACAAGCACTCTGGGGAAAGCAGTAAGAGGGGGCAGGAGGGAGACAAAAATAGGCTGAGATTTCATCACTAAAATCGGAAAATGTGGCTTCTTCCAAATAGTGTTCACAGACTCCAAGCCAAAAATAAATAAATAAAAAATAGAGGCTGGACCTCTCTGTTGAGACTTCCACTTTGCACTCAAATTTGTGGTATAATTATTTTGACAAGACCACTCAAAGCTTTGGACATCTGCATGTGTACATGCTGCCATATTCTGACAGCAGTATGTGGGGAAAAGTGGTCATGTAATTATTATTAGAGTATTGCTATATCAATCATTTTTCCTGGAAATATTACACCATATTTTACATCAAGTTGTGTGGGAGAAAAACAATGCAGTTTTATTCCAGTGTTAAGTAGCTCAAGTATTTCTTTATACTGCATGAGTAAAGATTATTCACATATTGTCACTTTTCTTTTAAGGTGTGACTTTATTTTAAAAAAGGCCTAAGGACACATCTAGTGAATGTTGAGCAGATGGTAGGTATTGCCCTACACTCGCTATAGTGTGCATATCACAGCTGCTGTGACCAATCAATAATGACCATAGTTCCCCCCCCCCCACCAAAAAAAAATAAAAATCACTGATCATTATAGATCCCAAAGAAATAATCACTGATCACTATTGTTCCCAAAAACCAATCACTGATCACTATTGTTCCCAAATAACCAATCACTGATCACCATTGTTCACAAGGACCAATCACTGATCACCATTTTTCCAACAACCAATTATGGATCACTAATGACTAATCACAGATCACCACTGTTCCCTCCCATCATTGTTAAATACTGATATAAGAATATGCAAATAAATTATTATCTGACCTCATTCTCGAGTAACCTTTTAAGCATGTATTAGCATTACCCAATAAGCCTATGCAACACTGCTTCTGTAGCCAAAATGATCAACTAAATGGTTTCCTTTTCTTTCCACTTAACTGCGAGTTAAATTTCAGGAGAAACCCTGTGGGTCTGGAAACAATCTAAAGAAAACTATAAGACAAATAAAATATCACTTTACGAGAAACAAAGGTGAAACTCAGTCTTTTTTAAAAGAGTCATAATAACAATACAAAATTTGCCACACTGCTGCAATGTTTCCTTCTTTCTCCCATCCATGTAGGAGGCCCTTTTCTGGAGGGTTTGACAGGTTCTGGTGTCCACTGCCAACCAAAACACCCGCGGTGTCATTCATGGTACACGGCTCACACTCACCCAGCCATGGAAGAGTGGTGAAAAAAACGACGTGCCTGCACGTCCTTGTGCTCCACAACGAGGCAGCGTGTCTCTCTCTGTCAGCGTTTGGACAGATATGGGTTATTACTCAGAGACCTCCATGTTTTAATTGGCACAGTGAAGAGAGCTGAAAAATCTCATTTGCTCACTGCTGGACTCTCGGTCCCACAAGATGGCATGTTCACAAACATACCAAACCATTTAACCTTTAAAAGTCTTATCGTTAAAGCGTAATTTAATGTAACTCATGGGATGACAGTCGCTTTACAAATGTTTCCCGTTCTGTAACTTGTCCCTGGACAGACACCGGCTCACTGCTAGAGTAAATACAGCAATATTTAAACATGATTATATGAACTTCGCCATAAAAACAGGTGGACGATATCAAAACCCAGATGAATTCACAGAGGAGCTTGTTTCCTGAACACTCAGGACCTGTTTTATGGATTTGGGATTTATGGCCTGCTGAGGTACAGAGCTTGTGAGTGAACTGCTACTGACAAGAATAGCAAAGGCTCTATCATGAAGCTGTCACAAGAACATTTCTGAAATTTATACGTGTTATATTAAACCTACAGATGAAAAATGGGACCAGGGTTTCTGTTCTGGTAGAAGACAGAGACAACTAGCAGCTTCAATCAATCAATCAATCAATCAATCAATCTATCTATCTATCTATCTATCTATCTGCTGTATGTACAATACTGTACAAAAATTTATTTATATTAAATTTGCCGAGTGCCAAAAAAGTAATTCAAGGGGAAAAGTCCTTGATGGCACAGATTATGCTGTGGATCTCTGTAGCTCTAGTGTAACTGTTTTTTCCCCCCAACAGTCAGTACATTGTCCACTATGGGGATGTTTTCAGAACATTGACTTTGAAAACAAACAAAAACAAACAAACAAACCAGTGTTTATGGCATGTATATTTATTAAATTTTAGAATCTTTGTTTGTCCTTTAAAATCCTTCTCACTCAAATTGTTAGGAGGTAAGATGCTTAAAAAAAGACTATGTGACCAATGAAAAAAAGTAATTATTATTATTATTATTATTATTACTACTACTACTACTACGACTAATAATAATGACTTTACTGCTGATTTTTCAATAGATTTTGAATCACATAATTATACATCAGTAAAATTCTATTTAATTTAGTTACAAAAAAATGCATATTTTTACAGACACTAGAAGAACTCTGTGTTCTATGTCAGTACTGGTACTTGTGAAATCCTACATTGTTTCTTAATCACACAGTTTGTCCCAAGTTGCTGAACAGGTAACAACCACCACTGTTTCTGAAAAAGAAAACTTACCTACTTAAAAAAAAAGTGTAAATACATTGGCTGCGAGCCCGAACCTGGCTGTCCTGGTGCGTCTCCAACCCACAGCTCTGATTTCTGATTTGAATCTACGGACATGGTGGTTTACCTCCGCCTCTGATTAAAGAGATCTGTTCATCCAGCACACGTTCAGGCGCCAACGTCAAGGGAAGGATTAAAAAATAAATAAAAAAAAACTCCCGTGGGCACAGATCATGCTGTGGATCTCAGTAGCTTTCCATCATCACAGGTATTTAGTCATGAGAGGTTTAATTGTAGTTGAACATCAAAGACACAGCTATCTGTGGAGCATTGAAACACTTCCAGAACAGCTCGTTGAAATCAGCTCGTTAAAACAGAGGGTTGAAAGCTGTTTTACAGATGTTTAGGGTGATGTTGATTTTTTTCATTGTGTGATTAGATGTATGTTGTGTGTGTTTAGTAATGCCTACAATTTTCAGCAGGTAAGGTGTTATTGTAAATAAATAAATAAATAAATTCTACTCAAATGCACATTGTTATAGTCATTAATATTATTTTATATAAACCTATTTTTGTTTGTCTGAATCAAATTTTATTTTTTCAAAATAGAAAATAACTAACTATTTTCCTTTTTTTTTTATTTTATTTTTTTACATTTGATGTCATTACCAATAAAATCTCAATGTGTTTCATTTAAAATAACAAATGATCAGTACTAATATAAATAATTGAACCAATTGAATAAACTGGGTTAGATAAAGTGCTACTGTATATAAATAATAAAAGTATATTAATAATAATAAAAAAAAAAAATCAAGCCAAATCAATATACATAAAATGAGCAAATAAAATTCAAGCATAAATAAAAAAAGGTGTAAAACAAAGTTCTTTTTTTTTTGCCCTTGTTTAACAGTTGCTGTGGTGTTATTTATGCTGTGATATATTGGAGTGTTTGTGTGTGTGAGTGTGTGTGTGTGTGTGCATTAGACCCAGTGTTGAATTACCTCCTCTGTGGCTTTAAGTGCTTCACACACACCATCATGAAGTGTACACACCGCACAGCAGCTACCACATGCGTGTGTATGTGTCTACAGACGTGATTTACAGTTATAACCCTTAAACACACTGCATACACACACTCACACAGAGTAAACACTGGAATGTTGTTCGTCTGTCTAAAAGGAAGCAGACAAAGGAAATGTTTATAAAGCCTATATTTTTAATCTCTGGTATTTGGCAACTGTTTATTGTAAGAGTTATTCTACAGAAAATTGGAAGATTAAATAATACAAATTAATATACATGTCTCTAGAGCATGATTATACAGTGCTTTTATGGTTGACCAAGGAGCTAATAAAAGAAAGTATTGTAGAAAAAAAGGACACAATGTGATTATTATTATTAGTATGTTTATTATGATTATTATTAATAATGAACTATTTTCTCTATAACATTTAATTTGCAATACTAATCACAAGGTGTTTTGGTTAAAAACAATTCTAACATAATATAAATAAGTGGAATGTGAAATTATAAAGCCCTGAAGCCACAATAACAAGCAATAGTAAAAAAAATTATCAATTAAAAAACTAATGAATTGTAGATAATAATAATAATAATAATAATAATAATAATAATAATAGAAAATCATATAGAAGATACTTTTTAAAATAATTTTTTAATTTTACATTTTATTTATTTTATTTTAACTATTTTTTTAGTTTTGAACTTTGACTTAGTGCTGCACAATTAATTGTGATTAATTATTTAAACACAAAACTCTACAATTTATAACTGGAAATATAATCATAGTTTTTATTAACGAAGAATTTCCAATTATGTACTAATTATTGGCTAACAACCTCTTAATTAGCCTAAATAAATACACTTAAATATCAAATTTAGTACATCATTTCCAATATGATCAAAAAAAATCTAACCATGCACTTTTAAAACTGATTAACATATTATATAAAATTTTATTAAAATGTTATTTATATACCCCTTTTAATAATGGTCATTATCACAAAGTAACTTTACAGAATAAAAAAAAAACATTTGGGAAATGAGTATTGAAATGTGTGAGAAAATATATACAAATCAAAATGATCAGATTGTCCCAGATGAGCAAGCTGAGGGTGATGGTGGCAAGGAAAAAATCCCTAAGATCATCAACCCAAAATAGTAGCTTCTAGTAAAACCCACTTCTGCAGGTACAGGACAGTGCACCCATTGTGACAGAATTCCCCCTTGCACACACACATAACAAAAGAAAGTGTACAGGTTTTTACCCCAAAGACAATCACATGACGCCCCTGATGAGTTCATGACTTTTAAACACCTTGACGATAAACACAATGTTGTAGGATGCTCTGCGAGAGCAAAGAATTCCACTGTAATACTCATGAAAGGATCTCTATTACGGCAGAGAGATAAGCTCAGGGCATGACAGCACACAGATAAGACTGGATAATACGAATAAACTGTGTGCGTGTGTGTTGTGGCAGTGGTGCGTATCGCTGGTGAAGAGAGAAAAATTCCACAGCCTTAGTCTGATAAAAAATGTGCATTTAAAAGAAAATCTAATAAAAAAACAGTCAATATCTAGAAATCAAGGATGAAAGTTTTCCTTCACATAGGCCGATATCACTTTTAATTTAGAGAAACTGCAGTTCTCCAAGATGTCACTTCAAAAATGAACAGCCATGAATTCGGGCCCACGATGTAATTAATGCTGACGCTAAAACATGCTAGACTTCATGTACATGCTTTAAGGTCAAAATGTTAATGGTTTGCTCTATAAATTTCCTGACAAATGACAAAAAATAACTGTTAGCATAGTGCTCCTCAGGCTAATTTGATTCCCAAATAATATCAAACACACACAGCTATAATGAATACAGCACTGATTTTGCTCTTAGACAAAGGTGTAAGGGACACCAAATTCTACAAGCAGCTGTTAAAGCGATGCGGGAGTATTACTTTCGAACCCATCATGCTCAGGCGTGATGATTCGATTACAGGCTAATCGGAAACATGTGATCCCCAGCTTGCTGTTCACACATCGGACCTTTATTTTAAACCACAGTCCCTAAAGAATGGGTGAATGTTAAAACATCCCATTACAGGGCATTACGGGTACTCCTAAAAATGCATGTCTCCTGGATACAGCTTTTTCAGAAAGTATGGGTGGTGCGAACTTTTGCCCGTATGTGAGTAATTCTCTTTATTATAGGGCATACGAAACGTTGTCACTCGGCATTACTCAGCTAACAAAATAAAGAATGTTAGCGAACAAACCTTCAATCTGGTTGGTTGTAGGTCGGGTTCATGATGGATTGATAGGTTGATTTGGATGATGGGTTGTGAAACAGGTGGTTTGGTTGTTGGTTGGATAGTGTGTCAGTGGGTTGGTTGGTGTGTTGGTGGATTGATTATATAGTAGGTTGGTGGGCTGGGTAGTTGCTGGGTTGATGCATTGGGCTGGTGATGGTTTGGTTGGATGTTAGGTTGGTTGGTTGGTTGGGTGGTGGTTTGGTTGGTTGATTGGTTGTTGGTTTGAATGGATAGTAGGTTTGGTAAGTTGGTGAGTTAGTGGTAGTTCGTGGTTTGGTTGGTTGAGCAGTGCATTGCATGGCTGATGGTTTGTTGGTGGACCACTGAGTGAAAATTTTCTTCATTGCTTAAAAATTATCATTGACCCAACCCAGAATGAGGTCACCTCTCAAAGCACTTACAAATTATTTACAAAAAAAGACCAAATAAAAAAAAATGGGAGTTTATGGCAGACCCAGGGAAGTTAGTTAATGTTCTATGTAAGTAATAGAACCCTTTTAATATGTTAAAACATTGGTTCTGGTAGTGGACTTCCTTCCTCCTGACTATGCCTAAAAAAAAAAAAAAAGACAAACTCACAAGCTAGACAATATGTCAAATTTAGTGCAGGGGACAGACACAGTCCTGCTCAGGTTGATAGGCTTTTTATGGGTGCAGTAAAGCTTTTTACACACTTGTTTTTATACACAAACACACACCTTTAACACCCTACAACCCTGAACAAATTGTTCTGACATTCTCCACTTATTCTGAATGAAGCATGTGTCAGTGATTGGCTCTCCATGCTGATTCATGAACAGACAGCACAACCCACACACACTCACACATACACAGAGCACGCTGACAAACTGCACGTCTCTCATATCGGTCTGTCTAACGAGCAGAGATAAACACTTGTGTAATTTCAGAAAGTTCATGACCTACATCTCTGCTAAAAATCTGAAGTAAGCGCAGGCATGCACACACATACACACACACACGTTTCTCCTCCCTCATACACAACTCATCCTCACTGTGTGTGTTCAGAGGCAAAAAACAACAAACAGATCAGGTGGAGAGATATATGAGGTGAAGTACACGTGCCACGGCAACTCCATCACGTCACAAACACACAAACACATGCAGACCTTTTATTTTCCACATAATGAAGGAATTTTATCCATCTGACATTATCATTTGTCATGCTTTATTTAGCGCTCACTCTAAGAAAAAAAGGAAAAGGAAGAAACCCAAAAAGTAGTATATGTTTCTTATTACTTTAACAGGGCCTTAACAACAACAACAACAACAAAAACTAAAGTAAATACACATGCAAAAACAAAAAAAAATCCCAAACTTTTTAGTGCTGAGTATGCAAATTTTCTACATTTGATAAGATATAGGTCGTAGCAAGGTATTTAAGTTTGCAGCATTCTGTGCAAACTCTTGCGATTGTTGTACAAGAAAATCCCAGGATTTTGGGCACTGACAACCACAATGTAGTCACAATTATTGAGGTCATTTTACATATACAGTAGTAGTTCACATGGATTTAAATTGAACCATAATATCAATTAGTCATACACACATAATGACCACACACCTGAAACACAATGATTATATTTTGTCTTTTTGGGGATCGCCACAGTGGACCATCCAATCTGCACACAACTTCAAATCAGGTTTTACACCAGATGACACAACCCCCTCTTTTATCTGGGATTGGGACTGGCACTGCATCCAGTGGCTGGAGTTTGGGCATTGGGTGAGAATGAAAAAACCTACCACTAAAATGAGCATTTAATGAGGAAAATGAGACATTCTCAAGCTCTCAAGGACACATGGATGTCTTTATCTCTCTCTTTCGCTCCTTTTTTCTCTCTATTCTTAATTATATATTTCTCTGGAGATTTGTCAGTAAAAGAACAAAAGACAAACACCAAGTGTGCTCCAGTGGACGCCCTGAGGTCAAGGACTGGGATCTCTATTTAAATGCTGGAGAATATCTCAGTCCCGGTTTGTTACATAATTACTAATGGCCTTATGCCATTGAAAAACTTTAGGTGAAACATGATGGTGAAACATCTCGTTGATGAGAGGGATCAGAGAAGGAGGCATTTAAGCTGACAGGAATGCTATGAACTGGGATAAGCACTCTGTATATCCATGGTGAGCAGAAAAACATCTCATCATGAACAAAACACTAGTACCAGCGGAAGGACACATCAGGTTCCATTCCGGTCAAGTTCAAGTTCAGGCTTTTATTGTCATTTCAACCATATACAGTTAGTACACAGTGAAACGAAACAACGTTCCTC
>JAQMYG010000023.1:39507407-39520853 GCA_030014215.1 Clariallabes teugelsi | reverse complement strand
TTACACATTAAGTTTACTGAAAGTAAAAACAGTTGAAAGTCAGAGGACGTTTCTTTTTTTGCTGAGTATACATGTTTAATTTGGTTTCCTTCTTTAGGCAGAGGAAAAAATAGCAATTGTGCAAGATGATTTGTAACTGAAGAGTTAAGATTGTCCCATATTTATCATAGCTAGCACAGGTTTCAGAACTCCCCAAAGTGTGTTTTAATGATGCAACTGAAACACCCCTTTAGATGAGGACAATATTCTTTATTACACTCCTGCTCCAAATGCATTTTTTTTTTTTTTTACGTGAATGAGCTCTTGCTAATTGAAAGTGATAGGACAGCAACTCAGCCATGAATTCTGATTTATATTTAATTTGCTAATTCTAAGATTAATGCTAGCATTGAGATGTTAAAGAGCTAAATATACTGTAGACGCTAACATAAGAAGCTTTTTCCATTTCCAACATGGTAGCTTTATGCTAACTCTGGTACGTACAAGGGTAACTCATAATATAGAACTTTACACATGGCTATGCTACAGTAAGTGCTAAGCCCTACATTTTAGCGATACCACTGCATTGTTTTGCACAGACAGGATGCTAAAGCAACATATCGATGTGGCTGATCTGACAAAGGAAATTGCGCAGACAGCAAAACAAAGACATATATCAGACCCAGGTAAAGATGCAAATCAGGTGGATACAAAACTACAAGCTCTTTCATGAGCAGTGGGTCGCGATTTAGCGCTACGTATTTGTTTTAAAGTACTTTAAAGAATGATGAGATTTGTGAGAGACTCTGCGGGTTGAGTTAGAGCAGGATAGATAGTGTAGCGTCTGTTTTTGTGATAAGGCTCATGTCCGTTCTAGATAAGAAGTCAGATTTATATATATTTTTTTTCAGCAAAACCCCCCACAAAGCAATTACCAGCCACTTTATTAGGAACACATATAGACCTGCTTATTTATACGTATTATTTATGCAGACAAGCCAGCATGTGTTTCAGATGATGTTAACCTCAAAGATAGTATTGGGAGGGCGTTTGGGGGGGGGGGGGGGGGGTGATTTCTGTGCATTGCTCATGGGACAAGTGACAAGTTTGGGTCATTCAGAAACAGCTGGTCTCCTGGAGTTTTCACACACAACACAAACTGGTGCGAAAATACAAGAGGTTTGATGGTTGGAAGAGAATGCTGAGGCTCATTTAAGCTGTAATGAAAATCAACACTTCTTATAACCGTAGTGAGCAGAAAAGCATCTCAAGACACATAACACATTATATCTTGAGTTGGATTGATGCAGCAGTTTCAGGGGTTTTCTGACATCTTTGGAATAAAACACTTTGGGATGTGCTAACAGTTACTCCACTTAAAGCAAGTTTATTATTTTCCTGTAACAGCACAACGCAGTGTGTTATGCCTTATTTGGTAATAATGATCCAAGCCCAGCTGGAATTTTCTGTAGTCTCTTCCCAGAGATTTGTCCAAGATGTCCAAGTTTATTTGTTCGAAGCTCTTGTCACAGCTCCGAGTCGAAACTCTCACACTATCAAGAGCACGAGGTCTACGGTGTCACGCGAATTCAACTGAACAGTCACAGCTCAGTCCCGAACTTTCTCATTATCCCTGCAGCTGCACAAATATGAGAAACAGCCCCGCATTTTCAATCCTGTCAGATCTCATCCACCACTGCATACTCTTAGGTGTCTCAGGCTTAGAGCTGAGATCCTTACTGCATCAAAACCTGATCTCAGACCAGCACATGGGCTTAGAGTAGATGAACAAAAGTCTACTGTGGAGGCTCAGTGTATCTGTCTGTATGTGTGTGTGTGTGTGAGAGAAAGCTTTTCCACATTACTGTCCTCAGTAAGATCAGATAAATAAAGCTGCATCTCTGTAAAGAAATAAAAAAGAAATTTTAAAGAAAGATGGAATTGAAAAAAGAAATGAAAGAAAAATTTATTTTAAAAAATGTATATACAGAAAGAAAGAAAAGAATATTGGTTTAATATAATATTAAACCAATATTCTTTTCTTTCTTTCTGTATTAAAAAATTTCTTTTTTATTTCTTTTTTTTCTTCCTGCTACCTGCTAACTTTCTTTCTTTCTTTCCTGTTTATTAAGTTAATTTATTTTTCCTTTTCATCTCATTATCACTTTCTTTTTGTCCTATCTGTTTCCCTCTGTTACTTCATTTACAGTAATTTCAGATCAATTTGAAGTTTTCTTTACTTTTTACATTTTTATTTACTTTTTTAAATCAGTTTTATTTCTTTTTCCTTTTTGTCTCATTCTCTTTCTTTTATCTCTCTATCCATTTATTTCTGTTACTTCTTAATTTTAAAGTTTAGATTGTTTTTAAAAATATATCTTTTTTTTTATTGTCCACTTTCATATTTTGCTTTTATACTAATTTTCTCATCTTCTCTTTTTCTCTCTTGCTTTCTCCTTCCCTTACTGTTTTTAGATTCACGGTTTCATTTCTTTAATTTGTTTCCTTTACTCATTATTTTTCATTCCTTTCTTTTTACATTTACTTCTTGATTTCTGATTTATATTTAATTTGTTCTTTCTTTCTTTCTTTCTTTCTTTCTGTTTCTCATTTTATTTCTTTGCGATATTTTCCCCAATTTTCTCTCTTTTTCTCTCTTTCTGTTTCCTTCTCCTATTTCTCCATTTTGAATTTTGGATTACATTTCCCCCCCTTTTTGTTTGTTTCCTGTTCCCTATTCTTTCTTGTTTCTTTTTTATTTTAGTTCTTTCCCATTCTTCTTTTACGTTTTTGGTCATGTACTTTGTTATTTTGTCATTAATTTATTTTAAAATTTAGAATTAATTGCTTTAACTCTTTTTAGATGAAAGGGTAATAATGAGTGGTGTTTGAAAAACAAAACTATGATTAAGCCAGGTTGTTAATGTTTCCAGGCCATTAATTAATATGTACTGATTATTTTAACATAACATGTGGAAATGGGCCAGAAGTTTGCTACATAGTGAACATGATATTAGTGTGCACTTCTGAGGGAAGTTCATCAAGGTTTAGGAGAAGCTGATGTCTTAAGACTTGGGCATAAACACTCCAATTAGGCACTGACAAACGGCAGAGCTCTCAGCGGGTTTGTAATCGGAGGGATTAACCCTGAGAGGCCTGGAAGAACGGCCATAACTCTGCCTGTGTGTTTATGAGCAGCAAGTGGACAGACAGGTTTAAGCTTGGCTTCAGTAAAATTCATCACTTAGCACGGTGAGAGATACACTCTGTAAGTATGGCCTGTGAGGATGAAATGCAGATCTGAGGGGGAGTTACGGGGTGACAGCTCCGGAGATAAACTCGAGCTGTTAGTCAGACCACAGAG
The DNA here is from genome assembly GCA_030014215.1 of Clariallabes teugelsi. Lineage (NCBI taxonomy): Eukaryota > Metazoa > Chordata > Actinopteri > Siluriformes > Clariidae > Clariallabes > Clariallabes teugelsi. Next base: position 39,517,510 of record JAQMYG010000023.1, on the reverse strand, counting down.
AGAGAGTTAGAGAGAGAGAGAGAGACTCAGCAAAGAGACTCACTCTCACTCACTCATCGTCTATACTGCTTAATCCTGTATACAGGGTCGCAAGGTGGGTCCTGGAGCCTATCCCAGAAGACTTAGGGCAGGGAACACACACTTTGGGCAATTTGGGAACACCAGTCATCCTAATAGGCATGTCTATGGAGTGTGGGAGGAAACCAGAGTACATGGAGGAAATTCACCAAGCACGAGAAGAACATGCAAACTCCATGAACATAGACCCTAGGCAGGAATCAAACCTGGAACCTGGAGGTGCAAGGCGACAGTGCTAACCACTACGCCACTGTGCCGCCCTTAGCAAAAGACATCAATTCAAAATGGCTTCTCACAACATCAGCAGTAATCAAAATATTGCTGCTTACCTTTAAATGAGTTTTATGCTAAAATTATTTTGTTAAAATCTATATATCAGAAAACATATACAGATTTTGTAGTTTTAAAGCTTTAACATCCACATTTCTCTCCCCACTTTGTAGCTCAAATGCATGGTTCAACCCATGGTTGAAAATGGCATTATTCCAACTTAACTTCTGAGTAAAATGGAATGCAGTGTTAGTCAACAGGCCTAGTAAACCAAGTTGTGGATTAAACCAAAGACCTTGTAGCAGCAAGGCAACAATGTTCCCACTGCATTTAGGCTTAATTACACATAGACAAACTAATGTTATGTCTTAAAGTGCATACTTCTCAAACCTACCAAAAAGATACGATTTGGGAGGCATACTGTATGTCATGACAACAATCACAATGAGATCAGAAAGCTTTAAAGGAAAAACAGTGCTTGTGGTGTGCGTGAAATCATCTTTAGTTCAACATGGAATCAACATCCAAACATAAACTGTTTTCAGATTCAGTTGGTCTATGAACTTGAATTAAGAGAGAAGATCTGGCCATCTAGACAATCAGAAAAGAAGACACATGAATATCAAAGTCCCCTAAAACCAGATTGCAATTTTGAAAGATCGACAGCCAAAAAGAGGAAAACATGCGCATCAACCACCAATATCAGAGATAATACAAATGTCTGGCCTGTGTTCCAGCGTGGCAAGAAGAGATGCGGTTGAAGTTTGAACAAAGACACATGAGGATCCTGCAGAAGGTTTTGGGTTGAGATAACACCAAACCTTTGGAATAACCAGAACCATCCTGACTGTGAAGTATTGATGGAAACATAACATTGGGAGCATGATAAGGTGATTATGGACGGATCCAAGATGGTAATTAAATGTTCAATTAAATGCACTTTTTTTTTTTTCAAAGTAGGATAAATCCATTACTTTCATATGGTTTAGTTTGTTGCATTGATTAGGGGGAAACAATTCTCATTTAAACCAATGAAATATACAGAATATACACATTCTGAAGGGTGTGTATTCATTTTTCTATCTACCGTATTATGCATTAAGTATCTTTAATAGAATAGTACTTTGAAATCGTTTTTAACCTTGAATTCAAATTAGGATGGATTGGGTGTGGTTTGTGCTTATTTGTCCAAAAGAATATTTTGAACACATTTGTAGCACCCCTGTGTTTCTCTTCAACCAGCACAAACAATAGATAGTGTGTTTGGGTGTGAGTTGACCCATGAGTTTTGCTCCAACACAAAGACTTTTGGGTCTTCTGTAATGTCTTTCCATTCTCTCATCTCTGTATTCATCCCAAATTCCCCAAATTGAAACCTTTCTGCATCACTAACGTTACCCAGTAATTACCTCATTATGTTTAAGAAACCTTTACAAATTAGAGTTATTTAGTTGCATATAATCATAAGAAAAACAATGTTTTAACCCACTTACATATTTATACAGTCATGAACAATGATTAAAAGTCATAAAAATATATGTAATTTGCTACAAAATTTGAGATACAGATAGGGAAATACTCATTTAGCTGTGCTAAAACATTTCCCTAAATAATTAATCCATAGAGAGTATTGAAAGTATTAGTACAGTCAAGCAAGGATGGAAACAATGGACAGAATTTTTAAAATGTGGCCTTTGACCTTCCTTGTCTGGATAATGGTTCATCACAGGAGGTCTCTGAAGGTTGAGTGCGTCTCAAAGCATCTTCACACTCTGGGGTTCAAAGCGTCTGAGAGTTCCTTTCCAGAAAATGTCCTGCATTGTAAGCAAGCAGTGGACTAGAATGAAAAGGCAAATGTGTTCAAGCCACAAAAAAGACATGGAATCCAATTTTTCCCCCCACAAACCGCTTTGATTTACTTAAAAAGATTTGCAAAGCCAACAGAGTCCATATCCTCAGAGTCCAATTCTAAATCAGATGTTGGCATGATTATGTTAGCAAACGAGACCTAGCATGACCCCATGCTTTGAAGAAAGGCTAGTGAGCTTGTGTATGGAGGCGTGACGTGACCTTGTTCTTTTCTCCAACACAAAGATGCGCAGCCTATCCAAGTTTTTTAATCCTCCCAGCCCAATCATATAAAGCTACATCAACTACATACTTCGTTCAGTGCCAAAATCTCTGTGAATTAAGGATCTTTCATCCATGTAACATTAAAACTTTCTGCAGATTGTGATAAAAGTGAACGCGTTTGAAAAAAGTGAGAATTCAAGTTACATCTCTTAATCATGCTTAAAGGGTAAAATTGTTGCAAGCTAAGCAACAACTGCCAGTCTCTTCCCCTGATGCTCACATTAACCATTAAAACCTTTAAAATCTTTGAGGAACTGTTTCACAAAAACTTAGAAGAGGGTTCCACAAATGATTGGCTAATGTTAGAATATATGGGGAAAGTTAAATACGTAACCTTATGAAGCTTACACTCCTTACCAAGATGAAGATTTTGTTCACATCATATTTAAAACATCACTTAGCCTGTGATATGTTTGACTAGGATTGCTTTGTAGAGATGATGATAGTGCTTCTAAATGTGCCCCTGAGGCATTTCTAATCCTGTCCCCTGCCCTCAAAATCCCACTGAAATTCCAAAAGCCCTCAGGAACATTCAGATCAATCATATATTAGTAACAATAATTCTTTCCTGTCAATCACAGCTTAGCACCAATAAGTCCTTCAAGCTTTAAACCTGTGGCTCATGAAGTCCTCTATCAGGGAACAAGGCAGTGTGGGTTTATTGAGATGTGAGGATTCTCACTGTCAGAGTCAGCTTATGAATGGATCTAGCAGGAGGGATTTATGAGCTTCTAATGTGTGTGGTGAGAAAGAAAGAAAGAGGGCATTTGAGAAAGACACTATATGGACAAATGTATCTAGCCAAACCTGTTGATTATTGAATTCAGGCGTTTCAATCAGGCCACTTATGCCCAGTGAAGGGCAACAGTTTAGGGAAGGCCCTTTTCTATTACAACATGACTGTGTCCCAGTCATGTTGGAAACAAGGACTATAAAGACATGGTTTGATGAGTACAAGTGTGGAAGAACTTGACTGGCCAGCACAGAATCCTGACCTCAACCCTCATAAAGCACCTTTGGGATGAACTGAAACAGAGATTGCGAGCCAGACCTTCTCATCCAATATCAGTGCCTGGGGTCAAAAATACTCTGCAGAATGAATGGAGACAAATTCCCATAGAAACACTCCAAAATCTTGTGGATAGCCTTCCAAGGAGAATGGAAGCTGTTATAGCTGCAAAAGTGGGACTGACTCCATATATGTATATGTATGTTTTTGCAGGTTTGGCCAAATACTTTTGTCCATATAGTGTACATTAAGCTTTCCCTCTGTACACTGCCCAATAAGCCTGACTGAATTATTTCACACTTACAATATATAGAAACACTGTATAGTTCCCAATATGCAGTACCAGTCAAAAGTTTGGACAGAAGTTTGGATTTATTTTCTACATTGTTGAACACTTTTGTCAAAACTGTGAAGTTAGGTGTCATGCACACTCACTCCGCGACCGGCACTAGGACCTGGAAGTAGTACGGTCGCGACACAGGAAGCATAAAAGGAGACAAAATGGCGCATCACATCGCTCAGTCATTGAGTTTGCCCATGCTGGTTCCGACGCAGCGCTTCCTAATTGTGAGTACTCACCTTTTTTGGGTTTCTCTTTCTGACGAGTGTGTTTAGTTAGAACGCGGGTTTAATTGTGCAAACTCTTGCTCTCGTGCGGAGAGAGTTCTAATAATAACACGCGTGGTTATCCTGCCTATAACCACGTTTGGGTTTACCGTCCATGCTACACGGGCTAACTGCTAAGTCTTCTGCCTCACCTCCGGTTAGTTTGTGACAGAATGAGCCTACATCTGCAGTAAACCCAGCGGATTATGCTCACCTCTGCGATGTGGTGAACAGGCACGCCGAGTTGATCGAGCAGCTGACCGGCGAGGTTGTGGCTCTTCACGGCAGCGTCCAAGAGGTGGCAGAGCTGCGGCGGGAGAACGTGGCCCTCCGCGAGGCTGCTCCTCTTCCAGTTAGCCTGCCGCCAGTCGCAGCGGCTGCCGCACCGCTACCTTCACCCTCCCCTGATGTTTACCTTGCACTTCCGGATAAATGGGATGGCACAGATGGGAAGTGTAGCATTTTTCTAACCGTGCTGGATCTCGTGTTTGAGTTTAATTCCACCAGGTACTCCACGGACCGGTTGCGGATTGCCCTTCTCGTCTCGTTGCTATCCGGGCAGGCAGCTGAGTGGGCCACGACGGTTCTGCGCTTCGATTCAGACACAGCGCACTCCTACAATGAACTCACCCGCCAACTAAAGCTCACTTTTGAACATCCTGCCGGCGAGGTGGAGACCGACACCAAACTGTACCACTTACAGTTTGGGAGGGTCATCCCTGAGCCGTTACACCGAGGATTTCCGTACCCTCGCCGTCCAGACCACTTGGGGAGATGCCGCACTCCGGACGACCTACTACGACGGACTGGCTTCCCGCATTAAGGACAAACTCGCCGGACGAGAATTGCCCGCGACGCTGGAGGGTCTCATCCAATTGGCCCTCCGGATAGACCAACGCCTGCTCTCTCGCCCGAAGCCAGCCCCTCGGACCCTGCCGCCCACCACGTCATCGCTATCCTACACCATGCCCCGCTCCTCAACTTTCTTCGCCCACGCCCCGGTTCCTGAAGCCCGACCTACCTTCACCCCCACAGTCACCGGACCCGTCGGATCTCCACCTCCCGCTGTGGTTGACACAGGAGCCGGGGAACCCATGCAACTAGGACGAGCCTCCTTGACTGCTGCAGAATAGTAGCGGCGATTTAAAGAAGGGCTCTGCGCCTATTGTGGATCGGCGTTGAACCACCGAGCCATTTGTCCACTCTGGCCGGGAAACGCACAGACCCAGTGAGAAATGAGGGCGACTCACCGGGTCATCTCTCTACCACCTCGATCGATTCCTCCCGTCTCACGGTTAAAGTACACCTCCAATTTGGCCACAAACGAGTCAGAAGTACTCTGGTGCCGCATGTAACTTCATTGACTCCTCTTATGCCAAAAAACTGGCTGTAAAACTCGAGGCGTTATCCCAGCCTGTTCGGATTACATCTATCGACGGTCGGCCCCTTTCCACCAGTCCCATCACCACCCAAACTCAACCTATCACCCTCCTTATCGACCAACATTAGGAACAGCTGAGATTTCACGTCACCTCCATCTCCTCTCCTCCCATCATCCTGGGGTATCCGTGGCTACTTCAACACGACCCTCTCATCTCCTGGACGCAGAACCGGATTCTACAGTGGGGTGCGACCTGCACGGAACTATGCCTGCGGGCTGCGGCTGGGACGTGCTCTAGGGAGTCCGAGGCCCCCGACGTTGATGTTAACGCCATCCCCGCCGCATACAGGAACCTGGCTGAGGTTTTCTGCAAAAGACGAGCCACTCACCTTCCTCCTCACTGGCCTTACGACCTGGCAATAGACCTCCAGCCAGGTACTGTCCCGCCCCGCGGCCACCTCTACTCATTGTCATCTACAGAGACGCAGGCGATGGAGGAGTATGTAACCAACACTCTCTGCCAAGGCACCATCCGGCCCTCCTCCTCACCTGCTGCCGCGGGGTTTTTCTTCGTAAATAAGAGGGGCCGTGAACTTCGCCCATGTGTCGACTATCATGGGCTCAACAATATCACCATCAAAAACCGACACCAGTTGCCTCTTACCAACTCAGCCCTGGACGCTCTCTCTGGTGCCACCATTTTTACAAAGTTGGACCTCCGGAGCGCCTACAGCTTGGTGCGCATCAGAGAGGGCGATGGCCTTCATCACCCCTACTGGACACTATGAGAGCCTAGTGATTCCATTTGGACTGTGCAATGCCCCCGCAGCTTTTCAACACTTCATAAACGATGTCCTCGTGAATTGCTCCAGGGCTCCAGGGCGCCCAACCATCAAAACCTAATCACCATCCGAAACCTAAAACAGCTAAATCCCAGACAGGTGCGGTGGGCGTTGTTTTTTGAACATTATAATTTCCACCTCTCGTACCGCCCGGGGTCTAAAAACACCAAAGCAGATGCCCTCTCTCGTCAACATGAGGTAGACACCCCCCGGGTGGACCCCGCGCCTGTCCTTCCACCTTCCGCCGTCTGATCGACTCCACCTGCAGTCTATCATCTGGATATCATCCCCAGACTAACGGTCAGACGGAGCGGCCCAACCAACAACTGGAGCGCTATCTGAGATGTTTCATAGGCGATCGTCAGCGCTCCTGGGCTCGCTACCTCATTTGGGCAGATCTTTCACATAACCTCCACGTCTCATCTGCCACAAAGCTCGGCCCATTTGAGGTATGCTATGGTTTCCAACCTTCGATGTTCAACCACCAGGAACCAGAGGTCGATGTACCGTCAGCCCAACAGTTGGTCCGCACCCTCCGGGACGATTGTTCCACGTAGGTGACAAAGTATGGCTCTCCACAAGAAATCTCCACCTTCACACCGAGTCACAGAACTATCACCCAGGTTCATCGGCCCTTACCGCATCACCCTCCGGATAAACCCAGTCACCTACCGGCTCCAGCTACCTGCGGCGCTCCGGATCCACCCGGTATTTCACATCTCTCAATTCAAACACTTCACCACCTCTCCTATGATTCCACCCCCCAAGCTCCTCCTCCCCGAATCATTGACGATGTTCCCGCCTACACCGTGCGCCGGATCCTCGATTTGCACCCTCGGGGCAGAGGTACCCAGTACCTGGTTGATTGGGGAGGCTATGGCCCTTAGGAACGGTCTTGGACTCCGGCCCGGTTTATTCTCGACCCCGAACTTATTCGAGACTACCATCGTCGGGTATCCTTCACCTCAGGACCGTCAGGAGCCGGTCCTGGACAGGGGGGTACTGTCATGCATACTCACTCCGCGACTGGCACTAGGACCCGGAAGTAGTACGGTCGCGACACAGGAAGCATAAAATGAGACAAAATCACATCGCTCAGTCATTGAGTCACTAAGTCTTCTGCCTCACCTCCGGTTAGTTCATGACATTAGGTAATTAAGTAGCAACAAAAGCAACAACAGTCAGCTGTTATGTTAAAACATGAAGGTCAGCTGTCCTGGAATAGTTCACGCGAGAACAATATTGCCAAGTACTTTTGCAAAACCCATCAAGCACTATGATGAAACTGGCTGTCAGATTAGAGCCATTATGAAGACTTTACAGATCATAAGTAGCAGATGAATCTCAATATTAACTGTTCAAAGGAGATCATTGTGTATTTTGGACACCTTAAACATTGTTTTACAGTGTAGAAAGAAATCAGGACAAGACAATGGAATGCAATTACACTTGAATGGTAGTGTATGTCCTCATAAATGCATTTTAAGCAGACAAACAAACAAATAAATAACATGCTGCAGATCATATCTGTTTATTCCAGTCAAACCCAGAAATTCATCAGTGTTGAGTGTCATAATGAGCTTACTCAAAGTGCTGAAACAAAAAGCTAATGCAAATACCTGACTTACAAAATTGAGCAAAAATTCCAACTCAAAGACATGACTCAAAGCACTGACTTAAAGAGCACTGACTCAAACTGTTGATTTCAGGAGCTCACTCAATGACTTAACTTAAAATCCTCACTCAAAAGCTCTCTCAAATGGATAATTTAAAGAAATGACTCCAAGAACGACCTCAAACAGATGACCCAAAGAACCAATTCAAAGACCTGACTCAAATGAATGACTCAAAGTGCTGACTCAGGGAGGTAACTAAAGTAGCTGATTCAAATTGCAAATGTGAGCTCATGCAAAGACTCAATGAACCCTAATTAAAAAGTTAAGTCAAAAGATCTCTCAAAGAGTTAACTCAAATTGCAGACTCAAAGATTGACTCAGAGTCAATTTAAGCAGTTGACTCAAAATGCTGACTCAAAGAGCTGTCTCAGATTTTTTATTAAAGGAGTTAATCCAAATGGTGATTCAAAGAACTCACTTAAAGACCCAACTCAAAGATAAAAAAATGAAAAGGTCAACTCAAAAGGTTCTTTTACATAGTCAACTCAATATGCTGACTCAAAGACTGATTCAAAGACCAATGCAAGGAGTTTACCCAAAGAGGTCCCTCAAAGTCATGACTAAACAAGCTGAGACAAGAGGTCTCCCAAAGATCTGATTTGAAGAGCTGTCCCAAAGAGCCAATTAAAAAACGTTGACTTAAAGAGCTGACTCAAAATGTATCATTTGTACACAATCATGCCATCCTGCTGTAGGTTAAATTTAAGGTTAGGGGTTAAGGGTTGAAATTATTTGCAAATATTTGTCCTTTTTTTTTTTTTTTACATGAAACATTTATTTGTTAATTTAAGCTACTTTATGACCAATCTTTATGACCAAACCAAACTGTGAAGCGAAGTGATGGAACGGAAATCATGAACAGGGGCTGGCGTTTCTTCATATACAGGAGGAAGATAAAACACCAGCATGATTTGTGTTCCAGATGCTTGGTATATTCCTGTGTGATTTGCATTGTGCATAAGGTCAAATGAAAGAAAAAGACTGTACATCAATCGCAGATGTGAACCTGTAGCTTTACAGATCTCAATTAGGCATTCGCCTGGGGTGAAATACTGAATGTTTACACTCGTGAGTATGTTTGATTCATCATAAGAAGCATCAAGGAAACACAGGCACATGGAGACATTTGTGTATTTATATAAGACAATGTAGCTAGAGGGCTGTTTCGGTACAATCTGAGAAATGGAGTGTGTTTGCGGAGTTAAATGGAATTCTTATTTACAGCTCATGATGAGTCCGGGGATGAAAGATCGCCTGCGGAGAGAGAGCGCTGGGTGTTAAACAGCTTCTTCATCATGATCGGATTATACTCCCCCCCCACACACACACACACACACCCAACACAGACATATAACTAAACAACGCCCACCCACACATATGCATGAAGCTCAGACACACAAATCTGTCAGTATTTAAACATTAATAAAGGTGACATGAAATAAAATAAAAGCTCCATCAGTTGTTAAGGCATCTGGAGTGTCTACTTAAAACATCTGGTTAAGACACAAACTGAACTATGACCAAACAGGAACCATTTATTGTCTATAAACCTGAAAAAAAAAAAGAATTAAGTTACATTTTTCTGTGTCTAACATAATCCTACTGACAAAAACAAAACAAAACAAAACAACACGCTAACACTTTACTACATAGTGCCAAGTTGCTGCACTTGCCTGTTTTTTCACAAAAAGATATAAAACAAGTCTTAAATGATCGCCAGTTACCTGTGCTGCCTCTTTACACGTAAACATTTACTCTCCTAAATGGCTCTTAAGTTCAAGTAATAGATCACAAAACTCATATAACCAGAGCAAATAAACCTCCAGGTAGAGTGTAGAATGTAAAATGTAGTGTGTGTTGTCTGTGTGTGTGTGTGTGTGTGTCTGTGTGTGTGTCCATAATTCACTCAACACATCTGGTCTTCTGGCCTGTGCTAGCATGGCCGCAGAACTAGCCGTATTTTCTTTTGGCAGACCTCGGCCTTGAAACGACCAGAAAATTAAATCACCTTGTGTTTATTATTTGTGCACAGGACAGGGCTTGACATTAACTTTTTTGCTCACTGGCCAATGTGGCTAGTGGATTTCCGGAGTCACTAGCCATTCAGC
>JAQMYG010000023.1:39477251-39503352 GCA_030014215.1 Clariallabes teugelsi | reverse complement strand
CCACATCATTGCATTCAGTTTTTATTCACAATTTGTTAAGTGTCCCAACTTTTTTGGAATCCGGTTTGTAGAAAGTTCTCCATCTGCTCTGGTTTGCACCACAGGATCTATTCTTCCTTTAAACCCCCATCCCCCCCAACCCCCCCCACCACCACCTTTACAGCTCCCCTCCTGTCATCTCTCAGCAGGACCTTTCCTACAGGTTTAGTAACCCTTGCTGGGATGGTGTGATACAGGGGGGAAATTGATTGGTGATAAAAGGGGTTTTGGGATTGAGGGGGTTGGGATGGTGGTCACTTTACCCTTGCCCCCTGCCCTCTAGAAGCCCTCCCTCTCCCAGCTTCTTCACATTGATGACTTTATCTGTCAGCAGATGGCGAAACCCACCCGCATAGTGTTGACTCAGGCGAAGACGCAAAACAAACGGAGGACTCAGTTCAAGCTTAGCTCCGTTTATCTCTCCATCCACAAGTAGCCATTAGACTCTATATGAATTCCATTACATACTCCGAAGTTAACTTTTCACCATCATGCTACTTCATTTAGTTAATATAGCATAGCAATGAACTCAAATACAGATACAAATATGAGGTGGACTATGCAGTTTTTGTTGCCAAAAAGTAGGATTTGAGTACATTTTGCTCCAACTGTTCCGGGATCAGTTGTCCCAAGAAGATAACCCCCAGCATAGTAAACAGGATGTGCGCATTATGATGAACCCATGGCCTTCTCTCATGTGACCAGAATGTTACCTCCAGAAGCCATGTCATGGAAACAGTGCACCGATGGGCATGGGCAAAGGTTAGCCATTTAAGGCAAAACAAGCTCTGGACACTGGGGATTGATCAAGAACAAGCTGGTCTGATGTACATGAACACATTAGCATCACTAGTTATGGGTTGTTGATGGGAAAATTAGTAAACCGTTTAGACATAAGGGTGATGGAAGGAATTTATCGAAGACCGAAGACTTGAGATGAAACATCAATAAATAAGCCATATATTATTCCCCACTGCAAGTCTTTACATTTTAATACATGTTCTAGAAGTAGGGCGTATCTCTGGGGGGCAAAGAATAGCCAGGGCTGTTTTCATTCCATAATAAAAAAAAAGACTGATACATCAGAAGAAAAATCTTTCTTGCTAACAGACCATGGTGATTAACTCTCCTTTGTGTATTAATGGAGAAATTAACCTTGCAAGATGGATTCCTGCTGGAGATTTCCTCACCTTCCCAGTGGAACACATGGCTCACATCTCATAGCAGAGCAGGCAATGCGAAACTTGTGGTTCATATACAAGACAGTATACTGAACCTAGCTTAGAAAGCTGACTCAGAAAGACAGATTCCTTTTCCACTCGCTTACCGTGCACAGACAGGAACTCTCTGCAGTCACTCTCCTCCCTCTTGTTGGTTTTGCTTTGTGGCTTTTCATTGAAGCGACCACTTAAGCATCTGGTTCTGCATTCAGCGCATCCATAACCCTAAGTCCTGACCTTGCAGGGTCACGATGGATGTCACCAGACAATGGCATGGCCACCCTAACCGTTCTCACTTCAAAAAAGAAAAAAAAAAAAGACTTAACATGACCAAGTTGACCCTGTCTCTCCAAGTCCTGTGTGCGTAAAGGGTGGGGTGTCATTGTGGTCTTCGCTGAGACCTGCCGATTCATCCTCTCTTTGGCATTCAGGAAGACTCGCTTTGAAGCACAGGAAGGCTCAAGGAATATCTCTACATAATACTTAAAAGGGAGAGGAGGTCGTTGCTTTGAGTACCTGAACTACTAAAGGTATTTGTTTGCACGGGAATTCAATTAGTTAACACAGAGCAGTGGTTGAGCGTCAAACGTGTCACGACCCAAACGTTAATCACATTAGACAGCCATGGGCTCACGATTTAACGCACAATGAAATTAGTTAAATCTTTGAATGAAATCCACAATGAAATTAGTTAAATCCTTTTTATTTAACCTTCGATTTGGTTTGTAAATGTTAAAGATTCATTTGTTGCATCTCACAGCTTCATGATTTCATCTTCTTTTCACCATGGATGTATAGAGAGGTTATTTGAGTTACATTTGATTTTCTGTCACCACTGGTGATTCTTCTCTAAATTATTCTAACAACCAAATACTGTATTGATGCTCAATGGGGTTTTTTTGTTTGTTTTTTGCCCAATTCTGTGTAAACTTTAGATTATAGCTGAAATCAGCAGTTTCTGAAAGATTCAAACTGCCACCCACAACCATACCACATGATTGGTTGACAGAATAATTGCATAAATAAGCAATATTCCCAATGAAGTGAGTGAATACAACTCCATATATACTGTATTTTAGTTTGCTTGAATTCTGCTGTAAGTTTAAATTACATATACTGAAATATCATTTGACAGAACAATGTTTGTATTTCATAACTGATGAGAAAAGGAAACAGTTGTTGGTACTACACAGGACTCTGTGCTTTTATAATTAAAAGTGGTTTAAGGCCATAGACGCACCACACCTATTCATCGCTTCCCCTCTTCCATGCTTGAACATCTGTGCGCAATATGAATGTTATTACTTAAATTTCACTTCCTGTGAGGCCGAGGGTGCCTAGTCGAAGCCTGAAAAAGCAGGAATTGGAACACAGGAGAGCGATTTAATGTCGTTCCTCATTGTTAGCTGACGCTTTGATGAATCTGATCAGGTCCTGCCCTAGAGACCAGGATGAGATTTACAGCAAGGTCCCATCTGGGATCGATCTCTGAAACAGCTCTGAAAGAATGAAAATGCCTGCAAGCTTTAGATGTCCATCAGTCAGGAGAAACCTGTTATCTGGGCAGGAAACTGCTAAGGATTATGATTGCTGGGTAAGAGAACACGTGCCACGATCTAATGGCCAACAGAGGTTTGAGTGCCAATCGACCCTCAGCTAACTTTCAGAAATGTATGATTATCATAATGGATACATGATTCCTTGCTAGAAAAAATGTGTTTGCATGTGAAAATATTTCTAAAAGTTCCATATTGGGTTCAGAAATTTTGAATTCTCTCTTAAAAAAACTGCATAAAACATTGTCTTTCCAGCTGAGAAACTACATAATGTAGTCTTGCACCTTTTTCTTTTTCTTTAATTAGAACAGTAGAATTGGAGCCATTGGTAACACCAGACGTTCTGATCGTTCGGAAAGTGTTGGGTAATTTTCTATGCAGTAAGAGCAGGTCTGTGGTTTGAACCACATTAACCCTTTTTACTTTTATCCACACTGGTTCCATAGTAGCAGCTTCCACAGAGACCTTTACTGGAATTTTTGTCAAACAATATAATATATATATATTTTTGGAAGCAGTCATTAGTGTCAGAACGTTATAATCCCTTTTTACATAATGCAGTTGTCAATGCTAACAATTTTTATTTGAATAAATGACTTTTCTAGACACATTTAAAGGTCCTGTATTTGACTTTTTAATACTCAAGTTTGTTTATTAATGCCTCAGCATTTTTTTTTTATAACAAAAATTCCACAATCCATTTTTTAAATTTCACTGTTGCTCCACGTTTGCCATTTCAGTGTCTATGTAAATGAGTTGCTGCTGAGCCACGCACGATGAATAGCAGAGTTGAACAACAAGCTGGGGGGAGGACTTTTCTTCCATGAGGTCACATTAGACAAATTGACATCTAATTGGCTTAAACCCTGGCTAATATGAACACAAAAAAGAACAAAAATCAAGGAACATGTTTTTCTGCTGTTTTTATTTGCACACACACTAGAGAGAGATCTGAATGTCTACAAAATACCTAAACAGACTTTCCCTCTCCAGCATCACTTTTTCCTCATTCTTGGAGTGTTGTATTTATTATGTACTCTTTATATTTTAACTCTACCAATTTTATATTAGTTAGAAGCTATTGATTGGATTTACAGCCCATCTTTAAAATGTATTTAAAATAAGATTTATAATACTATTTATTTATTTTTTTTGTAAAAAAAAAAATAGTATTATTTCTTTTTTTCTAGCAAAATTTCCAAAATCCCTTCGGACTGAGAACACATTTTCCTCCCGCACCAAGTTTCTTCACTCAATAACCACCTAAAATGCTCTGAAATACACGCCTTTAGCACAGAGACCTGTAAAGTAAGACTTGTCAGCTCTAATTATTGTCCGAATCTCGAGCGCTTAAGGCTTTACTGAGTGTTTAAGCATACTTAGTGGGTGCTAAGCAAGGCTGTTGTTTTCTTTCAAGCCATACGAGAGATCGGAGACGGATAGAGTCAGATCCAGTGTAACAGCTTCGAGAGTTATATTTCTTAATTGGAAATTGATTGAAAATGATTCCGAGCATGCAGGTGTGCAAAGAGTAGTGTCACGTTTCTAATATGGATCGGTGGTTAATCAAGCCTTCTATAAGAGAAAAAAGAGAGAGAGAGATGGAGAAGAAGATACATATTGTATATACAGACAGTGATTAATAATCAACGTCTGCTTTTAATTCCACTTTCTTGGCCTTGCTCGAGCAGGCTCTCCCCAGTTTTCCACATATCACAATGCGTTTTTAATGGGTCTTAGTGTAAGCTCCCACTCACTTATGAATGGAAGGAATCCAACGTCAAATTCGATGAGAGTCAAACCGATCCTGTGTGAGGCTTCATGAGAAACATGAAATCGACTCCTTAAACCTTCCAGGAGTACAGGAGGTCGACATTTAATCATACTCTGTATATTTTGGAATGTTTCTACATATACATAAGGTTGTACCTGAATCAATTCATGACTTTTCATCTTTTAAAGAGGGACAAATCTGAACAGGTTGATTCAAACAATTTGAACAGCTTCCTCAGCACGGGTCATGACCCTGACATTAGCTCGGGGCTTGCTTTCTCTCTTCTCTGATTACCCACAATACAAGGCACTAGATTATTTATTTAAGGCAAGTGACCTTACTACATAACCGATTTCCTATTATAAAAGAATGATGATGATAATAATAATAATAATAATAATAATAATAATAATAATAATTATTATTATTATTATTATTATGCCAGTCAGTGCAATACACCAGGGATCAACTATAATATAATTTTATATAAAACATAGTGGGCATGAGAAAGTTCCCCTTTTGACTTTATGCTGTAAATCTGATGTGTCTAGATGCCACAAATAATCTCTAAATACCTTGCGAGAAAGAGTTCCAGCAGTTAGGACATACATGATTTATCCGGTTGTGAATCATTACTTGTTCTATCTGGCACTTTTTTGGGTTTAGCAGTCTGGGAAAACATTTATCCTGCTACAGAGGGCTTCCCTTTCAGAAAAGGTTCCAATTTTGGAATCCTTGAACCATTAAATATCCGAAGGGCCAGTGAGGAACTAAAGTTTTTTCTAACATTGCTTTCATGTTAGTAACTGTCTGGAGTCTTAATGCTGATATGAACTAGCATTTAATTAAAACTGTAGCATCACTGTAGCTGCTTAGAAATTCAATGGAGAATAATATAATATTCATTTAAAAAGAAACAGCGCTGTGGTTTAAGGAAGAAATGAAACACTTGGGGAAAAGCACACCTGGCTCTAATATTCAGATCCCACTGGAGGTCTTGATTAGCTGTACCACGTGTGTCAGATTAGCACTGGAACTAAACAGTATGGAGATGATGGATCGCCAGGAGCCATGCTGCAGATCAGGAGCTTCAGCTCTCTCACTCGCGGTTCAAGGGCCACGGAGATCAGCAAGCTATGCTCTTGACAAATAAAGGGCCAATGCAGTAGAGGCCCAGAAAGAAAGCATCTGGCTCGCAGTTATTGTACTTATCTTTAGCTCTTTGAAGACACACAGTGTTTTTTGGGAACTTGCCAGGCTTCGCCACACAATGCTGCAAAGTAAAATTCTTTTTTGTGCCATGTTCTCACGAGTTAAACACGAGTTTCAAAATTCATAAGGGGGCCCTTCGTGTAGAGCCCTACAGAGCCTGAATAGGGTCTCGACATCAGCTGCTTGCATATAGGCCTAGAATGAGGAATTAGACTCCAAGTGATTAGGTCTCAGTGTGTTCTGCTGTGCCTCCATGGATCTAAGTGTACATATTGATTTTGGATTAATAGTGCCATGGTGTCCAATGGCTTATATTTGTTTAGCTTGTGTGTTATGGATTAAAGAAGCAAATTATGGGGCGGAGCTCTTTATTAGACTTCTATAGGACCTGATAGAAAGCAGTTTGATGGTTGGATATATCTCCAATCAGTCCATCTGCGTCAAGGTTTGATGTATTCTGAGACACTTTTCCACTCAGCACCAGTGTAACGAGTTGTTATGAGTTAGTGTAGCCGGCACCAACATCCAATGGGCAGAATCACTTAGAACTCAGGTTTCTTAAAAACCACTAATTCTGATGTTTGATGTAAACAATGAAGCTCTTGATCCGTATCTGTGCGACTGTTACACATTTCGCGAATTGCATTCATTCAAAAGTCTACACCCTTATTAAGGGTAAGTCATCAGGTTCCCAACCCCGATATCATTGTTAGTATTTTCCCCTTCCTGGTGGAAACTTTTCAGTCATCACCAGCGCCATCTTTGAAGCAAAAATAAACTCTTGATCCAAACTTAGAGCTGAGGATAGTGATGTGTGTTAACATGTAATTCTCCGCCTTCTTAAACATCAAAAGCGCTGCATGCTCGGAGTGTATATTGTTCTAGACAACAGTGTTTGCTTGCAGCGTTGCTCGCTTTGTACAGAGCGATGCTTATTCCTGCCTGTTTATGTTAAGTGTGATGTGAAATAAATGCATGGAAAAGAGTGGCTTTGAGAACACACCCAGGCTTCCAAGAAACCAAACATACAACGCTTTTTATTTCCTAATATCGAAGGAATACATTGTCTGTAACTGGTGTAAGCTGAGTCATGGAATCGAAGACCTCTGAGTCAAACTTTACAGGCCTGTCATGGCAAATCGCTGTTTTTGGATGTCTCTCAACCGATTTTGAGAACAAAGTGAAGGGGGGGAAAGCGTGTGAAACTTTACACACGGTGCTTCAACGCTGCCCTTTAACCCGGTTCAAGGCTGAGAGGGGTTTTCAACAGATCTGAAAAGTGCGGCTAAGATACTAAAGAAAAGATGTGGGTTGTGAATAACATGCCTAACCCTAAACTTAACCTTTGTACAGATTTATTCCGTATTTAATATCCAACAGTTATTTGCTTGCTCAGTCCATCATGACTTTTGAGGTTCACTCTACAATCCTTATCCTGAACGTTCCATTAACCCAGAAGGTTCCACCTGACTTGTTTTCAATCTCAGGAGTCCGTTCCCATTGCTTCCTGTAGCTGCTGCAGTGAATTCAAAGCTTAAAAAGACCAAAAAGACCCCATTCCTCAAATAGTGAGAGCTACAAGTACCCTGCATCATTGTGCCATTCTCATCTTGTTGCTTGTTGCTTCTTCCCGCGGCTGGGAAAGGAGGAAGGGAGGACTGACGAGACGTCCTTGCTCGCTGAAGTGCGACTTCACTTATTTACGACTTGCCCACCTGGCACACATTGCTGAATAAACACCAACTGAAACATTACTGCATGTGTTCACACACTTACAGTTCAGTGGAAGTCTCCACTGTTCATGTCTTTGCATAACATTGCTTATGATTTATTAGTCAAAATATTAATCTGGCTTAATAAATTGCTTTCTTATTATTATGCCATTTATCAGATTACATTCCTCACATGAAGCTGCTGAAGGACCTCTATGATTAGCTCGGTGTTTATTTGCACCAGGACGATCTTGTATATTTAAGTTTAAGACTCTATGGCTTTTTTAAATGCTTGAAAGACTGTGCCAGCATGCCAGCTGATTCCACAGATTCCATGTCTTAGCGCTAATGCCGCAGGGCTTGTTATTGCTATGTAATGAGGTCAATGTTGGTTGTGCGGGTCACCAAGAACGAACATTTGGTGACTTTCCAATGTCTACATACCCTTTTGACAAAGTGGTCAGAGTCATCTTTGCTAAACTTCACCCTGAACATTTGGAAATGAGAAAGCTATGGACACAAGGAACGATATCAGAGATCTTTGAGATTTATTTTATACTCCATCTTAAACGCCACCTTACATCCTGAGCAGCAGGTGATGGGATTGCTTGAGTCCATCAGAATATTCTGTGCAGCAGATCATAGCAAATTAAGTTGTGTACAGTATACAAACTGTATATAACCAAGTGCATAGTCACCTTATGTGAACCTGTCTAAGGTTAGGTGTAGGAACAGTGCTGAGAAACGACTAATGAGAAGCTAATGAGAATTTATTTCCTGTCATGTGCAGCAGATCCCTTAATCCAGTTTATTATCTGTCTGTTCGTGTGAGGGCAAAAGGTAAAACACAGTGATACTCCATCCATCCCTCTAGGAATCTCTGTAGTCCAAATAGGGACCATGGAGGCCAACGGTTACCATTGCATTTATTCCCATTTATACGACCGTGGTAGGACCTTTGGTCAAGATTTACACACTACAGCCAATTTGTAAACACCAGTTCACCTAATCTGCATGTCTACGGACTGTGATAGGAAACCGGAGTACCCGCACAGACACAGTCAAGAATCCACAGTAATACTAATAATGCGTCTAAGAAATGATTTGTCAAGTTAAAGCAAAATGGTTGTTAAGACCAGCAATAAATATATATTATAATATATAATAATAATAATAATAAAACAACTCAACTTTATTTGTATAGCACTAACAACAACAAATGCCCCAAAGTGAGTCACATAAATAATAAAATAATATAAAAAGACATAAATATCTAAAAATCACATCACCCATATCTCTAAATCAAACACAAAAATAACTAGAATTACTTTTATTATACCTCCAGATCTCTGTGCAGAATAGACAATCCTCACTTCATGCACAACTTCAACCAATATGTTCATCATATTTCCCCTATTTCTCTACTTTCTCGTTTCCCTATTTTTATATTTTCTTTGGTTTGTTGTGGATCTAGAGTCCGCTCCAGGAAACACCGGGCAGGAGGCAGGAAGACTCTCCCCAGATAGATTACGACTCCGATCTGGATCTGTCTTTCCTCCGCATCACCTTGGTTCAGCAGATTTGGGCAGACTCCAGTGCAGATTCAGTTAATCAATCTAGACATCTTGTATGGAAAATCTGGAAAAAAAAAGTTTTGGTCCCTTGGGGATATTTTGTCATGCACACACACACACACACACACACACATTCATACACTTACATGTGTAGGCAGTTCACCTACTGAAGGAAAACAATTAATGGTATAATGGTATACTGCCTTAATTATGTAAAGAAACATATCGCTATACTCAGAGGGTTTCTTTTTCACACAAAGGATTTAGGACCGGTTTAAAAAGCTCGAACCATTAACCTTCCAAAGACCCCCTGTGGAAATGCTCAGCATTTAGTAACAGTGTGCGAAAAGCAAATTCGAGCCTTATGTGTGATTTAAAGCTTAAAGTTGATTTGACAACAATTTGAGAAGAGAGAGAGAGAGAGAGAGAGAGAGAGAGAGAGATAAAGACAGACAGACAGATATACAGAAAAAGAAAGATCCAGAAAGGAAACGCGGTGAGGGGTGAGAGAAAAAAAGAGAGAGAAAGAGAGATAGATATGCAGAGATGTACCACCAGGGAGAGAAAAGAAAGAGAGGCAGGAAGAAAGCCAGAGACAGACAGACATAGAGAGAGAGTGAGAGAGAGAGAGAGAAGGAGAAATATAGAGTTCTCTTACAGTAAGCGAAAAATAATTTAAAAAAAAACAAGAGAGAGGAAGAAATCGGGGGAGGCAGACATAAACACAAAAATAAACAGAGAGACATAAAGCAAGGAAGAGGGGGACAGAGAGAGAGACACACAACAGTTAGAGAGAGAGAGAGAGAGATGGAAAGAGACAAACATACAGACAGACAGAGACATACAGTATGCAGAGATATACAGCAAGTAAGACAGAACAAGATCCATTGTTTGAGACAGGGACAGCCTGCCAACCAAAGTGGCGAAGAGAGACAGAGAGTGAGACAGACAGACAGATAGACAGACAGACAGAGGGAGAGAGAGAGAGCTGGATGTAAACTGTTACTCCAGTCTCCAGCCAAAACATTTTAATTGGTGATGTTTGTCTGACCAAAGGAGCTGTATAAAGAGAGCAAGGTCCGAAAACACACCCCTCCACTTTCCCCTACTTTCTCTCTCTCTCTCTCTCTCTCTTTCTCCTCCTCCTGAATATGTGGGAGTGCTCTCCTGCCCCTCTACACTCTTTAACACCGTGATCAGCGCTGAGGCACCACATTGTCCTGGAACCTGCTAGTGACTAAGACAAAGACTCTCGATAAACACACACACGCATACACTCTCACTTGCTAGTGCGTACACACACAATGGATGTCAAAGTTGTGGTGATGATGCTTTTCCTCCTAGTGATTATGAAGAACTCGGGGACTGAAGGTACAGCAGCTGCAAGTTCTTACATGATGATGATGATGATATTATTGTCAGATTTATTTAGTTATTTAACAATTTTGCGCTACAGTGTTGGATTTGGTGACCATGTGTGCAGGATTTGGGACATATGTTTTTGACTTGGCTGGAATCAGGCTTATTTATTTGTTTGCTTGGATTAATTACTTAATTAATTAAATGCTTGTTTGAAATAATTGATTTTAAGGCTTTTAAAGTCTTACAGAACCTCTGACAAGCTACATGTATGTTAAAAATATATTTCTGCATGGTTTGTTGTAAAACGTTCTAATGAACTCTTAGAGACTGAAGCAAGCTAATGAGCTGTGGTTTATTTATTTATTCTCTGTGTGTGAATGTATGTGTTTATTAGGATTGTAACAGAAGTTTCATGCTGGTATGCATTTTTTCATGCGTGTATGCAATTAGGATTTATTTTTTCAAGAAGTCTGTAAAACTGTGACACATTGTTGGTTCAAGAGAACACTTGGTTAAACAGAGCGGTCCCTTGTGGCTTTGATTTCGTAGGTGTAAAAGTGTTGTATGTGCACCAGGTGGACATTGAGGTTTAGAACCCGAGCCTGCTTCCGTCCTCAACTTGAAGGCACTCAGCGTAAAGGTAGAGTGAGGATGGGGGCTCGAGAATCTCTGTCCAATTTTCTGTTCATGTTCTGTGTCACAAATCTGCAGGAAGTTTAACAAAACTGTTTATGTTTTAACAAGAAATTATTTTGACTTCATTTTTAAAACTCCAAACTCGATGATAGTCCCAAATTCATTGTATTTGGCAGAAAATTTGCTGACTTTTCTAATCATTCTTACTTTTAGTGGAAATCATAACTTGGATTTCGTGAAATTAAAAATTTTAATTAAAAAGAATGATTTAAAATGTATATTGTACATGAAAATGTAAAAATTTGCTTTTTAAAAATTTCTTTCATTTTTGTGAAGCTGCTTTGAGACAATGACCATTGTTAAAAGCGCTATATAAATAAAATTGAATTGAATTGAATATTCTATAAAATTTGTTAAATGTTAAAATAATGAAATGTAAGCCTAAAGAAAGAGAATCTAAGTTGACTCTATGTGGAAAAATTTGTTGAAAAATTAAATAATTTCAAAATAAATAAAGGTTAAATTTATCATTGAATTTCCAATTCTCACAATGCATCTATCTAACTAAAAAACTAATTTGTAGAAAAAAAACCCCAAATGAGCAAGAAATAAACTAAGAAGGTGTTTTTTCAAACATAAATTTTTATAGCGGTGGTTATAATGCATTATGAATCGAATATGTAGCGTTCATAACACATTACACTGCCAATACTTAGACACATATAGCACAGTCAGTCAACCTACTGTTTGTAGGCCAGGCATGATTTTTTTTTTCTGAATGTAAAGATTTATTAAAATAATGGGCAAGTTGTGATAATTATAAACATGTTGTAACACTCTATCAGCTATATTTTTGATAAATTTGTAAAAAAAAAAAAAAAAAAAAAAAAAAAGTGATTTCAGTTTGTTATGATGATTTTTCTCTCAGGGGTCAATATTTGACTTCTGAAAAGTTGTAATGTATATTAAACTATAATAAAGACTAGCATGCTAGCTATGAATGAAGAGTCATAGTCATAAAAAGTTGCTGTTCCATGTAGAGGGTCTAGCGTAGTCTGCTCAAAAGCCATGCAGACTCAGAATTCTCTGAAAAAGACCAGGACAACCCTAAGAATGCACTTCAGCCTGTTAATCAAACACACACACAGACACATTCAAATCCGAGCACACACAATAGTCGAAAGCGCAATGTTCGATTGAGGACGAGGACCTGGCCTGGCTGAGGAAGACCAGGGAAAGCTTTTCAGACCATCAATCATCAATAAGGCTGATAGAGAGTGGAGAGCACCCTGGGTAACTTTAAGGGCCCTTGACGACGGTAGAGATCGAGAGTTCCCTTACGTGGGAACGCCAGATCCGAGAGCGACACCTTAATCTCTTTTTAATGATCCGTGCTCGCAGGTGGAATGTGGTGATGCTTTACAGCACTTATTTTTATAATGACTGCAAGGATGGATGGATTTGATTAGAAAAACCCTCATCACCAGCTTAGTACTTAAGCTTTTGTGTTTAAAATTGGTGAATTTTATAAGTAGGAATTGGAAAGATTAGTAGAAAAAAACATTAATGTAAAAGAATAGGCTAAAAATATTTGAGCACCATCATGAACAAGATCATGATTATCATTTTCTAACAGTTTAATTGTTACATTGTAGCATTGCAGTCAGCATATTGTAACATCGTGATTGTGTTTTAGCATATTAAATACATTCATAGTGTATTATAAATAGTGTATTATAAATAGTGTATTACACTCATATTATAGCGTATTATCCACCGTTCAGCCATAACATTAACACATTAACATTGATTATCAATTATATACCAGTAAAAGGATCATGGGCAACAAGGCTCATTTACGCTGTGGGGACCAATGACCACCTCATCCAATTCTGGAAACAAGCGAATGCTGCACAATTTGTAGAAAAAATTAATGATGACCACGATAGAAAAGCCCGAGAACACCCAGAGCACCACAACCAGCCAGGCACTAGGCCCAAATTCCCCAGATCACAATCAGATCAAGTGTACATGGGCGGTGCCGGACAAACAAGTCTGATCCCAGACACCACCGCAGGTCTTGTGGAGTCATGCCCTGAGGTGTTAGAGCTGCCCAGGCAGCATAAGGGGAATCTACACAATACCGGGATAGATGTTCTGTGTTGTAATGTTATGGTAGATTGGTGTATGATCGTGGTATAATTTAATGTCTTATGCTGGTTTGTATTGTGACATTACTAATTAAGGACGGGAATCCAGTCTATACAATATTGTCAAGTGCTGATTCAGTTCAAATTAATTTTTTTTATTTTTTATTTTTTAGATTTTGTTACAATTCTAAAAATTTCTAAGCAAAAATAATTAGTTCCTACCATATCCCGGGCACTGTTTTGCCTTCTAATGTGTGAATAGTTTAGATTGCACCACCTGTAAGATTACAGAATGCAAACATAAATGAATTAAAAATTATTTTAAAAATGTATTCTGGAGTCACTGTGACGCTACATGAATTCCAACATACAAGAATCACAATATATCTTTCAGTCGGATTTCTCCCCCCAATCCCAATTACAATTATTGTATTAAGACTATAAGTGTACAACCAGTGCATTAAGTCATTATGAAGCATAATTTTTTTTACAACATTACAACCACCATTTTACGATACAGTCGTCATCTTGTGCAATTACAATTAATGGTATTATAACATTACAGTTGTTGTATTATCACCTCATTATAACATTACGATTGTCTTATCGGAACATTACAGTCATGGCGTCATAATGCTACAATTACATTATGATGTATTATATTTATTTATATAAAATAAATATAAATATAGATATTAGGATCATCATAGCATGTATTATAACTTTATAGGCGTCAAATGAATGCTTGTAGTCCGACCATGATGATTGTCATCTCTAGCATAACAAACTTAATGTTACTAAGATCGCTGTACAACCGGTACAATGATAATCAACATGTTATGATGTTACGGTCATTGCAAGCAACACAAGGATTATTATTTATTTCTTCTGAAAGCATGTTCACACATCATACAGGTTTTTCCTGTCTGAAAGAAAACTTGATTTCATCTCCAAAGTAAATCCCCGATCTCATTTTTTGTTTTTTGTTTTTTCTACAGCGAAGCCCATCAGTCTGCTGGAGAGATGCTGGTGCCGCTCGACGCTCAACACCGTGCCACAGAGGAGTATCCGCGAGATCAAGTTCCTCCACACACCCCATTGCCCCTTCCAAGTCATGTAGGTCAACACAAATAAATAAATAAATACCTCAAATCTCACCAACACAACACTGTTTTTAAGGAAAAAAACAGAAGGATTGTTTTAATTATGAGGGGTCGGCCGATTTATTGCTTCAGATATCCGCTCAGGACAGTGTTCAAGAACATTGTAGGAAGCTCTAAGGAGACAGATCTCATGTGTCAGTGTGTGTGTGTGTGTGTGTGTGTGTGTGTGTGTGTGTGTGTGTGTTTGAATAAGATCCTTATCAGGACCCCAAGATAAAAGCAAGTGTGAGACTCACTCAGAGGCACTGCATGGTTTTGTTGTTTTTTTCTGGAGGAAATCTTCATTAAGGGTCAAAGTGATTATGTCTGGATTTCTACTGACCTTCCTAAAGCAAAGAGATGTCTCCATCTTTTCTCTACCTCCATGCTAATCCCTTTAGTTGCTAACATTTGGTATCATTTTACTAACCTGGAACGTATTAATATAAATCTGTGTTTTAAAAAAAAAGAAAAAAGAAAAAAAGGGGGCCACGGGGGTCATGTCGAGGCGGAAGGTCAGAGCGGGGCAGAATTTTAGCCTTGGAGGGGGGAGGGAGGGGATTTACACACTCACACACACAAACACACACAGCGACACACACACACACACACACACACACACACACACACACACACACACACACACACAAAAGCCAAATAGTGTTTATTTAGGAATTTAGCCTCAAATCTGAAGGATCTGGAGATTTAAAGCCAGATGAAAGACAGACAGCTGTAACACAAACCCACACACACACTCACACTGGAAGTCATGTTTGCTGTTGGTATTAGCCTGCTGTGAGGCACTTACTACCTGCCGTTCCTGTCTCCCTGCGCAGACAAGCTGCCGGCTACCCGAATTAAGCCTGGGAAAGCTTGCATCGAGCCACGGACATGACAGAAATGAAACAAACACGATAACAGACTAAAACTAACAAACACACAGATCCTGTTACACTGGAAGTCGGATTGTGTTAACTGGGGACTTGCGGGGGGTCGACCATTTGGTCCCAGACCGCAGGAGCGTGTGTGTTTGTGTGTTTGTGTGTGCTTGCGTGTGGGTCGGGCTCAGTGTGGATGTGGTTAATTTGCAAAGCGGTGTGAGCTGCGGCCCCTCTGAGCTGCTAATTCTCAAACATGACCTTTTGGCGCAGAGGTGTGATATGTGTGTGTGTGTGTGGGTGTGGGTGGATGGGAGTAGGGAGTGAGACGGACATGTCGGGAGTCAGAAAGGGAGAGAAAGCATGTGTTTTGGTTGTGGTGTGTGTGTGTGTGTGTGTGTTCAACCTGCCAAGCAAGTTGTACTTCCGTTACTAGCACTTATTCACTGTTGCCTTTCTTACATGACAATTCTAACCAATGAAATGTGGGTGGAGCTAAAATAGCGCCGATCCCTGATTGGTCAAACCTGTCCATTTTTTTTCTAGTTTATTATTATTATTATTATTATTTTTTTTTTTACCTCCTCATGGTTAATCTCAAAAGCCTAGTATGGTTTGGTCTGTATTTTCACTTATGAGTAAAGAATTGGCACCCTATGCTCTGATTGGATATTGGGTCATTAAATAAAAAATTCACAATTTAAGCATTATTATGCACACACACACACACACACACACACACACAATGAGGATATAACGAGTCCTGGATACAGAGTCGCATGGACACGCACCATTTGGTGGAAATGTGTTATAACATTACTTAGGGGTGGGGCGTTCAACATTTATAGCTTTGAATTGGCTAAACACACCGCACATCTTAATTTATCAATTAAGGTTTAAAGGTGATCACTGATGTAGCCTTGGCCCTATGTGTGTTTGTGTGTGTGTGTTACCCTGCACGTACCCTTAATGGACTGAAGTGTATCCTGCTCCAGCATACAGTAAGGTTGTAATAGAGTAGTGAACAGAGCTGAATAGAGCAGCACCGATCTGATAACGCAAAGGGAGAAACACATACTCTTTCACTTATTCGCTCATTCTTTCCTCTAAACCAAATCCCTCGCTTTAAAGAGACTTACCTGATCTCATTACCAGCGCAAAGCCAAAACCCAACAGCATCAATTACATACCTTACACTCATTTCAGCCTCTTTATTCCTTTCTCTCTCTGTTTTAAAGAAAAGAAAGCCCTACTACTAAATTGCTCTACCCTTTCTCTGTCTCTCTTTTCTTTCTCAGCCAAATGCACTGCTAAAGAACCGAATCGAGTCCCTTCCTCCCTTTCTCCTCTTTTGCCCTTGTTATCACTCTGGTGCGCTCACCCCGATCTTTCTCTCGTTTCCAGAGCCAAGCTGAAGAACAATAGGGAGGTCTGCATCAACCCCAAGACCAAATGGCTGCAGCAGTATCTGAATAATGCCATTAACAAGTAAGTAAGAGCCTCAGCACACAAAGACTGAATGAATGAGCGTTTTTAAAGGACGCAATTACAGGGAACAAAAAATGCAAAGCATTATGGGTATCTAGCATGTGTTTGAGTTTATCATTTGAACATTGTTTGTTTGTTCATCAACCAGCAAATGGTATAGAAAATGTTTCTTATTGTCTTATTCAAAACAACATTTTTATTTTGTGTTAACGGTCATGTGACACAATTCAAGGTGGTAACTGTAGCATTAGCACAATACTATAGCACAGTTCAATTAAGTAGCAGAATATATCTAAAATTTTTAAATCTATTATAACAGCTAAACTTTTCTAACTTCTAATCTTCTACCACCACCTTTGAACTTTTGGCCACTCCTCCTATCTGACATTAATGCTACGATCAAGTAAAACCTCTAACTTTGATTTTTTTAAATCTCCAATTAGGAAAAAAAAAAAAAAAAAAAAAAATCTGCTCTCTCAAGCATGTGTAGTCAAATCAACATGACTGATCATAACATTATAAGACTAACTACTGGCTTCAATATTATTAAAAGAGTTAAGCTGTAAAGTTTTTACTTAAAAATATTTACTTGTTAAAGCTACAGTATAGCACTGTCTCTTCAGGATGCTGTTTTGAAAATGTACATATACAGATTTTAACTAGGCAAATACGAAGGTTTGAAGAGTTTAAAAATGGTAAATAATATAGAATATGCCACTACAATCTGAATAGATATTTTAATTAAAAAAAAAAGTGATTTGTAATTGTAATTTACTGTTTTTGCAGTTGCATTGCATCACAATAATTGCATCATTGCATCATTGAAATTAGGTTTTTGTAGCTTAACATTGTGTCAAATTCGAAATTCTTTAATTTCAAATGCTAATTTTAAAATGCTGCATTACTAGTAGAAGCGGTGATGTTCTGCGATCCGTGTTCCTCTGTGCCGTTTTTTCCCTGCAACTTTTTTTTTTTTTTAGAAAGTCTGGAGATGTGAATTTTTTAATTGAATTGCACAAATTAGAAATTTCTTCCAGTGTGAATTTTTAATTTTGCACCCCTGCAATCCGACTACAAATTTTCAGATAGTAGTTTTCAAATTGTGCAAATTAGACAAAGCAAATTAAACATGCCTTAAACTACCTTATATATCTTTACGTTACTGTACCTTCATAGCTATTGTACCATCTGATAGACTGTCTTCTGATTGATAAAACTATAAATTTTTACCCAGATTATTGCTTTAATTGAATTTTTGTTGCTATAATTAGTTAGTTGAACTCAGTGTTTGCTTTATGTTCAGTCTTAAGCATTGTTCTAGCATCATTTCTAACATCTGGTTGGTAAAATTTGGTTGTTTAAAGGTGTAAAAATACAGACATCTTGGCCTCTGTATAATCGTTTCGGCTGAGTTAACGGCTGTAACGATCGAGCGCTGTGGTATTATGGAACTCCTGCAGAGCGCAGTCAGAGTCGTAAAAGTTTCCCAGTGCGCCATCATCACTCCGAGCAAGTCACATGGAAAATATTTCGAGAGCAAATTGAAACAAAAATATTTTGAAAATGTCCCGCCACCCTCATTGTACAGTGGCAATCTCTCTCTCTCACACACACACACACACACACACACACACACATAGTGATATAACTGTGTGCAGATATTGTTCCTCATGTCTACCCTGCACTAAACGGTGTACACACTTCTGCTTCAAACTTACACCTCTCTCTCCATCTCTGTGTATTACAGGATAAAGAAGTCAAGACAGAACGACAACTAAAGGCGGCATGTGGGAGTCGTGTGTGTTTTAGACCTCTGCATGATGTGTGCACCTCTTACACACACTTACAAAATTATACACACACACGCACACGCAACATCTGTCCCTGTGTGGACCGCTTGCACAAACAGCACTTCGCCTACAAATGCCTTTATTCCAGCACCTGAAGCCAACTGCTCACACACACACACAAACACACACTCACACAAACACACGGCACCAATTTGCCATTGTGAGATTTCAGGCTTGCGCAGGTCTGTATGCTAATCTGAACTGAGTGGCTGAATGTGGATAGAAAGATTTGTTGTGTTTTCTATATGGATACACTTTGTACAGCAACAATAAGAAGTTGTTGTTCAGTGTGAACTGAGAAGGAAAGAGAAAGAAAGAGAGAAAGAAAGTTGGAATAAGGGTCATAGTTAAAACTATACATCAAAAATGCGATGTCGAAAGTTTTCTTCACGAGTTATGAGGCTAATGTAGCTAGCATATAGCTAGCAGCCATTATTTGTCTCATCATTTTATCATTTACTGTAGTACCTAGACGTTTGGATTATGACACATTAAGAAACACTGTCAACTATAAAATCTGTCATCAGGTGCAGATAGGGGTGTGTGGCTTATAGTTTGTAAGTGGAGCTAGACTGATAGCTATGCTAGTCTTGTAACTCTAACTAACAACACAAAAGGCATAAGCAGTAAAATAAACACTTTTCCCTCAATTTCCTCATTCAAGAGAGCAAATAAGGAAGTTTATCAAGGACATTTCATAATGACACGTTCAGTGGCTTTACTAAGATTTTTTCCCACAATGTTGCCTCTTTAATTGTGAACAGGATGATCTTCCATGCACTGGCACAGCTAGCATATTTTTTGCTAACACTTTCTACGACACCATATTTCCATTTATACATTATCAGGACTCTTTAGGGTTTGCTAGCATTGTTAATTGTTAAACGTTTATAAAACTCTGATAAGTAAGGATCAAAACATTTGGGAAGTGCTGTTAAAGGCGCTAACACTTTTGGAAATGTTAAAAAGTTTTTCCTCATAGAAAATGTCAATATGTCAACTATTTTAATGAGCTATTTACGCGATAGTGGAAAAGTCCACGTGTATGTGCATGGAAATGAGGACGATTTTTGTTTGAACAAAACATTCTAATCAATCAGAATCGAACAAATTCTGTACGAAAACGTAGGTTAGGTTAAAGATTAGTAAACATGCTTACATAGCATTAATATTACCACACAACAGGTTTTATAGAAAATTTTAGCATTTTTTTTCCATTTTTTTTTTTTTTTTTTTTTTAAGTGGGCAAAACTTTATCTTATCAGGAATTTTTTTCAATAATGCAACTTTTAAGTCAATGCAATCTCTCTGGGCAGCTGCTAATTATTCTTGTTATTACTTTTAAAAACCTGTGCTTATGAAATATTATAAAGTGTATCTCCTTACAACCAGAGTTTTTTTTTTCTGTCACGTTTGCACGCCTGATCACAATGTAGGCTTGTGGTTTGTTGTAAAAGATTGGATCAGTAAAAAGATATGAGTTTAAATTGTGAGTGGAATAGGGCTGAAATTAAAACAAACAAAAACAAAAAATGTATACATTAACTTTTATTTTTTTTTTTTACTGATCCAACTTTTCACTTGATTGTGTATTGTATTACAGACGCATCACAGTTATGGACAATATGTCACCTGTACACCAGATTCTCAACCTTTAGAAGTGTAAATAGAGAGAGAATCAGGTGATATTTTAACATTTGACTTCATATTTTGTCAAGATGTTTCAATAATTATGAACATATTTAGTGCCATTTAATAATTTACAAATGTTAGCTCACTTTGTTGATTTTTTTTGTGAGTGAACCTACAAGTGTTCTTATGTGAGTTACGATATAATGTAACTCTTAAGAAAACCTGGGGGAAAAAAATCAAATCACACATTTTTATCATAACAGCTATAATCCCTCTGGATAACGAGCAACTCCAACACCCCGGCTTATTAACTATGTAATCATTATAGGATAATAATAACATATGGATATGATTTCCAAGGGAATGAAACATGTGCTTTTTATCAAGCCAATACAATAAGCACTTCACTGCTGTACAATGTTATTAAATTTTGCAGTGTCTTTTTTTTTTTTTTACTTGTCTATAATGTAAAAAAAATAGGACTGTTAAACAGTGTTTGCCTGCAGGGAGTAACCCGGAAAATATAACCCCTGCTTCCATACATCCCTTTACTAAATTTATTAGTCAGTTTAAGAGAATGTTATTCATGAGCCATTTCCTAAAAACGTCTTATTAAAGGATTAGAGGACTATCTAACTTAACGACAGATTCAATGTAGCTTGTAATTTAAAAACAAAAAGCAGAAAATTCTTCTTCTGTTATTTAAAAATTTGCTGAAGTCCCCTCACATTGAATTACATTTCTATTCATTATATTTAAAATATTTTTAAATTTTAATTCAAATAAAATTAATTAAGTAATATGCAACAAACACACTTTATTGCATGTTTTTTTTATTTATTTACTTTTAGCTACAAACAGCATAAAATTCAACATGCTTTCCAGAGATTTCCACCTTTGACAAGACCAAAACAGAAAGACAAGACCAAAACAAAAGATTCAAGTCTGACACAAACGATAGCTCAATTCATGTTTTCTTCCCCAAAAATGAACATTTTTGTAAATAGAATTTAAACATTTCATACATTTCATATGAGTACATTTCATACGAATATCTTAAACAACTAAGTTACATTCAAACAAGCAAACAAACAGAAAAACCCTGAAAGTCATTATTTATAATAGAGTTCATTTTATCTGATAAAATCATCTGCAAAACTCTATAATTATCACAAAATAGAGGCTAAACATTGAAATGTATCTTGTCTTTACTAATTTCCAGTAATGCAGCTCACCCTCTGAAGCGAATCAGGGATTTGTTTACATTTCTTTTTACAGTCCTGAAAACGATTTAAAAATTTGTGTCATTGACAAGTGAAATTGACACAAACTTAGGAACTCTAGTCAAATGCAAACTTTTTTTCTGAGTTAGCAAGGTTTTTCTAGATAAATTAAGACCAAATTCCCCCCCCACCCCCCACCCCCCCGCCGCCTAAAAACAATTCAAATTTTTTTTCTGTAAAAAAAAAAAAGACATTTGCATAGATCGAATTAAGGGATACCATGAATAAATAATTTTCTAGTTACTTTCAATTCCAAACCTCGAACTTGATTTTACTGAAATACATACACATTGACTTTTTTTCCCAGGAATTTTATTCAGTTCTATTAATTGAATGTCTGTGAAGGTTCTCACTCACCTGCTAGTTTGAATGTTTAGTTATACTAATATAAAACTAACATGAATTGCATTATCACTAGTGGTAAAATGATGCAATGTATTCAAGAATTTCATTTCGCCAGCTAAGACGCCGCAGCCATTTTCACATGCGTTTATAGCTGTGCTGCAAAAGGAAGCGATAAGGTGCTATCGAATGTGAAGTAGACTCTGTGAGGCAGCTCTCTGTATAGGGATCTCCATGTAGGATATTTTTTTTTTATTATTATTATATTTCTATATGCTCACTGTTTGTAATAATGAATTGAGATAAATCTATTTAGTCACTTTTTTTCAATAAAGTTATTTTTAAAAAATTAACTTCAAATGTCTGGTTTTTGCTTTAATTAAGGTTGGAGGAAGAATATTAAATATATGAAACAACGCTATCGTTACATTGCTAACATGCGTTCGATATCTTTCGAAATCTAAACGAATTTACTAAATTTCACTTTTTTCTTTTGTCATCATTTTTAGATTTACCTTTTCTTTCAAAATTAGGAAATGTCCAATAAAAGCAATTTTCTAATTTATACGTATAGCTGAATGAAATTATATGAAATTATTGCAACAACAAAAAGCATCAAAGTAATCAAAACTTCCTGCAAAATTGTTTCATATAATTAAGGTAAATTATATTAATTGTAAATTATTTATATACGAGATAAGAGCATTAACATTTGACCACACAAGTCTCTCATAAAAGGAGTTTCTTAGTTTTTGCAGAATTTTATAACAAAAACAAACAAACATTTGTCACTATGTGATAATTTTGAGTGAATATTTTCCAAATACATCCATTTTCAGTATTATTTAGCTTTTAAACTAAAAACAATAGAACATATTTTTAGTTTAGTGATAATACTTTTAACAAAAAAAATGTCTACATCCCAATTTGTTTTGTAAACTGAAATAAAAAATTCACATTTTTTCATTGATACCTGATTTTAACTTCACATTTAAAAACAACAATGTTAAATTATGCAGCACAGTACAACTAGGTCTTTATATTATTCAGAATGCTTATATTAGTCAGGTGCATAAATTTCCAGAATTAAAAAATCTAAAAAAAAAAAAAAAAAAAACATTTTTCTCTGATGTAACAGAGAATTTTTAGTTACATTAAAAGAAAAATTGCATGACTGATTCCATGATATAGGAATTACAGGAGGTCCCTGACTGACGATGTGGTTATGTCCTGATAAACCCATTGTTTGTTAAAAATATCACATGTTGAAAATGCATTGAAAACTTTAGACCTAACTTACCGAACATTATAAGTTCGCATTTACATTCTGCTACATCTGTGCAAGAATCATCTAACAAAAAGCCTTTTATAATTTAATGTTGTAGTTTATTGAATACTGTAATGAAAATGAAACACAGAATGGTTGTATTGGTACTCACCATGAACGTACTCAGCTGATGGAGCCTGAAGACTTTTTTTAACAAAAAAAATTTATATAAGTAAAATTACATGCTGGATGACAGGGATGATACAGTGACAGGGTCATAAATTTCTTACATTATATAGAAAAATTGCTGAAAATACAGTACATTGTAAACTGTTGGCAGTTTTGCTCGCGATCGGGTGGCCAATGGGAGCTGAGGCTTGCTGGTGCCACTGGGCCTTATATTGCACCGCATGTCACTAATCTGGGAAAAAAATGTAAGAATGGTTAAAACGAAATGCAAATCGTTTTCACATCAACATAAAACTGAAAAATTGGACCTCCACTTATACACACTGCATTCAGTAGCTGCATGCTATATGCATCACTGTATAAAAGTAGAACTTAAAATCTATGTGGGATAATGAAGGGTCGACGGTGCTTTCTAAAGCGATTAGGGAGTATGTGATAAGCTTGTAAAGACAACTCCAGAGTCACAAAGGCTAATAATCGTGTAGGGATTTCATTTCTGGAATAATTGTGCTTCTCTGTGCAGACGAACATGTTGAAATCGACCTCGAGACCTCCCATTTTGTTCGCCCATCTGTCTAAATCCAGACACTAATTACTCTGCACACACACAGGCATGATGATATCCAGGCTAATGACCTCTCTGAGTGAAATCAAGCTCCCTTTATCCTGCTCTCTCGCTTTTTACTTCCCACTCTCTCTCACTCTGTCTCTTTCTTTCATGCCTGGTTTGCAGTCTGAATCAGAGCAGGAAGTGAACCACATACTCCTGATCAGAGCTAGCTCTAAAGAGCTCAAGGCCAGTTAGAGTGATTCAGAGACGATTCATAGACAGTAGACCAGCACCTGAGGACTAATAGGAACCATGCAAACCTAAAAAACTATTTCTGTGTCAGACTTGGTAACGCAGACTTCGGGATTTGGAGCATCCCACAGGTTTGAGAAGTTTCATATAATTCCATTATAAATTATTGAGTAGCTGGTTATGAACCTGATAGCTCAGCCACGTGTGAAGTAGCTAATATGAAGGCAAGATTGAAGATTTCCAGAGGCATTTTACTGGTTAGAGTTAAGTTACGCACACATACTATACACTAGACTCAGTTTCTGACCTTAAACTAATATTGCTGTTTATTAGAATTGTCCCTGTTGAATGAGAGACATAACAACCATTGCACTACCGAGAGCCTACACACTTATCCGATTAGATGCAGGCGCGAACCTTTAATGTACAGTAAATCATTTGGCTCTGATCACACATCCTTCTGGCATGGACCGGAAAATATTCCCCACATATAGCTTCCTCTGACACCTCCTCCATCTGCTGCCCAAGTACGATACGCATCCAATCTCTGAGCTCAGGTATTTCCTATGATTAAAAAGAAATACAAAATGGCCAACATACAGCCAATAAGAATTACAGTCATTATGTTCTAATATTTATATAAAATAATTGTTGAAAATGTGATGAGACCAAGATAATACAGTTGTAAAACGATCCATTTAATCAGAAGCAGGATTGTATTAATGCTGTGTATATGAAACTAAATATTTAGGCAGACAGTGGAAAAAAAAAAAAAGATTCCCGCTCTGCTAATAGCTGTGGCGCATGCATTAACGATGGAATTGAGCCAAGTGAAATTGCTCAAGCGGGTGGATAACATCAGTTTTGCAAGATGAGAAGGTCAGACTGGTGTGTCTTTGAGAGGAATTCCATATCCCATTATCTCACTAGATAATAACTTCATGGATACAAATAGCTTCCAGACTTCAGACCATATAAATCCATGTGTCAATAAACTACTAGCAGAATGTGTATCTGTTTAATTCATCATCATGAACTAGCATACACTCGTCATGCTAGTGCATCATGTTTAGCCTGCTAGCTAGTCAGGGGTAATTAGCATATTTCTATTGTATTACTTATGGATTTTCTTATTTTATACTAATAATATTTCGTAAGCCTTCTACTGCATGCCCTTTGAAATAATAGATATAAAAATTTCTATGGCCACATTTCTTTT
This sequence comes from Clariallabes teugelsi, assembly GCA_030014215.1. NCBI lineage: Eukaryota > Metazoa > Chordata > Actinopteri > Siluriformes > Clariidae > Clariallabes > Clariallabes teugelsi. Next base: position 39,478,025 of record JAQMYG010000023.1, on the reverse strand, counting down.
TACTTACTGTGGTGCACAATAAACTACCACGGTACCAAGACATACGAATTCCCCTGATCCGTGGGAATCCGTACCAAATTTTCGTTGTGAAACGCATTTTCCCATCGGGAAATTACCAATACTAACAATTTTTAACACTATAATCATATTCCTACATATAAAAACAATTAAAACATTTAGAAAAGACATGTAAATGAAGCAAAATGGGGGAGTGGTAGCTCAGGCAGCTAAGGCTCTAGGTTGTTGGTTTAAGGATCCGGGTTTTTGCTCTAACCTCGGTGAGTTGCCACACCCCATACTACCCAAACCCAGATAAAATGGGAGGATTTCATCAGGAAGGGCATCCAGTTGTGTAGATTGATGGTCTGCTGTGACAACCGCTCCACAGGAGCAGCCAAAAGACAAACAACATGTAAATTAAGCAAAATATGAAATAAATAGACATTAAACCCTAATTTATGATTCCTCTTGGCACTGGCTGTGGTTTGCAGAAGAAGAAGAAAATTCTTGCTAGCAGAATTGCTAACATTCTTGGGACCCATGCTGTTGTCTTCACTAAATCTTGCACAAAATGCAAAAAAATTTGCACTTGGAAGTGCTGGCAACCAGGCTAATTTATTGCACCATTCGCAAGGTGGGTCATTCGTATGTCGAGGTACCACTGTACTGAAACACTGAAATAGTTAACAACATGTAGTAAAAAATGTAAATTTTTATCGAAGATTCATCTGTTTTCTTCCTTATTGGACAATAACATATATATATACAATAATA
>JAQMYG010000023.1:39458260-39471050 GCA_030014215.1 Clariallabes teugelsi | reverse complement strand
TACAATGAAGATCTGTAAAGTTATTTGCATTTTTACAACATTATTGTTGAAATACACAGTCCTGAAAAAGGGGCGTTTCTTTTTTTGCTGAGTATATCTGTAAATAAGATTTTCCTCCTATCGTGAGATCACAAAAGAAGAGCCCTTTCCCTGTTCTCTGGGGGGCGTGGCTCAGTGGTATCTCATTTCCATAAACACTGAAATGAGGAGGCATGAAAATGTATTATCTGAGGAGTATTTTAGCAGAAGGATACACATATACTTTCTGGGATCTCTGCGATCTGTGTTAAGTTGTAAAATATGGGACCTTTTATTGAACTCTATGTGGGGCAAGAAAAGCAAATTGTACAAATTAAGTCTTTCTTTGAACCAAACTTGAAATATGGAGCACAATACCAGCTGTGCCAAAACATACACTGACATCTTGGTGAACCAAAAATGAATGTTTTATCCCTGCATTTCATTACAATTTGTCACAAAGTATTTAGACAGGATCTAAGCCAAAAACCAAACAAAAAAATTTGCCAACTGGCGTTGAACTAGAGCATTTTGCCATATCTTACAATTCAAGATGTTGACTCAGTCCATAGCAAAACCATAAACCACTGAATAACACATTAAAGAGCTAAACAAATAAGTTCAGTGAGTTTTACACACTAGTTATTAATTCTATGGCCACATAACTGCAGAGCCACTTTTAAGAGAAAACAACCTGCCCTGTTTTTATATCTTGCCTCCCACAGATTAGGGGGAAGTTATTTTTGGAGGCACTTGCAGCGGTGAGTTCTCAACAAGGGTTTCATTTTGTGGTCCCCAAATCTCTGTGGGGACATTTAGTTTCCTCCAAGAGCAATCAGGTAACAGATAAATCATCCCACACACAGATCCATGGTCCTTTAGTACTGCCTGGGGAGCACATCATTCCATTATTAGGAATTTTTATATGCAGCAGGGTCCAAGAGTCTGAATCCACTACTATAAGTAATAATGTTCTGCCAGCATATATTTTTTATACAATTTCATCACAACTATGTGTTATACGTTGCAGAAAAATATAATTAAAGTATGGATAAAAGAGAAGATTAGGACAGAGTAAATAAGTAACCACCCTATCACTGAGCGCCTCCCTATTTTTTTTTTTTACGTATTCATGTTTGATAAATGTTAGGATAAAAGATCACAAAGCGAACGCTCGATATAAACTAGATGATTGGAAACAGTGGGTCAATCATTGCGACACAGAGATGTAGAGCACATGGGTCAAAGGTCATGAGAGTCTAACCTGAGCAGCTTGATTAATCTTTTCATTCCGTCACCCCCAGGGTACGGCAAAAAAAGAAGGGGGAAAACCTGTCATAGATCATACGAAGGAAAGTCCAAACACGCACTCCTCAAAGTTCAAAGTCCAAACATAGAAGAACCTCCCAGTAACTGAGAAGGTTTAGTCCTGACATGGAGATACAATCGCAAGTCAAAAAAGGAAACAAAAAATGTCACCTAATGATGATAACATAAAATACAGCCAGTACAGTATATCTTCAGATCAAATGATAAACTGTTCATGATTTATTCGATATTCATAAATGCAGCACTGTTTACAGAGACAGAGACTAGTGGGACACTTCTGGCTGCAATTGGATGAAGAAGAGGGTTTCCAGTTTCATCTCTTGGCCTAGCTCTTAAGGGATAAAGAAAAGACATGCTCAAGACAAATTGCTTAGATAAATGTTATCTTCGTTTATCTTCATTTTCACTGCAATTTTTAAAAGCTGTGAAGGCAGCCCTGTCTCACGAGCACAAATCTGATGCAACATTCAAGAGAGACTGCTAAGTCATTCATCTTCAATAAACGCTTGCAAGGAATACACCCAGGGTATGCACTTTGGGCCTATATTAACAATTTATCATGGGAGGTAGGAGAAAACCAGAGATCCGAGAGGAAAAAAAAATTATTGTCTGCATGCTTTTTTAAGATACAGTAACTCGAATGATATCTATAGGCATTAGGCTTTGTTTTTCAATTTCTACACTTGAAAATTATTAAATGTGGTAATAAACTAAGGGCGGCACGGTGGCTTAGTGGTTAGTTCTGTTGCCTCGCATCTCTAGGTTCTGTTCCCACCGTGGGTCCATGGAGCATGTTCTCCCCATGCTTGGTGGATTTTCCCACAGGTGCTATAGTGTGTGTATGGGTGTGCCCTATGATGGATTGGCACCCTGTCCATGGTGCCTGTAGTCTCCTGGGATAGGCTCATGGCCCCCCATGACCCTGAATACAGAATAAAGCGGTATTGACGATGAGTGAGTGAGTAACAAACTTTAAAAAAGGTACAGAATGTACAGAAACTATATACATGATGTTTGAGTCCTAACACCACACAATCCAGACACAACAATTACTGAAATCAAAAAGTTATGCTGTTTATGAAATATTTAAACAAAACACATCTGGCACTCAATGGCATCACTTTTTTTTTTTTATTCTAATATTTGATGTAAACAATAACTGAAGTTCATGTCTAGTATCTGCATGATTTTATGAACGACATTGTGCTTGACACAGAGTTGGCTGATTGACCAAATGCTTGAATGTCCAATGGAACACGTGTTTTGATTAAAACTCTACGGTTAGTGTAGAATTTTTTACTCTCCTGATCCCCATTCTGCTGTCTCATCTGTTACTTTTTGCTGTCCAAATGTAATTATGACCTGAAGCTTTCTTGATGAGCTTTCTCAATGACATCAGATTTGGCTACAGTTGGTTCTTTAAAATTCGTCTATAAGAACACTGATCTGATTAAAGACTGTTAGAACAGTCTAACATTCAAACACGCTATGTAATAATTAGAGTAATGGCAATTGCACAAGTTAAATCTTTCCCCATTTTGAAGTGTTATAACTTAGAATTAATGTTGTTAGGTTTTTATCAGACTTTCACATCTGGTGTTCTGATATTTTTTTGCTAATTCTTCTTAGAAAAATGGCCTAAGCTCTGTCTAATTTCATGAAAGCATTTGATGAATAGTAACTCTCGCCAAAATTAGATTAAAGGCTGTGTTTTGGTTGTGCCACCATGACAAATTCAACTGGTGTTTTAACCACTATAGCCTTGGCAGTATGCTTAGGAGTCATGTGTCCTGCTGGAAGATCAACCTCAGCTCCAGTCTTAAATCTGTTGCAGACTGGAACAAGTTTACTTTTGGGACTTTCCTGTATTTGGCTCCCTCCACCCTTATCTTCCCAGGCCCTGCTAATGAAATAATACTACCACCATGAAAGGGGATATGGCATTCTTAGGGTGATTGTTAGGTGTCAACCAAATATGGTGTACCAAGCCTAAAAAGGGTAACTTGGTATCTTTCCGCGTGTCTCCTTAGTCATAACCCAAATAATGGCTGTTCATGCTTTGTTTGCTGTCTGAACAACTCCTTTAATCTGATCTGTGGATCTCCTCTATCTATCTATTTATCTCCTTCTAACTTACCCTTCACTTCTTGGTTGCATTTCTGACTAATCCCCTCTTTACACCACCACCAGCTTTTGGTAGACGAGTCATATTGGGTCCTAATCCACATCAGTCATTTCTGTCCTACACAATCATTTACACAAAGCATTAGGTTGTAATGAAACTCAGTGTTTATCAACTGGAGAATTAGGATTAAAACATATTACTATTAAAACATTGCAAATAATCCCATCTTCTTATGGGAAGCACTGCAAAACTCTTGCTAGAGATTGTTTGGGGAAAAATCGACTGTGAGGCCATGAGATCCTGAACTTGCTGCAGTTTCCAAAGCCAATATGTCATCACCTTCAGACACTCAATGTCCCATCATGCCAGTGTCTATTCACCAGAACAGAGTGTCAACAAAATTAACGATCTGATAGTGTCCAGAATACAAGCTTATAGTTTCCCACAGCCTCAAAACAAATCCGACTCTTTAAACAAATATAGAATCGCACCATGTGTATGGTAATTCTTTGGATCATCTTTGTACTGTGTGTCTTGATTCTGTCTTCTGTACACCACCACTCGCTGCTGTTTTTTTTTCCCAGATCAATTACATTGGAATTGCATCAATCATGCCTTTATTGTCAAGATGCATGGAAATTTTTGCATGACAACAAAACAGGCATTTTTTTGTCATGGCATTGTTCACTTGACTTCTGTGATGTCTGGATGAGCCCATGTCTACTATGTGGAGCGTTTTAGTGCCGGAGTGTTAGAGTGTCATGGCATGCTGACAAATGAGGGGTTAATCTCTTGGCTGGTTTACAAAATTTCAGATTCAGTCTCCATCCTAAATAAAAACAAATAACGGTTGTTGAGAAAATTATAGTTTGGGATGGAACAGATAAAACCTTTTTTTTCTTTCTTTCTTTTTTTTCTAGGAACACAGGAGCAGATACCAGTGTGAAGGGTCTTCAGTTCCTAGTGAAACTTTTAAAAAAAGCAGATTCCTTGTTTTACATGGTCTGTGACAGGAACACATTATGCAAAATTGCTCACTTTATCTCCAGCTCCTCTTTATATGTCAGACCATTTGGGCTGAAACTATCCATACAGAGCCTATTGCTAAACAAGGTCAATGTTAGACAGTCACTAATTTGCCAGACAGTGCGGACAATCCAAACAAAATCCCACAATGAATAAAATATATTTTCTTGTGTATTGTAAACTTAACTCAACTCATATAGACTACATATACTGTACTTATTCATACACATATGGATAACAATTCAAGCTTCGGTCACAAAGTGCTTCATACTCTATTCATACTTTGACTATATGAAAAAATTTCCAGAAACTTTATGCTTGTTTTGCATCCAATGATTCTTTACAGGAATGTAATAAAAATATATAATTTGTGACCCATTTAAAATCCAGGAACACTTATTTTTTTAGGAACTTCTTTACCAGGATTTTCTTTCCATTCCTGGGAATCCTGGAACTTCTTCAGGACATTTAGTATATCTATTTATTTATTTATTTATTTATTTATTTATTTTTTACATCATGACTAGTATTTAAGTCTCGCAACTATTCCAAGAACATCATGACTATCAATCATCCTTTCCACATCTAAAACCTTAGTGGGAAGTAAGGTTGTTTGGGTGTGTTTCCAACACTAAAATGTTTTCTGGAACTTTTGGTCCAATTTGAATCCCAAAAACCTGTTTAGGAATCCAGAGACTACTTCTGTACCTTTACTTTAATTTTAGTACATTTATCTCAGAAGAATGTCTTTAGGCATCCAGGAGTTTATTTGGTACATTTACTAATGCCAACATCAATGTCTCCAGGAACTTTTTTTCAGGAATTTTAGTCCCTTTTCCTAACAGAAATGTTTCCTAACAAGAAACGTCCCGAGGAACTTTTCATGTATTCACGTCAAGAAACCTTTCAGACAACTTCACCATACTTACTAGATGATGAGTGAATGAGTGAGAACAGTCTTCTGGAACATTATAGGACCTTTTGCTATATTTAGACATTATGAACCTTTTTAGGAACCCAGAAACTTTCTCACCATGAGAACAAGATTTCAGACACTGTAGTTCCTGGAACAGACACAATGGTTAATCTTCTCTGACACACTAGCACTGCACCCTAAAACACATAATCCATCAGCTAATTAGCAAGTCCTCCATCAGCCAATTTAAAAGGAAATTCTTGCTCAGCTACTTCAGTCTCTGGTATGTACTGTAACTGCACACATAGACAAAGAAGAGTCTTAAAAACAAGATCGTTAAACTTTGTGGTATTGTAGGCTATTTAGTTGCCAGCTTAATCAGCATGCTTAGGTAAACACATAACACTCGGTGATACAAACGAGCTAACTTCATTTCATTCAATACATTCATGTAAAGACAAACATGACTAACCTCATTTCATCACACAACTCCCATTACACAGTCATTTCCCAGTGCATTCTGGGCAGTGAGTAGCAGAAAATGGACACTTTTACTATGTCAGAACATTTGGTTTGAATTTAGAGCTTATTGCCAGTGTCAGATGATTTCTGAGATTTCTAGACAAAGATTGACTAAAATCTGTATTTAATAACATTTAAATTTACTCCAGGATTGTTTCTCTGCATCATGAACAGTTTTAACCTCCAACGATATTTCTGGTGGAACGTTATCTGGAGCTTTAGACCTGTTTCCTTCATGTGGACCTTTTTTTAAGGATTCTAAGGACTTTAGTACTCTTACACTAGAAACAGCTTTTCTGAATGAATAGGTTTTAACTCTCAACAGGAACCTTGTTACTTGTTCAGGAATTTTTGGCATATTTTCCCATCAGGAAGCCTTTTAGTAAGACTGAATTTCAGGCACCTTTCCACCACAGGAACCTAATCAGGAGTCCAGGAACTTCTAAGGGTTTCAATGCCTGCACGGGAACATTTCTCCTAGACCAGAAAAGTTTTTCACACCAAGAAATGAAGTACAGTAGTTTAATTTATGAAATTTTTTTTTTCAAGAAAAATTCCAGTAGGTTTTCATGTTTTTTATATTAGGAACTCTGTTAGAAAAACTGGCACTTCAGACACACTTCTTTCACCAGAACCTTTTAGAAATAGAGGATATTCCACCAACATTTCCAGCAGCTTGTAAACTTGCACTTCAGCCTAATATCAGATAATCACATAAAGCCATGCTTTATTTCCCAGCTACAGTATGTTCTCAAAAACCCAGAAAGCTTTTCAGGATATTTAGGTATGTTTTCACACCAGGAACTCCATAAGATTCTTAGAAACATTTGACACACTGTTAATTTTTTTTCTTCACAACACTCAAATGATGTAGTTGTTGCCCAGTTTGTGTCACTTGAGTTATTTCACAGTATGATCACCTGCTGTTTACACAGAAAAAAAATGTCAAGTTCTCCTTCAGTCTCTTGTTTCTGGTGTACAGTACACATGCCTTTTAGTGTTTCCATGAACTACCAACAGTGCACTCTGATACACCTTATTCATCAACTCTACTTAGCAAGTCCTCCATCATCCAGTCAAGTCTTCATCCTGAGCTCCATTCAGCTTTCTGGTACTCTGGCACGTAACTTTTCCATGGGAATTGGACTGATTTTTATTCGCTGAGACAAATAATGCTAGATACTCACACTGGAAGGTCAGTGAGAATGTTAAAGACTCTAATGGATGGTGGTGGTGGATTTGCTGTCCCACTCAGACAGACAATCTTGTAAAACATGGGAAAACAACTGCACCCTTGAACCCCATCAATCCATAGCACAGGGAAATGTGGGTCATTTAATGTAGGGAGGGAGAGAGAGAAAGAGAGAGAGAGAGAGAGAGAGAGAGAGAGAGTTGAATAGATTAAGATTAACATCATTAACTTTGATTATGTCAAATTCAACAAAGGCAGCATTGTACTAGGGGTTGCGTGATGCCAAATTTTAAACTGGAAAATTAAGACAAGATGGTGGAAAGGGGGTGGGGCCTCGAGAGAGTTATCTAAACTGTACTGGCGAATATTTGACTGACCACTTGTACTCTGATTTTAAAACCCATCACTTTTAGTCTGTTTCGTGCGTAGAAATCATTGTGGACCTAATAATTTTGCCACTCCCTTCTCAAGCCAGATTGAGATTCGGAACAATCTTCTTACATCCTCTAGTCATTTCTGACAGATTTAGAGGGAAAGATAAAAAAAAAAAAACTTTCAAAATCCATAGGGTGGAAGCAGAATGAATAATGTAGGCGAGTATCAATAAAACAAAAACACTCCTGATGACACTCTCGAGCTTTGCCTTTCACTAAATCACCACTGACCATCACATTACCACTCGATAAATCTCAAGCTAAGTAGAAAAGCTCATTTCCATCTGTCTTTTTAATGTGGAGGAAAGATAAGCTAGAGCAATAATCCTTCTTTAGCACCTTCTCTAAAGTCTTTCATGTCTAATGAAGTCTATAAAGAGGCATTTTAGTTGATTTAGAGTCACAATTTTGCACAAAAAAAGTACTGTCCTGCTTGAAAAACACCTACTAAACCAATTATTAAATGTGCTGAAGATGAAAAATCACAGCATTCTGGATTCCAAACACACATCTGAGCATTAGCCATGCTCCTGATTTAGCCAAGATAAGTAGAAATCTTTTAACGTTACATTAATAGAGTTGGATTTGATCTGTTCTCACAGCACTCTGACCCTGAAATCTAAATACCATTTACATGAATAGAATAATGGTCAAATAAACATAAATGTGTTTGAATTAGCACGCCTTGCCTCCTACTCGTCGACACTGCAGTAAAATAGACTATTTTCCCAATTCAATCAAGCACTTAGCCCAATTGTGTTCTAATCTTCCTTACAGGTCCTATCGGGATAATTTCGATCATGTTAGGATAGTATGAAGTCAACTTGTTGAATCAGGCTTGAGGGAGTAAGTTTTCTTTGGAGACGTCGTACCATTAAGCGATTTAACATCAACAAGAGTGTGGTCTCGGATCCAGACGCCATAGGGAACGTGGTGGGGGTTTGAAATGGATTCGTACTCCCTGTGGAAGCACTCGATTTATTCAATTTATTACAAGAGGAATTGTGAGACCAGGGGACGTTTGACTGACAGCCATGCGTTTGCTAATCACAGCTAGGAAATGTGATACGCTGATGTCTTTCATTTGAATGCTTCCCAGTGGTGCAACACTGTTAGTGGACAGTTTTACCATCTTGCTAAAGAGAGATGATCTGAATAATTGTGTCTGTGACTTATTCTTTTTTTAAATTTTTTTTATATATAACTGTAGCTCCAGCAAGATTGTTAATAAGACTCACTGTTTTGTTTAAGCTGTTGCTCAACATTCAGTTATTAATTGATTAATTAATTAATTGATTAATTAATTATTTTAATTAATAAATTTATTTATTTTACTGGTTCCTTGTTACTAAGTAACTACCTAGCTGGGACTCTTGTCCTTTAGTGAATTGGTATATATATATAATTGGTCATTATATGATAAATTACTTCCAGTGTCTATTTCTTATTAAAACTTTGAGCTAAACAAATGTGATTAAAACTTTAAGTAAGGCAATACTAGTCATTTAAGTATCTCCTAATCATTTTTTAAAAACTATTTTAAGTAATTGTGTGCAGTTTATTGGTTTTAATGTTTAAAGTTTCATTTTCTACACCACATAAGAGCAGCCTTTTAATTATTTTGCAATTATTAATCAAAGCTATTTTCCCTTCTAAATGTCAAAACCTGTTATAAATCCATTGCACACTAACTTCCTTTTTTCTTTTTTTTTTTCACTCACTATATTGCAATATGCATGTGTTTCAATCCTGTTGCTGCCCATTTTTATGACATACCTACAGTAATGTGTGCTCCTGTACCGAATGTATGCACCCTCATGCTCCCTTGTCACTTTGCAAAGTCAGGTTTTAATGTAGTTTGTATATGTGCCTAATACAAGACAATTCTAAAAAATAAATAAATAAAATATAAAAATATAATATATTATATATATTATTGTAATTACATTATCTGGGAAAAATAACATGAAAATCTATGACAATCCAAGTAACGATGTTATTTATTTGGTATTCATATTTATATACAGTATTTAGTTAAATATTAAGTCATACATTTTGTCAAATAATATTACTCAAAGATTTTGCATGTACACTGCAAAAAAATTATAAGTGAAAATATCATGAATCTAGTCAAATGTATCTAAAAATTCTCAATATAAGATTACAATGACTCAAATAAAAGATTTTTAAACATAAATTTATGTTTTGTTTATTTCCATTCAATTTCTATTTATCTTGTTCTACTGACAGACAATTTTTTTTTCAGGAAATAAAAACATAATAATAATAATAATAATAATAATAATAATAATAATAATAATAATAATAATAATAAAACTATATGCCAATAAAACAGTAAAGTTACACTTAACATTTAACAATTTGTTCAGTTTTTGAACAAAAAAATGATCTTATATTATGATGATCTTATACATTTTTTAGTAATTTTATATAAAAAAAAATAGATAAACACGACTAGATTCAAGATCTTTCACTTGTTAAGATATATTTTGCAGTGTAATGGTGATTCTTCCACTTTTATGTAGAAGATGCTACATTAATTTTTAAAGAGCAGTTTTAACAGTCTGTGTTTCATCATACAAGTTTATTCTTAAACAATCCTAATAATAAAATGACTCAGAAGTCTTACTCCTGCACATTTTGCAGGTGGCTATTTGGTTAAAATCACTGTTTGAAGTGAAAATTTGTTTGAGCACTACACAAATACGACATAAAGACCCCAGATTCATGACTGTAATAAAACCTACACAATCTGTTAATTATCACCTGCGCTGGATGTCTAAGACAAACCTGATCCAACACGGCCGATTCCGATGGGGGAATATGGCCTGATGAGCGTCTGTTTGTACAGGAGTGCGATCTCTAACATGCTGTTAACACACACTCTGGAGTAAATCAGAAAGAAGGACAATGAGGTGGAATAATAGGATGAAAAGTCAGCCGACTCCAGAAACAAGGTTAAAGCGCAAGTGTTTCCACTGTGCTCTGCCATTACATCCCTCTGCGCTCTTCAGTTCCATTTCATTACAAACCCATATGGTTCACATACATCCCGATCCCGCTACAGGCACAATGGCTCTTTTTTACTCGCTTCAGTGAGCGCAGGATCGGATTTAAGCTATACGACTACACAAACACGACAGGCGATATTTAATACAGCTAAAATGATGCAGTGATTACTAATTTGTTCAAGTTAAAGTGAACTTTAGCTTTAGCAGGAAGTAGTTTTTGGCTGAGGAGTTTCAGTCGCTTTGGGGAGCTCTTTGGGTTGCTGCTGGGTTCTGGGAGAAAAAATAAAAGAGGAAATAAAAGCCTTTGATTTCTCTCCAAGCTGCAGGTGGTGAAGCGGGAATTTATTTATTCTGCTACTTCCATGTGTTGCTCAGGCAGGCATTTGTGAGATTTGGTGTTTGTTCAGATGAGTGCTGGGATTCAGAAATCAGCAATATGGAAATCTTGTTGTTGGTGCAATTATTAACAAAACATGAATGATTCATACAAAACACGACTCTAGTAAATGTGAGCAGCTATAAGAAACTATTAGGCATAATGAACATTTCAATGGCGCAAATGTTTTAAAAAAGGCTGTATATCCCTGAATGACGATCCTGGCTGAGGTGGTTCAGACTCTGATGCAGTTGTTGCCGTGAACATTCAGGGAGTTGAACACCTGATCCTTGAAAATTGAGGATAACTTGTAAATAACTTGCAGAAGAGATGCATCTGTCTGTGGGAACTGAACACACAATCATTCAGCGACACCACCTGCACATTGCAGGAACTCGGCTGGGAGCCGAGCTGGGCCCTTAAAGGAGTTCCTTGGATGCCACCACTTTAGATGTGAAGCAGGCAGTCTGATCATCATCTATCTTGATGGTATTTAAGCACTAGTGAATCACTGGGATAAGTGCATCAGTGTAGCAGGGGATTATATAGAGAAATAAAGGGAGTTTTACACTATAAAAAATTCAACTAGATAAATGTTGAATGCATTAATATTGTATTGTTGGCACAACTTCTTACAAATACCCGGTTAATATATTTTATTTTTATCATAACTAGATATTCTGTAAATCTAGATTCAATTATCTTCTTCGTCTTTACAAGAATTCTCTTGTTCTCTTTACCCAGAGCTCTGCAGTGGAGGATTGGGTCAGAGGGGTGATGACTAGTCTTTTTGAGCTACTGGAGAAGCGTGAAAAAGGTGTTGGAAGTGACTGTAGTCCTTGATGGTCTGGGTGACTATACAGAAGCTTTAGGAGTGGTCAGGTCTAACATTGAATTTCCAAAGGACTGAATGTATACCTATGAAACCATCGAACGATGATTACTGGACTTGGGGAGACACGCTCCCCTCAGATTCACATGGTAAGAAACATACTCTTGTTGCCATAGACTCTTTTTTTGTGTCTGACACATTGAGAAAAAGTCTTCAAAAATAAAATCTTTGCTAGTTTTAAAAAATGGTTATGATATTGGAATATAAAAGAATCAGTAAGAGACTAATATGCATCTGGTGTATTTTACTAGACCTACTGATCTAGCAAAATAGAACCTTTATTGTTTCATTCAGATCACTGTTTTAACTTTGATTAGTTTTGTAAGAATAGTTCTGTAAAGCTTTTTAAAGTAATGTTTGTGTGTTTTAATTGTTGAGATATTGTTAGGCCAACTTTTTTTTGTAGAATACATCAATGGGCTACAATGGGAGACAATTTACTGTACCTTTTTGAGTAGACGAAAAGTTGGGCTAAGTCAACCCTAGAGAAATATAACTAATTAACCCCGCAACCATCACCACTTGAGATGACTAAAATATTAGAGTCACATATTATTTGTTAAGATGTTGAACTTAAGACTGTGTTTATGTTGTGTCAACTAAACAGCAATGTGAAATATTTTGTTTGGCCAGCATCTTTCTCTAAAAATTGTGTAAACTTAAAAAAGCTGTGCAACTTGTTACTAAACTTTTTTCGTTGAGGTCATTTCTTTTTTCTTTTCTTTTCTTTCTTTTTTCTTTTTTTTTTTACTACAGTGTACTTTGAGAACTGTGTGCTGTTATTTTGCACAGTTAAAAGTCCTGGTTTGTAATTTTATCAATTTATATAATTTATTATATTTCAATAATATGATTGGAACTGCCAGGCAGGAGGTCTAGAGGAAGACCAAAGAGGAGATTTATGGATGCAGTGAGAGAGGACATGAAG
>JAQMYG010000023.1:39436312-39451315 GCA_030014215.1 Clariallabes teugelsi | reverse complement strand
TGAATGGCTAGTGACTCCGGAAATCCACTAGCCACATTGGCCAGTGAGCAAAAAAGTTAATGTCAAGCCCTGGTACACACATACAGTATAGACACACACTCATGCTCATTCACACACTACAAGCAATTTGGGAACACCAATTAGCCTAATCTGCATGTCTTTGGACTGTGGGAGGAAACCGGAGTAGGGTGAAAGCTCTTAGTTCTTATAAACTGTGCAGATGTGTGTGTGTGAGAGAGTGTGTCATTACACTGCAAAAAAATGATAGCAAGTGAAAATATCTTAAATCTAGTTAAATGTAAAAATATTTATTATTCTAAAAATAGACATACAATAACCCAAATTCAAGATATGTATTTATATTCTTACACATACAAAATTTTAAGCATAAATTTCTTTTTCTATTAGCAGATAGTTTTGCTTCTTTAAAAAAATAAGCTTAAAATAAGCTTTAATAGAACAAGAAATGTATACTTAATTTAGTGCTGCTGATGTTGTTACATTAAACAACATTTTTAAAAAATGAAATCTTTAGGTACTTTGCAGCCTGTTTCAGTAAAACAGTTGTTACCATTTATTTCATTTAATCCACATCATCACAGTGGGCAGTAGTGGCTCATTTAGTTAAGGCTGTGGGTTACTGGGTTACTGATCGTCAGGTCGTCAAGTTTAAGCCCCAACACCGCCAAGTTGCCACTGTTGAACCCTTGAGAAAGGATCTTAATCTTATCTGCTCCAGGGGCGCTGTAACCTGGATGACCCTGTGCTCTGACCTCAGATTCCTTACTAGGATATGAGAAAAAAAAATCACTGTGCAGTCAGTTGCATGTGACAAATAATTGAATCTTATTAATTTAATATGAAGAAATGGTGGGTTACTCAAGACTTTTGCACAGTACTGTATGTCTAGAAATAGATTACATATTCTTGTATTGTGATTTTCTATGATTTTACATTAAGAAATTATAGATACATTTGACTAGATTCATGATATTTTTACTTGCCATTTTTTCAGGAGGGACGGTGACCTTGGTGGACATGCCTGCAGACCATGCTGTATTTTGGGAACTGTACTGTAGTTAGGCGCAGATTCCTGGCGCAATCATGACACATAGACTTATGAGTCTAAAACCAGCAAAATGGAACATTACATTGAGCATATTTTTAAAAAGTGCTGTTATTTGCTAGAAGTTATGGGGGATGATTCTAGATAAGATGTTTAATTATGGAAGGAGCGCCTTGTAACAATCAGTATGTTATGAGGCATTAAGTTTTTTTAGTATTATGAAAAAAAAGAGAAAAAAGATTGAGCAAGGTTGATGACTGCTGATTTTTTCCACAGGTTCCACAACATTTAATGTAACTATCACTCACTCATCGTCTATGCCACCTTATTCTGTATAAAAGGTCGCAAGGGAGCCTAGAGCCTATCCCAGGAGACTTAGGTCATGAGCCAGGGAACACCCTGAACAGGGTGCCAAATCATTGCAGAGCGCAATTTGGGAACACTAATTAGTCTAATCTGCATGTCTTTGGACTGTGGAAGAAAACACAGTCAAGCACAGAGAGAACATGCAAACTCCATGCACATAAACTCCAAGGTGGGGATTGAACTGTGAACCTGGAGGTGGAAGACAACAGTGCTAACCACTAAGCCACTGTGCTGCCTCAATGTAACAATAAATGGATATAATACATATATTTTTTTTATATATATTAAAATTGTAATCATAAAATTGTAATAATAACTGTTTTGTCATCGCATACAGTTATTGATTATTTTCTTAGGCTAGCTCACTTCAATCTGTCTTGTATAATTGGTTTAAGTGCAGACTGAATATGTTTCAATTTGGGGGCAAACTGTTCCTTTACAATGTGCAGCACCCAAAGATAGACAAGGAGAAGAAATAAGGAGTGGTATAATGGTATATAGTGTACAAGAACATGCAGGAAAGAGAAATAAATAAATCACAAAAATATGAAATCTGACCTACAGGTATTTTGTGTTGTGAGAGAGTGCATGCTGGGACATCACACAGCTTTCTTTTGGAGTTTGGCGCTGCTATTTTATTCATTTCAACTAAAAATCCATTAATTCTCACGGGCTGCATTTGCCCAAAAATATCTAATGAGAAAATGAAAAATGAGAAGTGCATGAGAGAATATAGATCACGTTAACATTCCTCATTTCTATTATTAAAAACTTATATATCAAATGAAAACCCCTGAACACAACTAGGAATATATATATATAAAAATGAGATTCTCAGGCTTCCAAATAAAGTGCTGTGGATTTTCCCAGTGTGTATCGAACAGTCGTGTATTTACAACCCTGTAGTGCCACTTTGAGAGAGTGCTCTGTGTGTCCTGTCAAATGTATGCAGGACATTCAATCAGCCATATATGGATGAATAAACAGCCGTTTCTAACTCTTAGGAAGATAAAAGTTTCCATAAAGTGCAAAGAGTATTCCAATTCCTTGGTGTAAATTCTCCCTGGAGAAAACATGCAAAATTTCCAGAGATAGTTCACAGCAGAGACAGGAGGTAGAATTCCTCAGCTTTGTGAGAGAGTTTCACAAACGCATATGCAAATTAAGTAGCCAATGTCCACCCAAAAAAAAACAAAAGCCACGCCCACCACTTTTACTATATCTTTGGTGTAGTTTAAAATCTGATGAAATTGAATCCCAAGAGAGATTTTAATAATATACTGTATATGCAAATGTTTATTGGATAAGTCATTGAATCGGGATGGAAATCAGACTTTTGGGCGTGGGGGGGGGGGGGGGGTCTTTAATTTCAAAGCTTTTATGAAAAAGGCACTATAAACTCTTTTTCCTTATACATCCCCAGATCATTGTTTAACATTGTGAACCTCACTTATTTGACATATTGGAATTAGTTGGGTTGCTCAAGCCAAGTTGTCCAGTTTGCCTTTAAAATGGATAAGATTGAGCTAACCTGCCATGGAAACTGGTTTTATTGGTCCACCAGGCCTTCAAGACTGGTCTGAAATGCTGCATCCAGAGAAAAACCTCACTGAGATAATTGTCTCCTGATCAGAGCCCACACTTTTATTCCCACTCCAGAGCTCTGTTTCATTACTGCTTTCATTACTGTTCGACTTAAAAATTCATCTCACCTACCTCAGTCGAGTGACTACGGAACGGTGAACAGAAACATGCTCACTGCTTGAAGTGATTTCCTCGGAGATTTGCAGCCCAATTTCCTCCAGAATGACGTATGGTCATACGTTGCTAGCAGAGCAAGGTAACAAATTACATCAGTGTACAGATGGAGCAATCCAATTCATAAATCCCAAATGCAACACAACCAATTTAATGAACAGCCTGTAAGTTCTGTGCTGTAGTGCATTGGTGCTCCAAGTGCTTATCTAACAAGTTTCACCTAAGCTCATAAAGTATAGGAAATGTTCTTGGACGTTCATCTGGGAGTTAACCAAACTGACTAAAGATCCATGACAGTAGGGCTTCATCCATGAAATCATTAATGGCTCCTAAATGGTTAATCATTAGAAGAATCAAAGGTACAATTGATACCTTTTGTTTTCATCTCTTAACAAAAACATATACACACTGTACTGTATGCCAATCTTCATTGACTCATGATTACAGCTCTGGATAAGGGCATCTTCCAAATGCCTAAATGTAAATGTACAGCTCTTCTAAAGGTCTAAAGGTCACTAGTTGTTGACTAGACTAAAAATCTAAATTTAGACCTGGAATTCAGAGATGTGCTAATGGAAACAGCTCTGAGAAAAGTTTATGAGTCTACACTTCACATGGGCTCACCAAAATTGCACAATAGAAGATGTCTCGATTGTCTCGATGGTCTCGATTCTCGAATCTTGATTCAGATGGTGGGTTCTGAATTTGAACAACATGAAATCATGGATATATTCTGCCTTGTATTAGTGCTTCAGGGTGATGGTTGTAGTGGTATTATAATGGAATGGGGGACATTTTCATGGCATATTTTGAGCCCATTAGTACAAACTGAGCATGTTGTATATGCCACAACCTACAAGAGTATTGTTGCTTCTCATGTCCTTCTCTTGATGACCACAGATAATGAGTAATGTCACAAAGCTAAAATCATCTCAAACTGGTTTCTTGAACATGACAGTGTAATCACACGGCCTCCACAGTCAACAGATCTTAATCTAATAGTGCACCTTTGGAATGTTGTGGAACGGGAGAATCGCATCATGGATGGGCAGCCGACAAATCTGCAGTTGGACAAACAAGGCTCATTCTTTCAATCCAGTTTTGATTTTGCTTTGAGTTTTGAGCTTTCCCACGTTCCCAGGCTGCTAATTGCGACTGCAAGATCTTTTGCAATCGCTGTGATTTCAGATGTTTTATCTGCAGCCAGGCAAACTTTTTTTAAACAGAAGTTTAGCCAGAAGGTTATTGAGGGCTGGAAAAACATGATAAGTTAAAGCCAATAAATCAGATTATAAGACATTGTTGCTTTTAAGAAACTCAAAAATGTTTAAATAATAAAAAATTGCATCAGTGTGAATGGAGTTCATATTTATCCATGTCTATTGTTTTCCCATAGAGCAGCTACCTTAGGATTAAAGTGTAGAAAGAATAGGAAATTAAAGAATTTAAAATTATTAGGTTGATGTTTGTAATTTTTCGGATGCTAAACTTAAAGTTATTAAAACTTCTACCTTCTCTTTCAGGTACCAGACTAGAATGTAGCAGTTGAGGGAGTAATGCATTTTTATATAAAATGAAGTGAAAAGTCATTTCAGTACAAAAAAAACATGACATTTTAGGCATAATAAAAAAAATAAATAAAAAAAAAATTGTGAGAAATTTTGTGAAAATATGGCATTGATTAGACATTTGATTATTCATTTAAACACAAAAATCTATTAAAGGTATTAAAGGGATCTAAGCTGTCAATCATTTCATCTCCAAGAAACACTCATTAAAAAACAAAAACAAAAACAAATAAACAAAAAACTCTCAGGTTCCAAACTGGATCCTTAACAGGACAGATTTGATTATGAAAAGCTTTTTGGCACCATTTTATTTGTGCCTATGGCCTAAGTAAAGACCTCACCCATATTATCGCCAACTGGCGCCTGACAAGGCATTGTAAGACCAGGTCTATTGGGACACGCAGCCTTAGAGGCACCGGTAAGTCCGTTATTAGGCTATTGTTTAGTTAACGTTAGCGCCGGTGATTCAGACTAAGGGGCTGAGTTTCCATCCATTTCTCACTCGCCCACCTGTGCTCGGTAATGAGCGATACGGCAGGCGGCAGGCCTCGCGTGAACACATTCCTCTCTTTGTTATTTGGACATTTCCTCTTTAGCGCCATGCCGAGCCTGTTTCCGATTTACTCAGGCCCGGGTGGAGCGGCTGCCCTCGCTGTAGCCATCCTGTTCTGGGCGCTAATTAGTGATAGATGTATTGCTTGGCAGGTCACTTTGAACCAGGTCATCCATCATAATTTTCATAGAACATTTACTGTACATTTCAAATGTATTTTTTATTAACATGAAATATAAGTAATATTTATAGGCTGAGCATGGCATTTTTGCTGACTAATATGACCAAAACATCTCTGATGTTAGAGTAGCTGGAAATCACAGGTTTATCCTGAGGTCCAGCTATTTCACAATGTGCGTATGTGTTGTATGCATGCAGGGCATTATGGGAAACCACATGAATTCTTGCCTTCATTTCTCTCCAACTGTGCCTGAATATATTGCGCATTCTCACACTACAAAAAAAAAAAAAATCACCCAAAAAGTCTGACACACGAGTTGATGTTTCTGTTTCTCCACCGCATGAGGGTACAGGACGGTAAATAAAAACGCTAGGGGGTAAAAATAAGAAAGAAGAAAAGGTCATCAATGTTTTTAAAGCTGAGTCAATTCAGGCTAATTTAATAAACCGACTTTATTGATTTATGGAGTACTTTGTGAGAGCTGCAGACACATGAGACGTTGATAAACTCCTAATAACGTGTGTGTGTGTGTGTGTGTGTGTGTGTGTGTGTGTGTGTGTGTGTGTGTGTGTGAAGAGATCAGAGTAAATATAAAAAAAATAAAGAAATAAAAAGATTTATTTGAAAAATACATGGTTTTGTAACATCCAACAGTTCTTTGATTAAGTTTAATGATTAGACAATAATAGTTAATTATTTTTGCAACTATATTATGTAAGATCTGTTTGATTAAAGTATTAATTAATTATTAATTATTAATTAATTCTTTTTCTTTTTTTTATTAGTATAATTGAATGAATTATTGAGTCAGTGCAGGAAAATATCCCTCTATACTACATTCCTGAGCTGTAAGGAGTCACCCTGGAAATCCTGTAAAAGTAATTCACAGGTATACCTTAAATTAGCAGGAATGTCCAAACACACATTATCAAACACATCATATGCCCGCTCATACACATCCTGCTTCATCACACTTTCCACTGGCACACTGGTGTGCACGATAACATTTTTAATCTTGTAAACATGATGAGTCAGCGAGATATCCTCGTTGTGAGTTGTGAATATTTGTGCCACATCCTGATACCATCCATCTAAGCCCACGTTGCTAAGCAACAGTTGGCTGCAACAGCTTTGACTTCTTGCCAGTGGTTACTGCTATAAGGGAGGTTGCAGTGCTGAGTTCCTTAACCTCTGGCAACCCACAGGAGTATATTACAGGTAATTTGGTAACGGCAATCAATCAAAAACCCAACAAGCTCAAGATTCAAACCCACATCCCTGGACATGCAGGGTGATTTTGCTATCACGTCCTGATACGCTAATTAATATTCAGACATCCTATTTTGTACAGAAACATTCCAAAATTTGTGTCGCTGCAGTAGCATATTTTAACCAGAGGGGGCATTAAAATTATTTAAACTCATCTTCTTTACAGCAGCTTTAATGGTGCAGTGTTAGTCAGATTCTCAAATCTGATTGGATAAAAGGAGCTGTTTTAGTTGATTATTAACTGAAACAGTTAATAATTATATTAAATTCTAACCTCTGGAATAGTGGAGTGGGAGACATATATTTATTTACTGTATATAGTGCATTTAGAGGTTCAATTCAGAGGTTTTTAAACACACTGTGTTAACATTGTTGGAGAAGCAGGGGTAATTCAGTGTTTAAGGCATTGTACTACTGATCGGAAGGTCCTGGTTTCAAACCCCAACGCCACCAAGTTGGCCATTGAGCAAGGCCTTTAACCTTCTACAACTTAGATGTATAATGAAATAAAAATGTAAGTCACACTGGTGTCTGCCAAATGCTGTAAATGTTGGTTGAAATTTCATTCATCACCAATGAGTTCTTTAAGCACTGAAAGAAAGCAAAAGTAAATCCTAGATCACTTGGATAACCACACCCCATGAATTATTTAAATTGTTTGTTAAGGAAAACAACGGGAAATCCTACGAGACAGCGAGGATTTTTCCTTTCGGTAAAATGAGACACAAAGTTGTTAGGCCAAAAATAACTGATTCGCAAACAATGCAGGGAACAGAATACCTGAATGGAGGACAAATCATTGTTCTTAGCCAATTTTTTTTTTTAAAGTTCACTTGTTGATTTGAATCAGCATCCATTACCAGTCTGCCCTAAACCACAGAGTGAGAATAAAACTATGGGCAATCAAGATGTAATAAAGGCTGTACATTCACACTGAAACTACAAGAACAAAAATAAATTCGTGCTGAACAGTTTACATCCCAAAATATGCAAATAATTTTATTTTTCATCAGGTATTAATAATAATAATATACAATAATAATAATAACTACAGTTATTATATTTGACAATTAGAACCAGGAAATGTTACATGTTTTTGTGATTTTGATTCTTTTTCAACAAAATTTTGATTGCTCTGGGTTTTGTTTTTGTCTCCTCACATATTTTGTGTCCCTAATGTTCTTCGTGTACCTTTTCTTTGCTGTTCATTTGGTAAATTCTGCCCTGTTGTTATTCCTGATGGTGATGTCTTACCATGCTGTTTGATGCTTGTGTTTACTATTATGTTTTCTGTGTTTTGAATATGAGTTGTTCATTTAATTGAGGCAGCATGATGGCTTAGTGTTTAGCTCTGTTGCCCTGCACCTCCAGGGTTGGGGGTGTCAATCATTTCCATTCTGTGTGTAGTTTGGATGTTCGCTCTGTATTCGGTGGGATTCCTCCTGGTATTTTGTTTTTTTCCCACACTCCAAAGACATGCATTGGAGGCTGATTGGTTTTTCCAAATTGCCCATCCATTATGCACCCTGCCTTGTGCCCTGAGTTTCCTGGGGTAGGCTCCAGGACCCTATTGACCCAACACAGGATAAATAATATAGGTAATGGATAAATGTGCATGTTTTATTTGACCTCCCTTTTATTTATTTTTCTTGCAGTCACATTGAACAAAATTGAATCTTAAAGCAGTTGTGCATGAGTGGTCACAGTAAAACTTCAGTGATACCTGATCTGTTGTACATTCAGGATAGTTGAGTTTTGTAACATTTTTATCTGTTATGTTGTGTTTATTTTAGTCTTGTTGTTTTGCTGTTTTGTCATATTTTCAGTTTTTTTTTTAATATCCCTTATCTGTTTTGTTCCCCAGTGTGTTTTGTCTTGTGGTTAGGCTCATACAACCATCACCAGTTATAATTATTGGAATCCCAAATTGAACAAGATAATAGGGTATTCTGCAAGGTTTGTGTTACTTTTTAATTGATATCACCAGGGTTTACAATCAAACTAGGCCACAAAGCATTCATGCATGACAGGTATGCACTAGAAAGCCCTTATGGTACATGATCTTGTATACACCAATGAGCCATAACATTAAAACCGGAACACTAAGCCCAGTATTATGTAGGTTCACTTTATGCCACTGAGGCAGCTCTCACCCCTCATACTGTAGCATGATGCCACAAGACTTTTAGGGGTGTGTTGTGTTGTCTGGCACCAGGACGTTAGCAAGTGATCCTTTGGAGGCTGTGGGTTGCTGGGTGGGGTCTCCATGGATCGAACTTGTTTGTGTGCATTCCTTGGATGCTCAATTGTATTGGGATCTGGGAACTTTGGAGGCCGGGTCAAAAACTTTGTACTCTTTGTCTGATAAGACAAAGCCATACATGGTGAGCTTTGATGCACTGGGTTTTAATATCTTTCTGTTATGGCCATCACGTTTTTTTTAAGCAATTTGCATTATATTGTTTTTTCTGTGGGATCAGACTGGATAGGCTAGTCTTTGCTCTGCACAGGCAGAGATGAGCCTTCATTGCCCCTCATTCTGTCTCCAGGTTGATTGCATACTATCGATAATCAGTTTTATTCAATTTACCTGATTGTTGTCTTAATATTGTGGCTGCATTTCTGAATGCCAAGGACAGCATTACCTGACTTACATCCTCAGACTGACTTGCAAGCTCACAGGCCAAGCAATGTTAGTCTAAATCAACAGACAGTAATTCAAAGAGAAACTGGAATCTTTTAGAGCTCTTTATATGAAATGTGTTAATATCAGGAGATTATTGTTACAGCTACAGGTTATACACCAACACTGCGCTAGAAAGAAGAACACAGAATGCATAGGGATAGAAAGCCTTGTGTCATAATGGGAGTTTTCCCCCGAAGCCTTATCTGGGGTGGTGCTTCTTTGTAAGAGGTCTCCCAAAATGGAAAGCTTTATTCAATTACAGGCATGTCTGTGAAAAATCTTTCTAGACTCCTGGCCTCCAGGTGAAGGATGATGTACAGGAATGTACAAAGTGCAGCTTTCCTGGTCATAAACAATGGTGGTTATTTGGAATTTGTACTTGGCTCTGCCAATTTAGAGTCTGAGGAAATACTGAGACCTGAGAAATTGACAAAAATATTTATTAATATGGATTTATACAGTGTCTAGCATAAGTATTCATCGCATGGTCAATGCTTAGTAAAGATCACCTTTGCCTGCAGTAACACTTTCTGATTAAACATTTAATGGATAAATTATATTAAAAACAAAACAAGAGTCAAGCATTTGTACTGTCAATATGACATATTTCTGACATAACTGTAGTAATAATAATAGCATACACAAACTGACAAATACACTCATACAACCCAGTCTCGTAATCACTCTGGAGTCTAAAAAATGCCGATCCGCATAAACACAGGAAATTGCATTGAATATAAAACAGCGTGCGGCGCGCTCGAGGTCAATACAATATTGTTGATCAAAGGAAGCTCTTCCTCGATGCTCACCCAGAGTGCACAAAAAGCAAGCCAAAGTGCACTTCCTATTGCAAGAGTATTCGGTCACCACCCGGAGTCAGAAAAAAGACTATAAAAGTGCCAGGGTGTTTTTCAATACTCGGACGTTTCGGAGGGGATACGCAGCGCTTCTGTGCTTTGTTCTTTTGTCAAAGCTGCATTAAAGCTGCTCAGGCCTGAAAGTATGTATTACATCAAGCATGTATGAGATACTTCTACAATATGCAAGTAGGTCAGGGAGATATAACAGACATTTAATGCTGTCCTTCGACTGTAGCTGTGACCATAATAGCTGATTAATTCAGTGTGTAAGGCCACATATCTTCAGTTGAAGATATGTTGAGGTTGAGGTGCTATGATGTAGCACCTCAATTTCACAAACTGAACTACTCTATCTGCTTTGGTTCTTGTGACACTGACCTCTAGTGGATTCCTTTATGAATTTGTTGAATTATGTACAATGTGAAACTCAGAACCCAAAAAAACCCCCCATTAATTGTCTTGGAATTGTGTGAAAAGGTACAAAGCTGGCCCTAAACACTACATACTAAAAGTTTAGTGTCTTTAGTATGCAGCTTTATTTTACAAAGATAATTAGCATGTAGCAGGAATGATGACAAACATTCTTTCCAGTCATATACTGGAAAGATATGACACACACACACACACACACACACACACATACACACACACACGAGACATGATCCACAAGAACGACAACACACATTAGAAAGGAGCGAGATGAACACACTGAACAATAAAACATACACATATGTATACAATTTGTATATACAAAATGTACACATGAGAGAGGACACAAAAATAAAAAGAGAACACACTCATGAGAGATGCCGCACAAGATAGCACACACACAAGAATGATGACAAAACACACAAGAGATACACAACATTCATGAGAGAGCTGTCACACACACAGGGGAAGAAACACAAAAAAGACAACACACCACAGAGAGACGATGCACATAAAAGAGACAATGCATAGGGAGAGTACACTCATGGGAGACACAACAGACATGAGAGATACAATGCACACACACACACACTAGAGAGAGATGCATCACATGAGTCAGACAACACATACAAGAGAGATGTGCCTTGTTCTTTTAGGGGAGGAAGAGAATGAGAGAGAGAGAGAGAGAGAGAGAGAGAGAGAGAGAGAGATTGTGTTATTATTATTTTAGAAGTAGTATTATTACCTAATTTATTTATTTTATTTTATTTTATTTTTCATGTCATGGGCTCTACTCAACAGGAAGTCAATTATTTTATGGTGTTTGCAAAATGCACCCAATGGAATTTGATATGCTGCTCCTAAGTGATTTATATGATCTCAAGACATTGAGGATGCAAAATTGCAAAGGGGTTTTTATATACGTACATTAAATGGTTCGGCTGAGGCAAGGCCTTAAATTTATGCCAAAAAGTGGCAAAAAACTTTCTTAGTTGAAAGAGTTTTGTCTTGAACTTAAAATTCACTTATACCACTTCAGCACTGTTATTTCAGCAGTGAAAATATGAACTAATCCCAGTAAAAATATTTATCAGTTTAGCTTTTGTAATTAAGATCTATTGGCGCAGGTGTTTGTTTACATTGACCAAATAGCTTATTAGTATTTTTTTAAAGGAGATTATTGAATCGACCCCATAACTGTTCATAACATCACTTTTACTCAACATTTTGATTTCACTTATGGTGCAGGTTAAACTTGCAAAAGTTCATTCCAGCAGTCAATTTAAAATTTCTTTTTTTTTTTTTTACGCATTTGTTGCTGTTGGTTTGTAATTTGGCACAAAACTGCTCATAACTTTCCTTCTACTCAACATTTTGATTTCACTTATGGCGCAGATTTAACTTACATTTACATTTAGGCATTTGGCAGACGCTCTTATCCAGAGCGACTTACAAAAAGTGCTGTAAAGTTTACATCACTGGATACATACTTACAGTGGGTTAACTAGGTTAATAACTAAATGCCATTAGTCAAACACAACTGGAAAGAGGTTTTCTTTTTCTTTTCTTTTTTTAATGCAAATACTTACGTACTGCCAAAGTTTCTGTCTAGTCAGTTTTGTGTGATGCTGTGACAAAATCTGGCTTTAAAGATATCACTGAAAGTGCGAGTTCTGCACCAAAACCTTTTTTAAATATATGTAGATATAGTTATATGTCATAATGGTATTGGTACATAATCTAAATTTGTATCTTTAATAACTGTTCCCATGAACGGTGGTGTAGTGGTTAGCACTGTCGCCTTGCACCTCCAGGGTCCGGGTTCGATTCCCGGCCAGGCTCGATTCCCGTCTCTGTGTGCATGGAGTTTGCATGTTCTCCCTGTGCTTGATGGGTTTCCTCCGGGTACTCCGGTTTCCTCCTACAGTCCAAAGATATGCAGGTATATGCAGGTTAGGCTAGTTCCCAAATTGCCCATGTGTACATTGTGATGGATTGCCACCCTGTCCAGGGTGTACCTTGTGTCCTAAGCCTCCTGGGAGAGGTTCCAGGTCCCCACAAACCTGAATACAAGATAAAGCAGTATAGAAGGTGAGTGAGTAAGTTGAACGGGTGAGAGAGAATGAATCATTTGCAGTTTGCTTCCCTCTGCTGTTATCAACTTGCAGTTACACAGTTTACAATGCACCAACTACAATTCTATCTCCAAGCGCTCTCTAGCGGCGTACAAGTGTAGAAATACAGTCTGCCATCTGTATTAAGTCCTTCAACCAGTAGGGGTCCCTTTTGTGTCATGATGTTTTTCTTGAATTCATGTTTCACCTTTTCTTGATGTTTCATCTGCGTTTCCTTCTTTTACTGCACTTGCAACAGCATCGCTGTCAACAATGGTGATTAAATATGCATATGAAAATGTGCAAAAGTCTTCTAGCAAGCAGAAATGAGGTATTGAACTGGCTGTTTCCTCATGAATACGCAATTACAATACAATATCCATGAAATAAAACAAACACGCACGCTAATGCTAGGCTAACACTGTAAACTTACAAAGTGCCTTGTTCTTTTGCTAACAGAGTTATGAATATTAGCTACTCTATTCAAAGAGCAACGTTCATTTAGTTTTAGTTTATTTATTTTGGACAGTCATCTTCAACCCTCTATATTAGAAAATTAGAAAAGGGACTCGAACTCTGAGGTAAAATAAGTAAAAAGATAAATAAATGAAACAAAAAAAACAACTTAAGATGCTTAGAACTAAATTGGAATTAATTAAGCCTTAGGTCTGTGAACATGGAGTTTGCATGTTCTATCCACTTATAGTTGATAACTGTGTGCAGTAGCTGACACAAATGTATATTTAACATGATGGAATGGCAATGAACATATATTATTACTAAGATATATTTGAAATGAGGTATTGCGAGAAAACTTTGACTGTGGACATGCAGCTATATTTTCTATATTTAATCCAAATGTTATTAGATTGGGTCCTACTACAGTATGTACTATGTATGTATCCAGAATGGACATAAAGGCTGTTCTCGAGCTGTTCTTGGATTCTGAAAAATGAATATTAAATTATCTCAGGTAACAATTTCCGAGGAAGCAGAATGGATGGAGCTGGGATGGAGATTGTCCCATCACAATGAGTACAAGAATTAAATCTGACTCACATCTACAGCCTGTGTCCATCTTCCTTCCCACAAGCTGTCCTGTTACATTGGTTCCTAAGCATGGAACAAGTAGGAGGAATTTGACCCAGTGGAAGCTCATACAGGAAGGTAAATAAATGGCCACTAGAGACATAGGCAGACTCATCCTGATTCATCCTGTTTGCACTGATCATCCTTGATATGTTTCTACAACTCGATTGGAGTCCACCAGTGGTAAATTTAGTTGATTAGACATGATTTGGAAAGGCACACATCTGTCTATATAAGGTAACAGTGCAAGTCAGAGCACAAAACAAGCCATGAAGTCCAAGGAATTGTCTGTAGACAGGATTGTATCGAGGCAAAGATCTGGGGAAGGGTACAGAAACATTTCTGCAGCATTGAAGGTCCAGATGAGCACAGTGGCCTCCATCACCCATAAATGCCAAATGACCGATAGGGGGAGAAGGGCCTGATGATAGAGGGAGGTGACCAAGAACCTGATGGTCAGTCTGAAAGAGCTCCAGGATTTCTCTGTGGAGAGAGGAGAACCTTCCAGAAGAACAACCATCTTGTAGCATCATACTAAAAGAAAAGGTGAAAAAGGTGCTTCAAAATGTTTGTTTCTTATGGTCTGAGTCTTTCAGGTGCCTTTTGGCAAACTCCGAACGGGCTGTCATGTGCCTTTTACTGAGGAGTGGCTACCGTCTGGCCACTCTATCATACAGGCCTGATTGGTGGAGTGTTGCAGAGAGAGTTGTTCTTATTTTTAATAAATTTGCAAAGATTTCAAACGAACTCCTTTTATGTTGTCATTATGGAGTATTGTTGGTATAATTTTGAGGAAAATTATGGATTTAATCAATTTAGGAATAATGCTGTAACTTAACAAAAGTGAATACTTTCTGGATGCAAGGTGGGTATATAGCTTACTCGGTGTTTGTGAAATTGTATCAATTTATCTTGTAATCATGAAAATGAATATAGGAATTTTATTTATTTATTTGCATCAGGAGAGATAACATTTAACACATTTTCAATTACAAACCGGATTCCAAAAAAGTTGGGACACTAAACAAATTGTGAATAAAAACTGAATGCAATGATGTGGAGAT
>JAQMYG010000023.1:39282149-39302707 GCA_030014215.1 Clariallabes teugelsi | reverse complement strand
ATATTATTTATGTTTCAGATACCATAAAGATGCGTTTGACAAAAGAACAACAAATTGAAATCATACTGAATCTATATGAATTGAATCATAGTGTATAAGGTATTATAATCTAATGAGAAGATTCTTGTGTTTCTGACACCTTATGTGGTATCACCTCCTGTAGTCTGTATCCAGACAAATATACATCCAAATGGCTCTTGCCCTCTTGAACCCTTTTGTTTAACTAGGAGAATGCAAATCCTATCCTTCTGTCTTCGGGTATCTCTATGACTGACATGTTAATGACTGGTTCTTTTGTTGATGGGCGTGTATGTGACATCACCTGGCCAGATGCTTTAAATGTGTTCTATTTGCTAAGAATAAACGGAGATCTTCAGACATCATGCCTGCACGCGTGTGTGTACAGTATGTTTGACTCTCCCAGGTTGACTGTGCCCTGACCAGTAAGTGTATCAAGGAGCTGCAGACACAACAAGCAATAACTCTTCTTTTCTTAATTCATCTTAAACTTCATTTTATTAAATTTTTTTTATTTCTTCTTTTTTAAACCTAATATATGTCAATAAGAACATTACTAGTACTAGTACTATTGCTAATAAAAATAGTTATTTATTAATAAAACTATTCTAAAAATAATGAATAATAATATACACAAAGCTTATTATGGGACGGGTATTATTATAATTATCATCTCGTAATACAATGTATTTCTAGTTATTGTGACACTTCAACTCTACGACATAGTGAACACTTCTATTCTAGGAAACGAAGAACACTTTGACAAGCGTGTTCCGCGCATGCGCACTCAGCAGTCGGACAGGTTGGAGTTTGACAGGCAGAGCAGAGGGTGTTGTGTCGAAGCTGGTTCCCCGATAGAGATGCGGTTTTCATAGCCCCGCCCCGTGACAACGGCGCAGGGAGCGCGCGCGAACACTCAGAGAGGCAGATTCGCCCGCGAGAGGTTGTGCGTGCACCAATGAGCGTCTACGGATGTGAAATTGACCTTTAAAAAAAAAAAAAAACATCTGTGGAACGGGGAAGAGACGGAGAATTTCACGCGCCTAGAAAACGAATCTTAACATAAAATGCGTTTTTTTTTTACTCGCTGTAAACACAACCCATGATTTACTTAAAAAATGTAATGCTTTTCTTTGGTACTTTTTGATCTGAATATTTTGAATTTTATATATATATATTTAAAAATGGACAACTAGCAGAATCATGTTATACTCAGTTTGGGTTTATTCAGATAGATATGATTTTGTAACCTATTGAGTTGATATCACGCGCATTAAATGAATAAATGCAAATTATCTCGCATTATTATTTTTAATGTCTGGAGACGGGTTTCTATTATGGCACAAACAGTTTTGCTCCACTTTACCTACAAAACATGAGAAGAAATATAAGACGAGATCTCGCCAGTGTTACTGCTGACGTGTTTCCCGACCACAGGGACTGTCTGGCATTGTCACGATCAGATACTGTTTTCCTCATACAGTATTTTTCTAAGTAAAGAGGTTCCCACACCTATAACAGACTGTTGCTGCTGATTTGTTTCCACACCACTGGTCAATTACAGTTGCTGACTTTTGTCCTTCTAAGTATGCTCATTGTAGCAAGGGAAACAAAATCCCAATGGATAGAAGTCTCATGGCCAAATTCTGTTCCCACTCTGCTTTCTATGTAAACAAAATCCCTCGCGCGTGTCGCAATGTTCCTGCCGCCTTGTTTACACCCCACAGACAGGTTCTCTGAGTTTCTAACAGTTAAGCATGTGGCGCGCACACACAGCATCTCGCGGGCGAGCCTTCGTCTGAGTGCGCGCGCGCTTCCTGCGCCGTTGTCACGGGGGCGGGGCTACGAAGAAAAAAAACGCATCTCGATAAGGGGAACCAACTTCAACACGACCGAATGGAAATGGCTTACACTGCAGTTCCAGTTCAGCACAAGACAAACAGCAGGGCGCCGTGACCGAGAGCCAGGATATGATATAAACCCGGACGTTTATTGATCGCACCCTGCTTGTTTTCGCTGTGTAGCGGAAGATGCTGCAGTTAGGGGACGGCTGGAGCTGTTTCTCGGCTCTGTTTGTGCTCATGTTGCTCGGTACCCGGAGCGCGGTGTGCTCGGTCGGTCTCATTGCGGTCCTCTATCTCTTCCTGGTGGTCTTCCGTTTCCCACAAGTCCCCGCGAGCCGGGCTAGGCAGGTGCTGCGGCCCGGGAGGCTCGCGCCCGCCGGGGTGTCGGTGGTGGCTCACAGGGCCGGGGCTCACGACGCGCCGGAGAACACCATCGCGGCGATCAGAGCGGTGAGTCTGTATATAACAGCTCGCAATTCATTCACACCAGGGTGTATCGATGATTAGGATTAATTAGGAACGCCCACTATATTGTATACACAGCGCCGATTATTACCACAATGTCATAACCAGCCACCATCTCTCTCTCTCTCTCACACACACACACACAAGGGTAGGTCATATCATTGACCAGCCATAACATTATGACCATCTGTCTAATACTGGTCATGTCCCCCTCTACCACTGTGTGTTCTGACACATTTTTATCATCTTCCAGCTCATCAGTGTGATCAGACTGCACATGACCGTCCATGACCAGATCAAGTGCTTTGACATGCGCAGGAAATGAGATTATTGACGGAATCTCGCGGCCTGTTTGCGGTGTTTTCAAACACGTGACGCGAATTTCACATCGCTTTCAGATTACTTTAGTGTTTATACTTATTTTAAAACGCACACTCGTTAAATACTATTTTTAGATTTTTGTTTTTGATAGATGAGTTTAATACGGTTGTACATTATGTTCTATAGTGGCATTTAGACACACCTAGCTACACTGGTTGCTATAGTAACGATGCTCGCGCGCGTGTGTGTGTGTGTGTGTGTGTGTGCGCGCGCGCGCACTGAGCAGTGCAGAGCCGCTGAAATGGATGTTATGTTTATAATTATAATTATAAGGGCAACAGACACAAAGACAAATAGAACATGTAGCTGAAACATTTAATGTTCAGTATTACCGCCTCCTCAGTCAGTGCTGTGCAGGTGTGAACGTGTTATACCTCAGTTTATTTATAATTGCGCTCGAGCAAAAATGGCCTTGTGCCCAAAGAAGAAGAGAGAGTGATAGTGAGTGATAATGAGTGATTCATGTTTGTTTTGTGGTCTGAGGGTGTACCTGGTGTCAAAACAACTCACAGAAGTGTGTGTGGATATCTGCAAACAGAAACTGGCCCGATACTCTGAGGAAGGTGAAGGTGTCTTAAAGAGAATCATTTACTGGAGACGAGACACGGACTCATCACAAAAGGAGTAAAAGACTGCTTTTAAAGAAGTAGAGTCAACGGCACAGTATGGAACTGAGACAGACTTGACATGACCTGCACTCTGGTTATATTAAAACTCCACCGCTGTCTTCAGTTCTTCGTCAGAAGTAAATCTTCGTCCTCGTAGGAGGGCTTTCAGGGGACCAAAACAGGTGAAAGTCTGATGGAGCGAGATCAGGACTATGGGGACTTTAACACCTCCGAGTGTTTTTCTCTGTTCTATACCCTACCGTTTACACTCAGGCCCGTAGTGATCAATCCGTGTCTCGTCACCAGTAATGATTTTCTTTAAGAGACTTTGACCTTCCAAATTTAGCTTGCAGAAATCCAAACACTTCTGTTTATGCTCTTCCGTGACTTGTTTCAGCACCAGGTGCTCCCTCAGAACACAAAATCACAAGTGGGGCGTCCGTTTTCTGCTCTCACAAATGAACTGATGTAACATGTTCACACCGGCATAGCAGTGACTCGGGAGAGTGTTCTTCTTCTTCTCAGTGTGTCTTTATACAAAGCAATGTTCTTGAAGACACGGTTTGTCATTTTTTAAAAATACTTGTGTATGAGTGTTGTACACAGAACTTCAATCTCAAACCCAATACCATTAAACCTTTGGGTTGAACTGGAGCATCATCAGTGTCTGATCTTACTAATGCTCCTGTGGCTTCTTAAACAAGTGGAGTGTATTGTACCAGCAAAGATGGAATGGGATGTTCAGGAAGCGCATTAGAGTGTGATAGTCAGGTTTTGGCTGTGTAGTATAGTGTGATGGTCACAAAGTTTTGGCTGTGTAATATATAACAGACAGAAAGCAGGCTAAAGTGAATTAACTGATCTTCAGAAGGTGCAGGTCAGGGTGGCAGTAAATCCACATTGTATCCAGGGAACTCTGGCTCAACGAGAAAGAATTCACCCCAGATTGGATGTCAGTCCTGTGTAGACCACCTTATATACACACACACACACACACAGGACCATATTAGCGTAGTCGTGCTGCCCACCTGCATCTTTACACACTGGAACCTCTGGAGCTGTGAATCAGCAACATCGCTCCCTGTACCATCATTGGTTTATGCCCAGGAAAGTCTTTTAAACTTTGTCCTAAAAAATCTGAACCTGTCTTTTCTTATATAAACACGAAACCATCCCGCCTGGATGTGCTAGTGTTTTGAATTGTATCATGTTTAGACCAGTAATGAATTTTCCTATTTATTATTGAGGATAATGTTGGACCTCACTGAGTTTCTATCTCTAACAGAATTAGTAGTGGGAAAAAAAATTGTAATGAGCCACACTGAAGTCTTAATCATTTCCTGATTTTTTTTTTCCCTCTAGGCCAGTGCGAATGGGGCGACAGGAGTGGAGCTGGATCTGGAGTTCACCTCTGATGGCGTTCCCATCCTGATGCACGATGATACCGTGGACCGGACCACCAACGGATCAGGACCACTCAGCAAGCTGCGCTTCTTGGAGGTCGGCAAGCTGGATGCGGCAGCCAAACATAGACTCAGGTAGGAGACAGACAGACAGAAGAGTTGTTAGATATTTAATATCAAACAATGTTTAATGTTTAATAATCTGAGAATGGCTTGAATTGTTTTGTGTCATTTTCCAGGACCTGGTGTTGCCCATGTAAAGATTATAAAATGATTTAATCACTTCTACTCACACTGAACCTTTAAACATCAGGATTATCAGATTTACGACTGCACCCTGATAAAAGTGTTAATGATTGTTAAATACACTCTACTTTGTCCCGTAGTGAACGTTTCCGTGGAGAGAAGGTCCCGACTCTGCAGGAGGCGGTGGAGGAGTGCATCAGGCACAAGCTTATCATCTATTTCGATGTCAAAGGTCACCCGGATGAGGTAGTTTAATCAGGGAGATGCTGACCGAATGTGCTCCTGTTAGCACATCAAGATGTTCCCTACATATCATCATCATCATACAAAGATTATTTTGCGAGAAATACTCTGGCGTTATCTGGAATGATCCCTCCTGCTTTCAGGGGACGAACAGGGTGTCCCAAAAAATTTGACATCTTTTGAAATATGAGTATCTGAGTAACTACATGTCCTAGGCCAATTAAATTATATATGCTTCATGTTGAAAAATAAACAAATTATGTAGCAAAATTCCAGCAACATATTCAAACGCATGTAGATTTTATAACTGATTTCACAAAGCTACAAATGTTTAATATCCTCACCGCCTGTGACACGACACACGTCAAGTCCAGCTCCTGCCAAACACGCTGTAGCATAAGATAAGATATACCTTTATTTGTCTCACAGTGGAGAAATGTCTATGTTACAGCAGAAAAGAACAACCTGCAAACATAAAGTAGTGACAGTACAGTGTATAAATACAAAAGAAAAGGGAAAAATAAAACAATAAAATCTAATTGTACTAGGTAATTAATATCGGACAGTTTAAAAATATGTTATTGCACAAAAAATGTAAGATATTGTAACTATATCATGAGATAATGTAGCTATATTTAAGATATTGTAACTAATTGTAACTATATTATAAAGATTTATGGTATTGTAACTAATTATAACTATATTATAAAGATTTAAGGTATTGTAACAACAGTATATCACAGTAATGACAGTGTCTTGCATAACATCCATTCTCCAGCGCCTCAGTGATTCTCTGCTTGAGCTCCTTTCGACTTGTAGGGAGAGAGGGGATAAAGGCCGGTTCATTCACATAGACCTAAAGAAAAAAGGTGTGAAGTCAGGGGGCGGCCATTTCAACTAGACTGAAGACGAGACTGAAATGTGGTTTAAAAAAAAAAAGCCTTTATTCTCGTCAACATTTAATTTTCATCACAATCAAGGTAGTTTTACAGCCTCTTTGTGGTAATTGTGTTTTGTTTATGTGATGTATTTTATTTTATAGTTAAACAGTTGCCAAACACATTAACCTAATAGGCTAGCAAATGATTGTGACCCATAAGAGCTACAGTATCCCTACAACAGTCTAAGTGTGTACATTTATATATTTTTATTTAAACTGAAAACTTAAACTAAAAAAGAACTGATTAAAAAAAGTTTAAAAACACTGTATTGTTCATACTGTTCCTATAGTTTTGTAGTTAAAAAATATAAATAAATTATTGTATTGGACATGCAGCAGTTGTTGTGATGGTTAAAGATAAATACAATTAGCTGAAAACATCAGATGAAAAGATACATTTTAAATCTTAAGAGAATTCTTTTCTGAAAAACTAAAAAAAGGGGTTTTTGACTAGACTAGATTGACTGTAGGGTTAATTAATAATAATCTTATTGCCAAAATGTTACGTTGTGACTAAAACTAGGCTGAAATACTTAAAGGTTCCTCTGACTAAAACTTGAATAAAATGTCCAGACATTTCCTCGACTAAAACTTGATTAAACAAAAATAGGATAAGAATGATTAAATATGATAAAAACTAACAGGGACATTTATCCCAGGACTAAGACTGAGATTAAAATTAGACTAAATAGCTAAAATTAACACTAATTCCAACAGCACATTGTCATTATAACTGAAAAAGAAAAAGTAAAAAAATAAAATAAAATTTGAGATCATTTGAGCGAGAATTGGTTATGTTCTTAGACTACGAAATGATTAGATAAAAGTCATTGGGACACCCTGTACTGTATATTGATTATATTTAAAGATGGCTTATTTTAAGAGTCGCCTGACGTGTTTTAGTGGCCTCTGCTGGCTGTTAGGTGAATTACAACTACTGTGAAAACACTCCTAACCGTTTTGTGTGGAAACATATACAAACCTGTGTGAGTGACTTTTTAAAGGGGAAGAGAAGATTTTGGGTGAATAAATCTAAACAAAAGCCTGAAATTAGCAAGCTAGGACGATTGACTACGCCATTGCGTAATGTTGTAAATCTAAAAACAAAGACTAAACATTTATAGTTGGACCTGTTAAAGGTTAAGAGTAAAAGTTTTGGTCAAAAAAGCTTAAAGTCAGTGAGATGAAAGCAGTCCAGATACACTGGGGTTCAGTGTTTGTTTTGCTTTCTGCAGGCGGCGGCGGCTCTGAAGCAGCTCTTTAAGAAACACCCGGTGCTCTACAACTCCAGCGTGGTGTGTTCCTTCGAGCCTAAAGTCATCTACAGGGTAACACAACACAACACAACCATCTCACAGCACCATTTCAGTAGTGAGGTGTCGGAATCATACAGCATCCTGTATCCAACATCTTCAGATCAGGACTTGATATAAGCCACGCCCTCACCATACTGAAGTCATATGAGCTTCATGCACTAAAGCGCGTTTGTCCTTCTACAGATGAGGCAGGCCGATCCCGAGGTCGTGACAGCGCTGACGCACCGGCCGTGGAGCCTGAGTCACTTCGGCGACGGGTCGCCGCGGTTCTCGTCGGCATGGAAACAGCACTGGATGCAGGTCCTGGATGTGTTGCTGGACTGGGCGCATCATCACCTGCTGTGGAATCTGTGCGGCGTGTCGGCTTTTCTACTGCAGAAAAACTACATCTCCACGTGAGTGCATTCGGTGTTACGTAGATTTCAGGTAACGTGTCTTTTAACATGTTAATATCCTCGTCATATAGCGGTATAATATTTTAGATAACTTGAATAACATCCACCATCATAACAGCAGATCTAAAAGTCTAAAATTATTTCTCTTTCACTTTCTTCCCTCACGTCCCAGGGTGTAACATACAGTATTGGAGTTATACTCCCTACCAAGTGCACTCCATGTGCAGTGTAATTCTATTTTATATTCACTATTTTGACTTTGCATTGTAATATTTGCATTCAGAAATCCTCATTTCATAGATCTAAAAGTATTGGCACCTCTAAGCTTTTTGGATAAGGGCGCTTTTTACAATCTCTGACACTGGCGTGAGCAAGTTCTACATTTCATCTAAAGAACAGACGATTAAGCCGTGAAAACCTTCAAGTTACGATAGAATTAGTCTCAGTTTTTCATACAGGGGGTTCATTTACAAACACATACAAATCTGAGAATTTGAGAATCTGAGAAAGTTCTGAAATGTAATCAAACAGAAATATAAAAAAAAAAAACAATCCTGCACCATAGGACCTGTCCATGGCACTAGATTTCTCAAGTGTGTTTCATTGTATTTTGATTGGTGTGTGTGTGTTTTAGGGATACGGTGCAGTACTGGGCCGATCGCGGCGTCGAGGTCGTTGCCTGGACCGTGAACACGGCCGTGGAAAAGAAGTTCTACCAGCAGCAACTGAACATCAACTACATCACAGACAGTCTGACGGAGGACTGTGAGCCGCACTACTGACACTAAACTCAGCAACAACATCACTCCCAAAGCAAATGCAACACAGCATTCGGCCTTAAGTTATTAGTAGTTACTGATACTGTGTTCATCGGTTTATAATGTGTAGTAACTGAAGTCAATGAAGTGTATGACGAGGCTTCTCAGCAAACATTTGGACGTTTGATGACCATTTGATGTCCCTCCTACACATCCCGTCATGGTTGAAAAATAGTTCCAAAATGAAAGTTGAACGGATGTGTTTGACATTATCTGATTTACAACAGCTGTCATAAATCGTGCAATGTTTTGCTTGTTGGGTATATATTGCTATATAGCTAAAAGTCAAAGTAATGGCTATATATGCAACCCCAGACAACTGTAGACGTGTTCAAACGTCTTTGAATGCATATTTAGGAAATGTGTTGTGTTAAATTTTTTTTCCGATTAATGACGTCCTACTGCGACTGTTTTTGCCGGGGACACAACGTCGCTATCGGACCAATGTTTGCTGAGTTGTTGACGGTATCAGGAATACCAGAGTGTATGATCTTTCATTTCCTCTAGTAGGTTCTGGGAGTTATATAGTAAAGTGGCATGTGCTATAAGTTATATAGTTTTTTTTTCCACAGTAGACGTGCTTAACCAGCAGTTAAAAGGTGCTAGCATTATACAATATCATGAATCGCCACAAGGTGGTGCTAAAGTGCTGCTTCTGAAATCTCGGACTCACAATGTTATCACATCAGAAAATAGTACAGGACATTTCTAGGTACATTATTGGTCTTGACATATTCCATGATTTTTAAAGAGACAAAACTGACGAAGTGATGTTTTTTTTTTTTTTTAACCTAATTTTCCACCACAAAAGACAGTACATTGTAGAAAAGGCAAAACAACAAATACAAGACAAGTAACAAAAAGACAAACAAAACAACAAGAACAAAGGCAAAAAAAAAAGGAAAACTGAGGAAGTGATGTTTATCGAGAGAGTGATCCTAATGTCAGGTCATCAAGCAGGAAGGAGGAAGAGCAATGTACAGCGCTGCCGAATTCTCTATTCTGATTGGTTATTGATTATTTGTCTGACAGACAAATAATCAGATTTCTCAACATAAAATGTAACTGTTACCATGGAAACATGCTAATGAAAACGGTGGATGCTCCACACAATCTAGGCCTACATGTGTAAAATCACTGATATGGTGAAGGTCACCATAGGGCAAAGTTTACAGTTTTTTTTTTTTTTTACCTTTTGTGTTTCTCACTTCGTTTTTGTGTTC
Source organism: Clariallabes teugelsi (assembly GCA_030014215.1). NCBI lineage: Eukaryota > Metazoa > Chordata > Actinopteri > Siluriformes > Clariidae > Clariallabes > Clariallabes teugelsi. The sequence continues at coordinate 39,292,807 of JAQMYG010000023.1, read as the reverse complement.
CCTCATTAACGCCAGGGGGAATAAAATAATAAAAGAAATGCTAATAAAAGAAGACTGCTGCTATAAATGGGAACAGGAACCAACTTGACAAACCGCTGTGGTATAAGAACAAAACGAAACACATCAGGCGTGCTGTTATAAGCAAAGGAGCCTCGACTGTTTTTAGGCGGGTTTCGGAAAACTGGCCTGTTGTGCTACACAAGGCCAGACATGTTTAACACACTCGGTGGACTTTTCAGGCACTGAAACATTTCAGGCACTGAACGTATCGTAGGTCTCTTCACGGCACGACCCTTTGACTTACACGCACAACGGCTGGAATCGTGTTACGTCTCAAGACAAAAACATTAGCCGTGTGTGAGTGTATTTTATACATCAACTCAGGTCAGCATGTCAATATGTATAAATATATAAATATAACTGTTTTTTTTTTTTTTTTTTTTCATTTCAGTGCTTTGGCAGTTCAAGTTAAGAATGAAACTGTTTTGAACTTTGAGATTTCTTAGTGTAGTTAATAATTAGCTTTGACTTTTATCACAGTTTGATATTACTGAATTATTATACGTATTTGTGCAACTTCCATTCTACGCAAATCACCCCAAAGCAATCAAACTCCTCTCCAGCGTCATTGCGTTTATATTTTCGTGAAGGAAAACTTAACTTATCTTCTCGTCGCTAGAGTTGAGTAGTAGTCACGACGTCTGTCCCGTTCCAGACCATGAGGGTTTTTGGTCTTGATTAGAAGTTTAAGTCAGTTTAATCAATTCTGCTTCTCGCTATCAGGCTGCACTTTTAGCAGTAACACAATACTCACACTGTACGTATATACTATTGTCTGATAGTAATGTCTAACGAGCGCTTTTTACTTTAGGAACAATCGGGTTAGCTGCAAATTATCTTACTTGTGCAAAAAATAAAACTAATATGAAGAAATTATGTGGGAACATGAGAGTAACTTAGATGTGTAACATCTACATGAGGTTCATGAGAATAAAACTGCACTGTATGACAATTGAAAGCTGGTTTCTGGGTTTTTTTTCCCCACTAGAGAAAAAAACTAGTGCATGAAACTGGCAGCTTGCTGATGATAACAGATTCGTCGTTAGCAAGATAAAAACTCGACGTCACACCCGTTTCAGTTTTCAGAACAACCAGTTTAGGGGTCACAGAAACAGGGGTGAACTTTTGCATCACTCTTTTTTTTATTTTTATTTTTTTTTATAAATAAATGATTCAGCAATATGTATTTGCAAAATACAAAATTAATTAAAATGTTTCCTCAGTAATACATGTTCAACCCTTTTTTTTTTTTTTTAAGTTGTGTTCAGAATCTACACTGTATGGTTTAAAGGATTTGGATGCCATGTGTTTGTTGAACATCTCATTCCACTCTTTTCTCCTGTGAAGGCTTTCCAGTAGATTTAGGAGCTCAGGCGATGTTGTGATGTTGAGGAGGATCCAGTTTTAATTCGTCTCAAAAACTCAGGGCACTCGAGTTGCTCCATGGCAATCTTAACACACATCATGAGTTCACGGATCTCGCTCTGTGCACCGTCATCCTGGAACACGAAGGAAAAGGGAAATCGTAATGCTGTTTCATACAGAGAGAGACATTTTAGACAATTGTGTGCTTCCAACATTTCTGTAATTGTACAAGTGTGAAGATCGGGTGTCCACAGACCTTTGGCCATGCAGTGTATTTAAGAAGAGAGTCTAAAAATCATAGACTAATGTAACATGAATGTTATGGAGAATGGATTGTACATGATGAATAAACTTGGTTAAAGAGCTGATCCTGACTTTGAGGCTGCTTATGTAATCTGCAAGAGAGTGGCACGTGACGCGATGACGTAACAGTTGCATCATACTCACTTATTTATTGATTTCAGCACGAAGCCTAGTTATAAAATTCGGCTGTAATTAATCGTTAGTTGTTATCTCGGTGGTTGTAAAAAGCTGAACTGGAGGACGCGCGCGCGCGCACTTTGATCTCGACAGCACAGACTTTATGAGCCGTCTGATCCGTTAGAGTGGCGCGCTGGGGCTGTTCGTGTCTGCGCAGGATTTACGCAGACAACCTTTCACCCACTGACCTGCGCATCTAGTGGATGGGTTGCCAGATTGGTGTAATTAAACTCTTCTTGATTCTCGTGCAAAAAAAAACGTGTAAAAAAAAAAAGTGCGTTTCAACTTATTGATTCAACCCGTGCAAATAAACATGTGAGACATAATGACGCGGGTGAAGATCTCTTTCACACACATAATTCAATGTCTATTCATATCACAACTTCTATCTATCTATCTCCATCCATTAGGAATTTCCTTTGGGATCAACCCCACCCACTAAGCCAGGATAAAATGGGAGGGTTGTGTCAGTAAGGGCATCCGGCGCAAAACCTGTGCCAAGTTGTTTTGCAGGTTCACTGTGGCGACCCCAACGGGAGCAGCCGAAAGATTAAGAACACCAACAACATCAATGCTCTATCTATCTATCTATCTATGGGAGGCTCTGTAATCCAACTACGGACAGTGGAAGCCAATGGTAAACATTGTATTTATCCCCATTTTACAGTCAACATTCACACACTACAAGTAGGTATACATTTAGCAATTTTCCAGGGTATATTATATTTATGTATTTCTTTATTTCTATATTTACTTATTTATTCACACACTTATTTATTCATAATTATGTCATGTTTAGTCCTCAATAATGTCCACACGTAGCCGTGTATTTTTAAAAACGGAGAATTTTCTCAACGGTTTTCGCCTTTCCTCCACACGCAACACAGTTTTGGTCATTGAAAACGGAGTTCCGTCGGATTTCTACAGCTAATGACGTTTTGTCTAGGCTTCTGATTGGTCCTCTGAAAAATCTCCGTTTTAAAAACTACCCGGCTACGTGTGGACATGGCCTAAGAGTATCACGCGTTTTCTGTTGCTTAGAAATGACCGCACTGGCAACCCTGATGTGCTCAGACGGATCACTGCTAACTCACTCTGATTACAAATCTGTTATTTATGAATATATACAATCAGAGTGTGTCACTGGATTAATGTAATCCAGTGACCATGACTTTTCAAAAGAAGGTAATGTTAAAAAAAAAAAAAAAAACATTTATACAAGCATGTTTTTAGCCGCACGCTCTGTGTGTGTTGTGGAACACGCGTGTCCTGGAGCTCCTCCCCTACACAGGGGGCGTGTGCTGACGTCACGGCGGGAGGCGCAGGTGACCTTCTCTGTTTCTTACTCGTGTAATATGTAATGTGTAAAACCCCCTGCACAGTGGAGTGTCACTCCACGACAGTGTCTTTACAGCGACACACACACACAGGGACCTCTAACAGCGGCGCTCAAGGGCACCCGAGCTTAGCGCGTGCACACTTCTGTCTCCTCTCACCTTCAGCCGCGCGTGACCTACGCAGTGACCACGCTGTGCTCGCGCGAAGACCTCGTGGGAGACGTTGCGGTGCGTGTGATTGTGTGTTTGCGTGCATGCGTGCGTGGCGGTGCTTCAGAGGATCTCGAGCTGTTCTCGCATGATGTACACAATAACGCGCGGCCCGAGCAAACTCGTGACACAACGCAGAACAGGTGCGGAACCTTTAGTATTATTATTTAATCTATATTTGACATTCTTTCTGCATTTCCGGTCAGGTGATTTAATGTTGGTTTGTACGCCTGCTTTCCTTCAGGTCCCACACAGCAGCAGCAAACTGACCTGAAGCACAAACGGAGCCACTGGCTCGAGTCCAAGTGAGTTAGAAAACTTCACACACACACACACGTGGCTGGTTAGACTGTATGCACGCGGCTCAAACTTGCTTGAAGTGCTGCGCGTGCCCGTGTGACCCGCTATGACCTTGTACCTCAGTGCGCGAGTGTTTGTATTTCCGGTCAGCCATAAAAATACTAATTTAAAGGTGCCATAGTCTTTTTTTTTTATTTATCATTTCTTACTTTAACAAATAACATCCTAAATGACAAGTTTTGGCAAAACCATGAGTCATGAACAGGAGGCTAGACTGTTAGATGAGAAACATTTGGAATTTTCAGAAAACTGATTGACTTCCGGTACGGAATGTTTGGGGGCGGGGCTTAGTTGAGACATTTAATTAACCACAATTTTTTTTTCTCTCTGTTCAGTCAGATTTGAAACTTAATGAAACTTTGACAGAACTTCGGTATTTGCTTGGAGTTAAAACTGCACTGTAAGTGAAATCAAAATGTCAGGAACAGTTATGTGGTGAATGTAATAAACTTTAAAATAAACTACTGTCTCAATGTAAACAAACACCTGCACCAATAGATATTAATTATCAAAGCGAAACTGAATATTTAATTGGATTAGTTTATATTTTCAACTTTGGCTGAAATAACAGTGCTGAAGTGGTATAAGTGAATTTTTAACACGCTGAAGTCGTTTTAAGACAAAGCTTCATTTTTATCTGATCTACTTTGTCCATTTCTCATCTGTGATTCACTCTCCAATTACCGAACAGGGAGTGTATTTATTTGGCTGACGATGAAAGAAGTAAAAATTAGCGTAAACAAGGTGCGAGTTAATCAACCTTATGTAATTAACTCTCATTACAGAATGTGATTTCTTTGTATTAAGTTAGACAACGAGTTCTGCCGTACAGAAAGACAGACATGTACCTGAGCTTCAACCTGAAATAATAATATCACTGATTACATTAAAGCTGCTCAGATTATTATTAGCTTTAACCTGTGGTTGTTAGAAACCAAGCGTGAATCCCTTCTCACCTGGAAGGACATGGGCTGCGTTCCAATTTGCACTGGATAGTGCACCACACAAAAATACACGTAGATAGTAACGTTGTTGTTGGTGTTATTAGTCTTTCGGCTGCTCCCACCGAGTGCTCGCCAGAGCGGAACACCACCACGGTACAGGTTTTACGCCTTAACCCTCACATTTTATCAGGGATTCAGACCGACTTGAACCCGGGCCTTCTGAAAGTCATACTAGAATATTACATACAAGTTTATTTGATTACTGAGTACAGTTCTGGTTACTCTAGGCATTATTTGGGTAAATAAATGTAAGTGCTCAGGGCTGCGTCTAAAATCGAGTACATCAAGCCTCGTTACCTAATATATGTTTTACATGAGCTCAGTTTCATTTCCATAACAGCAAAAAAACAGGTTTATTTCAATGCTCTTATTCTAAGCTACTGTTATTTCTATATCATTTTGCATGTCAGCTTATATAACATGTAATTGTTTATTTGGTTCAGTTTTTTTTTTCCTTTTGTAAGGAAATATTTAACATTCCTGGAAGGAGTCTCCAGTGTTAGAGTTCTGTTAAGTTTCCGTTTCGTGGTCTCTCTTGGCCACAGCTCGTGTTACCGAGAGAAAGAGAGAGAGGCGGTTACAGAGTGATTGTTTATACCTGCTACAACACAAGTGGTAACAGGAACTAGCTTGTTTTGTGTCAACACTTCACAGCATATAGTGGTCGTGTTCGCTGTTAAATGACTGGCTGATATTCTGATTAAGACCTAACTTGTAATTGTTGTTATAATTTCTGTGGTGTAAAAGAGAAAACGCTGCAGGGTTTGATGGGAAAATAATCCACCTTGTGCTTATGTAAAAGTAACTCTGCTGCAATCACGCTGCCCAGAAGTTGATTATTTTCTTGTGGCTTTATAGAGTCTTTTTTTTTCCTTCATTACAGATGGTTAATCACATGAGACATGTTTTGTGTGTGGAACTTTCTACCTTCGTTAACTAACAGACCAGATTAACATCGTCTCAGAATTTATTTAGTGTTTAAAGACATATGGTTTCAATTCACAAGAAATTATCAGTTTGACTTGAACACCCCTTGTAACATGGATTTGTTTGTTTGTTTGTTTTTGTAGTTCCCCCGCCCCTAAAATTGTATTTCAGCGCCTCAACACAAAGCGATTTCTCAGATCGACCTCGCCGAAGGAGGAAGACACTGCCGAAGGCTTCACACCGGCACACGAGGAAAACGTGCGATTCGTCTATGAAGGTGAGTTTGTACAACGGCCTCTTGTCTCTGCAGCCGGGGGAAACGAGGCCAAAGCCGGATCTGGCCGTGACACCGGGGTGACGGTGATCGATGGGGGGGTACTGGCACAGCTTGAGCGTTCAGGGTTTTTTGTTTTGTTTTTTTTGTTTCGTTCCACGCAGCAGGAGTTAAGGTCAGACATGTGATTGTAGAAGTTAGGTCAGGGTTTGTTTACTGGAAACCTTCTGATTCGGTGCTCTGAGCACTTGTGGTGAGTGTGTGTGTTAAACAGCTACACTGCTTTTGAAGTAATGGACCCGAACCTCTTCTCTGCGGATCCTCCTTCCTCCTTTCTTTTACTTGTTTTTTTTTTCCTCCTCTTGTTAAAAGACTGATGAGGGAACGCCTTTTTATAGCTGCTATAACGTTTCAACAAAGTTGTGGAAACTTTAAACAGGTAAAAGTTAAATAATTGTAGCGGATGCACAGTTTTAGCAAAACAGTCGACTTTGCGTGAAGCTGAACCGCACCACCCACTTATCGGTGGTTTTCTGATGTTTTACCGAGGAATACATGCATTAATTTTAACTTCCTGTGCCGGTGTGCATCAAGTCCGAGAGCTTCTCTTTGATCTGATGCTTGAATGAATCAGTGTCTGAAGTGAGATTGAATGAACAATCTGTGTGTTCAGCATGGCAGGAAGTGGAGCAGAAACTTGGTGAAGGAGCTCAGACGGAGAACGGGAAAGGGCCGGTGCAGTACGCCGAGAGGAATCCCAACCCCAGCATGAAGAGTAAGTCACAACATATTAAAACACCAGACGGCACACAGGGAGTCTCGTACAGCTTTCTGACACTGTATACACCGGTGTTTAAATATAAACCTACAGCTACATGACAGACGTTAAGAAAACGTTAGTCAATCAATAAATGATTTGGTGCCGCAAAAAAAAAAAAAAAAGATCTTGCTATAATTCTTCGTCTCCTGAGACGATTTATCAAGCATTACAGTCTTGCTTTTTCGTATCTAATTAATTACACATGGGGTGTTCAAGTCAAACCCGGGACCTGATGAAATTTCTCATAAATAAATGAATGAATGAAGGTGTAAAACTGATTGACATTTACAGAAGACAGTACGGTGATGAGACTCTCAGCTGCAGTTAAACATTTAAACAGTGCAACCGTTTTAAAGAATACTATATATGCCACATCGCCCGTACAGTCCTGATCTCGCTCCAAGACATCACATGTTTGGGCCATTTAAGGAGTTCCTGGTGGGCTGGCGTTTCAGACGTGAATCAGACAGGCAGTCGGATCGTGGCTCTGGTGTACTGAGGAAATGTTCTACCTCGATGGTGTCCAAGCAGTAGTGAAACACTGGGATCAGTGCATTAGGGGATCATAGAGAGAAATAAAAAGTCCCGGTTTAACTCGAACGCTTATTCTCTTATTCTAGTTAAATAACCAAATGGTAATAATATCAGAAAAAACAGTCTGCTACCATACCACCGGAGACATCTGTAAATAGATAAATAAATAAATAAATGCTGAAAGAACAAACACATATACCAGTTCAATCTAAATCCCAGACGAAGAAAAATCCTAGAAGGTATAAGATAAAAAAAAAAAAAAGTCTTACCACACACAGAGGGGGAGGGGAATGAGGGAGACCGCGTCATGGCAACGGCACGCTCTTCCGTGCGCCTTTACTGACCGGAGACCGAGACTCCACCAGGTCAGGGTTCACCTGGATGTCGTCACCACAACACAAACTCAAACTACATGAGACAGCTAAACCGAACCAGCTTACAATAACGTCAGGGCCGGATCACGGGGTTCTTTTAGGACATGAAAAATATCTATATAACGAAAGAAACCATCTTAAGCGCTCAGACCCGGATCATGAAGCCAACAGATTATAAATTAACTGAACCTGGATTGTACTTTACACCCTTCTTCTGATGCGTTCGCCTTTGATTATAATATAAACTGTGAATTAAAGTCTTTCGACTGACTTGTGACCTGACTTGTCCTCCTTGTCTCCCTCTCTTCCTCTCTACAGACTTTGTACCTATCGATCTGGAGGAGTGGTGGGCGCAGCGCTTCCTGGCCACCATCGCCAACCCGTCATGACCGGTGTAGACCAGGGGGGGAGGAGGAGCAGTGGGGGACTGTGGGAGCTGGACTGGGTTTTTGGAGGATGTATGTTTTGGGGAGGGGTGTCAGGGTCCAGAATGACACCCAGGGCTGGGGGTTTGGGCGGGGGTTCAGAATCCAAGAGGCCAGAATGCACTACAAATACACACACACTAGACAGAGGAACGTGAGGTTTTCATTCTGCTGCTGTAACTTTGTGAGACTGCAGTGTTGCTGAAATGTGAGATCTTTTTTCTTCTGGCTGGTCTTTCTTTAAAAAAAAAAAAAAGAAACAAAAAACAAACAAAAAACAAATCATAAAAAACAGTAAATTGTATTTCAAGATGTCTGTGTTTGGATCGTTCTTTCAGGTTAAAGACTAACCAGGTGGACAGACTGAGACGATACTAAAGGTGCAGTTTGTAATAATTTTCTTTTTTTTTATGCTTCTGTTTAATCTTTAAACTGTAATAAGTGTTACAAACTGCACCATGAACAGTCATGTAAATGTTACATTCAGGGTAAAATATGATGAATTAAAGGAAATCATCTTATGGTATATTTTCTTTTAATTTTATATCAAATAATATTTTTAAATAAAACACAAAAAAATTAACATAACACGTTAAATAAAACCCTGAGAGAATTGTAAATACAGCTCGTCCGGGGGCCTCTCTCGCGTGGCCCGTCCACGTGCGCTTCCCTCTCGCGCCGTTCACTCGACCGCCATGGCGAGTTTCCTCCTCCCTCTTCCTGCTCCTCGAGCTCTTCTGCGTGAGCGTGCTGGATGGCCCTGCTTCGCTGTTGTGAAGGTGATGCACTGGGAGTCTAGAAAGTCCAGCAGCTTGGCGGTGCCCAGCCTGATACCCGCCGTCCGGAGCCCCGCCTTCAGCTCGCACAGGTAGAGCGGCTGGTACTGCAGCACGCGGCTGTACAGCCCCGGGTCGGACAGGATGAAGGAGCGCACGGCCTTGAGCTTGTCCTTCTCACGGACGGCCGCCTGAGACGCCGTGATGCCGTCGCTGTCTGAGCCGTCGTCGTCGGAGTCGCACAACTCTGGGTTGGATCTGGAGGAAGTGAGAACACGCAGATACACACAATGAATATGTTTCTGCATCATTTGTAATACATCCTTCATAAACTCTGGCTTGAAGATGGTTGATTTAATAAAATAAAGCTGATGTATAATCTCTTTAAGAATGACGCTGCATGTAAACAGTTGATTTCCAACGCACACACAGTCCTTATTCATATGGCAGGCAAATCCGTGCCGTATTAATGAAAATCCTTCATGCAGGAAATTCCTTCTAGCGACAAAATTCTTAGAACTGCAGATGTTTTTTTTCATTTGTAAGAATTCTCTTTAAAATGAAAGGGCAGGCCCTAGTAAAGATTTTTAAAAAAAAAAGTTATTCATCAAACATATTAAAGTATAAAAGAGCTCCTGAGGTGAAACGCTGTCAGGAGAAGAAAATGGCGGAGAGATGAAGACAATGTACTTGTGTAATTACAAAAATTACCAGTATGATGAATAAACTGGAAATGAACTCATGTGCGCTAGTGGTGGCTCAAGCGGTTAAGGAATTCGTCACCCGAGCCCTAATGTTGAGCCCTTGAGCTCCAGGGGACGCTGTATCCTGACTGACCCTGCGCCCAGCTTCCTAACGGAGATGTGCAAAAAAATAAAACACTGTGCTGTAAGGTACATGTGACAAATAATTGAATGTTATTAATCTTACTTACACACACACACACACACACAAAAAACCTTCAGTCAGTCACATGACATCAGCGAGCGCAATTGAAGATGATTTTCACTGATAGAAGACAAACTGAAGGCAGAAACATCCACAAACAAGCAGCAACTGCAGTAAAGGCCTGGAAAAGGCCTGGAGAAGATGGGGGGTAAAAAAGCGAAGAAGTGTTTTTTTCCCTCTTTTGTATGTTTATTAATATTTACGCTGACTTTAAATAAATACACTTTGTTAGTCACCGACCCGACGTATGCAAAGATGATCCGAACCCGTCTGACCCGATGGTATGTTTGTAGTAGAGCTGCACGATTAATCGTTTATCCATGTCACAGGGCGTGTCTAAAGCCTGATGCAGTGGACAGGCTTGTGTTCGTTGCTAAGATTTTATTCAGGTGTAAGTTGCATGTGGTTTACAAAATTGTTTTCCTTCAGTGACAAAAAAAATATATATATTTTTTTTTTTTTTTTTTTTCCATAAAAAGTAATTTAGGTCTGCAGCTTGTACTTTACCCATCCCTCATATTTTATTGGAATAACCAGAACTTAAACAAAACTGTTTGCACTTTATTAATCGCAAAAAGACCTACGTACAGTATGTTTTACTGATTACTGTTTTTATAAAATAACAAGAAAACTTACTGGTGAAAGTAAGTTTGACTTTTAGTGCAAATAAGCAGTTCATGTTTGGTTATTCAATTCAATTCAATTTTATTTGTATAGCGCTTTTAACAAATGTCATTGTCGCAAAGCAGCTTTACACAATCAAA
>JAQMYG010000023.1:39219924-39232502 GCA_030014215.1 Clariallabes teugelsi | reverse complement strand
GCACTCGCACCAATGCTCCCAAATATATTTTGAGGTCGCATAGATGAAATTTCGGGAGCATATGCGACCAAAATGGTCGCAATTTCGAGCCCTGTTACTTAATGTTTAATCTAAATGTTTACATTTAAAAAAAATTTATTGCTTTTATATGAATAAAATATGATTATGGTGTTGGTAATATTTCGGCTGGAACAGATTATCTGCATTTACATTATTTCCTCTGGGAAAATGGGTCTCGCAACACAAACTTTCACCTCAAGAACTCTGGAAGCGGCAGGAACGGATTAAATATGTACACGGATTAATATGTACACACAAACACACCATTTATACCAAAATTTTTTAAATCGTCGACCACAAGTTAAATTCTCAGCAAAGCGTTTTGTGTGTGTGTGTGTTTATTAAGACAGAACTAAAGCTGCTCAGCAAGTGACATTTGCCTGCTCACGTCATCCAAATCAGCTTTTTCAAGGTCAACAAAACTCAATTTTTAATCATGTTTGACATTCAGATGAATCTCCAACACTAAAATGCCTTTTTCCGTGCTGGAGTCAGTCAGGGCTTCAACAATATTGTTGGGACGCACATCACCCCCCCCCCTCCCAGACTTAGCTCTGATGTTCTCTGGTGGGTGGGGGCGTGTCTTAGCAATAGCTCATTTACATAAAACACTGCGTTTGGAGGAGGAGTGAAACCGAAGACTTAAGAAAAGTGCATTATCTGAGGGGGCGTTTTATCTGAGGCATTAACACACACACACACACACACACACTTCTGATGTACTTGTGGTAACTTTAGTACAGTGAAGTGGAAAATACATAAACATAATCACATAACTCACTTTCTTAATAAAAGAACAAACAACAACATATCGACATCTAGATGTCTAGTACGTCTGGACGGTAAATCACAAATTACGTGATGTGCAAGATTTGAGATTCTGAATATGACATATCGTCACCTTTTTAAAATAAATAAATAAACAGGAACACTAGTGTGTAGTCTCATGACTCCAACCCATCCAGTCTGTGACATGGGAGCAACATAGAGAAGTCTTTTACTAGAAAGAATTTAATTAAATAATCACGCATTAAACCATAATCACAATAAAACGCTCAATTAATCGTGCTGTTAATTTGAGATCATATCACCCAACACTCGTGTCTAGTAGGGACGTGTATCACCAGTCAGTCACCTCAAGAATTAACAATTCTGACCACGAGACCTCGGTGCCGATTCTATAAGTATCATGGTTTCATAAATATCCTGATTCGATATGACATTTTCCTCCAATTTGGTTACAATTTTAAAAAACTTTAATGAGTAATTAAATGTAGTCCTTCCCTTATAATAATAGTTTCCTCACGTAAAAATCTAACTCAGCGTTTAAACACTACAAACTAACTTCAAGTACAAGAGTTTAACGTTTAACTTAAAATGAAATTAAGCAAAAAGCTATATTGTTACTGAGCACCGCGTATCTGTCGATCACTATCGTTATCATTTCTACGCAAACTTAAAAAAAAAATTCTTCACTTCTACCACACAGGATGAGAACGCGTAAATAGTTCAGAAAGGTACCAACTGTAAGATTATAAAGAAACGGCAACGTTTTAACCCCTCAAACGTCTCAAAACCCAACCTGAGCAAGTTGAGACTGGCATAAGCGTGTGTGTGTGTGTGTGTGTGTGTGTGTGTGTGTGTGTGTGTGTGTGTGTGTGTGTAAAATGAGTCTGGAGAAAAAAGTAGAGCTGAGACTTTTAATGCGCGCGGTTTTTGATATTGTAACGCAAATGAAAATTAATTTCATGAGCGTCGATCGTCACGCAAAACAATCATGAGTCATAATTTAATGTCTAGTATCCAGGTGGCGAGTTGTTCAATAGTAACGGCACTACATCTACACGTCAAATAGTACAACCAGTGGTTCTTTTAATAAGCGATATCGGCGAAAAAAAAAAGTTTTCGCACTATTTGCTCATGGTGTTGCTGGCACTTATTTATTTTATGTTTTTTGCACAAATTTGCCGACACTTCTCTCTCAGTACAATAAATACGGAGTGTCTTTCGTTACATAAAAGAAATCACTACCTCGGCAGAAGTCGACTTGGGGTTTTATTCCCGAATTTGAGGTTTTTCGAGTGACATCAATCGACATGACTAAAGTCTTGACTCAACTTTAACTTCACGAGGATTAAATCAACATACAGATGTTTTTGTTTGTTAAATCTAAAATACTGACTGTTAGCAGGCCGAACGTGCCGCTTACGAAACCTGACGGTCCAGTCTGTCGACCGTGCTGAAATCGGATACGACACAATTCCACATGGAAATTAGCACTTAGGGTGGCATGTGGCGTAACATTTCAAACAAACTTTTTCGAACCTGTACGAATCTCGCAGCCGTCGTCTATAAAGCCAAAGTATCTTTCACTCAGGTCGCCACGCACGCTAAACATGTAAACATGTACAGAATCCATCACGTGATATGACTAAGTGTACCTTTACACACCTACAATTAAAAATAACAGAAAGACTTTTAAGGCTATTGTATGAAAAAAGGTCTAACCCAGGATCGTCCTCTTTAGCATCCAGATTGAATGAGGAACAACAATAAGGAATATTCCCCGTCCCTGAGGTCCAAACATGTGAGAGATACCCGTCCTTCCTCACAGGCTTTATAACTTAATGTCTAACAGGAGTCATGTTCACGTTCAGGGTATCGAACACATAAAAGTAATCACACACACACGCACAACACTAACCAGACTGCTCTCGGACAGAACGATTAAAGAACACAAACGTGTTTAATTTTATGCAAACCTGATTTAGACATTGCTAAACTCTACGCTGATTAACGCTCGTCTTCCCCCGTGTTAACGTTCACGTGTTTTTATTCCTAACTACAGTACACACGTGATGTTTTTTTTTAATCATATCGAGGTGATAACGTGACCGCCAGGAGGTAAAAGCTTTCACTCTGTAATCATTTTTATACAGATGACATGCACATGAGCTCTTGTTCTGACTACGATGCACACGTGAATGTGTTTGTTGCTATTAAGGTGCACACATGAGCAGGCGTACACGTGAAGGTTTCCATTCTGGTTGCGGCGTAGAACATATGAAAGGCGTTTATTCTGATTAATGCGTACACGTGAAATATTTAATTCCGATTAAGGCACACGTCTGACCACGTTTTTTTTTTTCAAATAAGGTGTACATGTGAGCAATTCTATTTTGAGGAATTTTTACACGTGAAGGTTTTAGTCCCAGTTTAGGCACACATGTGAACATGTTTATTCCAATTAAGACTTAAAACTTGAGCAATTCGTCAGTGGAAACGTTCACGTTAAGCTTTTTCCTTCCGATTAAGGTTTGTGCGCGTGAACATTCATGCTCCACGCAAACGTTTGTGTTCTGGTCGCGGCGCGCATACAAGCTGTTTTGATCCATTTAGGGCGCACACATGATGGTGCTTTTTTATTTTTTCTTCCCATTAAGACCCTGAAAGTATTTACTGCAGTTATGCCATACACGTGACATTTTCACGTCCATTTACGGCATACAGGTGAAGGTTTACACCCTGATTAAGGCAACACACAAACTTTGTTTTCTTCCAATAAAGGTGTACACTTCTCCTCCAGTTACAGCATACACGTGAACATTTTTATTTCGTACATAAAAATCTTTTGAAGTCTAATTAAGTCAAATATTATGGTTTTTATTCCAGTTAATTGGTACACGAAAACATTTCTTTAGATTAAGACAGAAGTAAAGGGTTTTATTCCAACATCTGGAATAAAAGCCGACACGTGAGCGGTTTTTATGCTGTTGCTGTTTTTTTATTTTATTTTATGTGAAGTCCGACTCGTGAACTTTTTTTAAAAAAATTCTGGTTAAGGCCGACGTGCACGTTTTTTTTTTTTTTTTACATGAACGCTTTTTTTATTCCGGTTAAGGTCGTCACATGAACATTTATTTTTTTTACTGCGGTTAAGGCCAACATTTGAACGCGTTTTATTCCGGTTAAGGTCGACGTAGGAGATGTTTATTCTGATTAAAGCGTACACGTGAATATATTTATTCCAATTAAAGCAACATGAACTTTTTCTAATTAAGGCTTACACATGAACATTTGCATTCACTAACACAGGAGTCTTTTTATTCCATACATGTGAAGATATTTATCACAGATAAGGCGTAAACACGAAAGCTTTTACTGCAGTTTGCGGTTTTCTCTCTTCACTACATCTGTCTGAGATCACATGATGGCGTGTAATAAATATTTATTCCATACATACATCTAATAAACTAATCCAATCCAAACAGAACTTAAACGGCTATAATGTTGATACGGTGAGTAATTATGTAACTTTGTTATTGTCCTTTTTTTGAATAATAAAAGTACAAGATCACAGAAAGGAGCTGATGATCCGCACTTGATCAGCTCTTATGACTGTTCAAAAACTCCACAGGTTTTTTGACGTTTTTTTTTTACCTTGTTTAAATTTCATTCAAAAAAAATTAAAATAAAAACTTTGTATGCAGTTTTGAGCAAACCTAAAAATAACAATGCATATCATACATTGTTAAAGAAAAACATGCTTTCAGGAATAGTAGCGTCTTTATTTTATTTCTCAGCCCGAGCGCATATGAAAACGACTACGCGGTCCTGTAGATGAAGCGTTTAATAATCAAAGCTGAGGACTGCTTTAAAACAAACGAACGTACAGGGAAAAAAAACCTGCGTTTAACGCATGATGAAACGTCGCTGCTGGAAAATGATGCAAGAGCGGAGTTACGGCTTCGTCGCCAGCGTTAAGCAGCGAGATTAACTCTGCTCGTGCACAAAAACCGGTCTGCCTTAAATTACAGCTTGAACGCCTGACTTTTCCCTTCCCCGTTTCTCCTCTCGTCTGCTTAGACCGTCAGGAGGTTTGGTGCTGATTCATTTTCTGTCGCAGCGTTTCTTTTTCTTTTCTCTCTCTTTTTTTTTTTTTCCCCCAGACAGTAGTGCAAGCCTTAAAATCTCAGTTTACTCGACTGTAACGTCCTGACATGCTATCGTTTCTACAGCAACGGCTTAAAGGGAGAACCAAACTCGAACGCTCACAGGCGGATTTTTAAACATCGATGTGGTGGAAAAAAAATGGCAAAGATTTGATGCGGTGGCGTTGATGAGTAAAATCTTAAGGAATAATGAAAGAAACTGGATTTTTCCCCCCTTCATTCAGTAGGTCAGACTGATGATAAAAGAAAATCTGAATAAGCACCAGAAGATGACTTGCTTCATTGACCGAACGTTAAACTCGACTAGAAACTGATCATAAATTGTGTTTAATGTCACGTACAGGAATCGAGTTTATAAGTTAATCACTGCGGTGTATAAGATCCAGATCCAGGACGGAGATGCTGAGTGTCATCGCATCAATGATTATTTCTCTTACAGGACAGCGTTTTATTTTATGCTTAAGGCACAAAATGTGTATAGTTACACACTATGAGAAGTGTTGACACAAAAAAATGCTATAATAATTAAAAAGTATATACATCAATATTATTATTATTGTGCATGATGCCTTATTTTTGATGTGTGTTAATGGCTCACTCACTCATTGTCTATACCAGTTTATCCTATGTACAGGGTCGCGGGGGAACTCAGAAGACTTAGGGCACGAGTCTTAGGGTGACACACACACATGCATGCACTCATTCACACACACTACAGGCAATTTGGGAACTCCTGCATGTCTTCGGACTGTAGAACAAAACCAGAGGACCCGGAGGAAGCCCACCATGCACGGGAGAGAACACACACGCACGGACACAAACCCGAGGTGAGAATCGAACCCACACCCTAGAGGTGCTGACCACTAACCCCTTCATGTCATCAATAAAGTAGTAGTTTGACAGTGGAACAGGTGCATCTTTAAGCACACCTTAAAGTGAAAACTCCAAAGAAGCTTCTGATTATTAATCTGAGTGAACACTACTAGAGACGAACACCTAGACTCCTAGCTATCGTTAATAGAAATATCCATCCATCCATCTAGGAAACTCTGTAGTCCAATGATGATTAATATTGTTTCTAGTCAAATTTTTTGACCAACATTCACACAAAAGTCTTCTAACCGGCACGTCTTTGGACTCTCCGAGGAAACCCCGCCATACACACACAAACCCGAGGTGGGGGAAAATAACAAGAAGGCTGTTTACAGAGAAACGTCTAGAAACCTATCGTTAATAGAATTATTTATCCATCCATCCGTCTAGGAACATCTGTTGTCCAATGGCGATTTTTTTCCTCCAATCTTACACCTGTGGTAGGAACTCTGATCATCATTCACACACTACAGGAACGATTTTGTGAAATCAGCCGGTACGTTTTTGGACTGTCGGAGGAAACCCACAATAGGCAAATTGTACACATGGACAAACCCGAGGCGGGAATCGAACCCGGACGCTGGACCGCCAAGTGCCACCAAGACGTATCCATATGTACATGTCTTACGCTTTGATTTATTTATTTTTTATTTAAAATCTCGTTCATGCTTTTTTGACTGCATGTCAACCTTTAAGCCAAGCAAAACCCCTGAAGCATCTGAGACTGACTGATTAGTTAGTTGATCACAAACCTTACCCACTCAGCTGACCCACAGGTGTTTATTTATCTAACGGGAAGCTTGTTGTTGTTGTTTTTTCCACGTGAAAAGCTGCTGAAGTGTTTGAATGCGTCCTCGCGCACTACACAAGGCTGAGGCAGGCCTGCACGCGCACTACATCGCTCCCATCCTATCCAGTACGCTAGTGCGGTTAGGATATTAAAGCGGCTAATGGTTGTACTTCAAGACGTTTAAGCACAAATTTCTCCATATGAACATTATCACGAATGTATTTTAATGTACACATTAAATGTAAAAAAAAAAAAAAAAAAAAAACCAGACACTTTAATGCGTTTAAAGCTGACAGGAGAAAGAAAGTACGCTGAGGTGAGCTAAGCTAAGCTAGCGGAGTGTCCTGGTATGAGCTAGCTTTCAGTGTCAATAAAGCGTAAACAGTGCGCTTAAACAGCAGCAAATCGCCATATACGTGGAATATACCCCAGTCAAAATGATTTAGTGACGTTTTATGAGTGTAACAATATGTTTAGGAGAGATGAGAACCAGTAAACGGGGCACTTTTCTCCCCCTTTTTTGGACATTTAAGTTAGTCTAGTTTAGCATTAGCGTTAGCATTAGTTACCTGGCCCGTCTGAGGCAGGTGCTGTCATCTTCGGCCTCTTCGCATTCGGAGGTCCGGGATCAAGCAGATTATCAGCCATGGTTTAATTTTTTTTTTTTTTTTGTAGAAAAGGATGACGAAGGGAATCCTTACGAGGTGGGAATTTCGAGCAAAAAAAACACGCGCGTTCCGGGATTTTCACTTTGTTTATACGTTCGAGTTGCTAATTAGCTAAGCTAAGCTAACAGCGAGGAGGAGGAATTCTGAAAAAAGTACCAACAGCGCCACCGCCATTTACCCCATGATAATCCAACACCCAACACCCACATTATCGTCGTTCAATTAGCCCCGAGAGAGGGGTTTTAAAAATATATAGAGAGAATTTCTTTAAGGGAAAAAAAAAAAAAAAAACATCAGACTTCGATCTGAGGGAGAAATTTCCAGAAGGATCCCGGGCGCTGCGCGTGCTCGCCTCGGCAATGTTCTTTAAATGTGCATCCTCATCAAAACCTTCTCTCTCGCTCTTCTGACGTCAAAAAAAATCGTGCAAGAAACACATCCGAAACGCGGCTTAAAAAAAACGCGTCAAAGCACCGATCGTTTCTCCTGCACGCGTCCCGTCGATGCTGTGCGCCGTCCCGACGTCTCTCTCTCGGCTCTCCCCCTCGCTCGCTCTCTCCCTCCCTCTCTCGGTTTTAACGAAAGGGGGAAATCAGAGGGTAATAACGCGAACAGGAGGAGGAGGTGGCGGCGGCGGCGGCGGTGGTGGTGGAAGGGGGGGGGGGGTTGTTCGTGGCCGACGAAATGCCGCTGAATTCCGGGGGATTAATAAAAATTTCGCCCGAAAATCGGCGTCGTCTCAGTTCACCGGCGGCGTCTCGGCTCGAAAGCGGTCGTCGAGCGTCGCCTCGGACGCGCCGTTCCGCGGTTAAAACCAGCGCCGTAGCGAAATCCTGATTTCCAAGCCGCGACAAGATGGCGGCTGTTGATTCCTTCGATACAAAAAAAAAGTTTTTTTTTTCTTTTTCCAGCTAGAGGGGGAGGGGTTTCGAACGCGTCTGTACGTACTGACGTAATCGGATAACGTCATACAAACGCGAATATGCGCATGCGCTGTTCATCCGATAGGGGGCGACAAAGTAACACGAATAGTCAGTTATACATAACTGTATAGTGACATGCTTTATTCTTCACATATCCCAGCTCTTTTTTGTTGTTGTTGTTGTTTTTTTGTTAGTAGGCTGGGGTCAGAGCGCAGGGTCAGCCATTATGCACAGACAGGGTTAAGGGCCGTGCTCAACATGGCGGAGCCGTGTGTCGAACCGCCGACCTTCTGACCAGTAACCCGGGGCCTTAACAAACTGTCCCTTCAGAAAGTATGAGACCAAGCCTGTTAACACTTAAATTTTACATTTAGGCATTTGGCAGACACACTTATCCAGAGTGCTCTTACAAAAGTGCTTTTAAGTTTCCCTCGTTGTATAGATCATTACACTCGGTTAATATAATACTAACTATATACCATACCATCATTATACTGTGACCCTGGAGCAGACAGGATTAAGGGCCCAAAAGCAGCAACCTGGAAGAGCTGTGTCTCAAACCGTCTCAGAGTCTTAACACACTGAGCCTTCACCAAACCTAAAACACCCCTTCAGAAACATACAGGAATACATTTATATGGACAAAGGTATTGGACCAAACCTGGTTACATTTAGGCATTGGGCAGACACTCTTATCCAGAGCTGGTTACTAGGTTACTGACTAACTACACTTGTGTGTTTTCTGGGCTGGGCTGTTTCTAGCTTTGTAAGTGAGCATCAGGGTTTTGAATTTGATGTGGAGAAATGGTTGAAAAAAAGCCATGCAGCTGCATTTTGGATCAGATGCAGAGGATGAAGGATGCAGAGGCAGACCTCCCAGGAGTGAGTTGCAGTAGTCGAGTCTTGGAATAACAAGGGACCGAACAAGAACCTGAGTAATCTGTGTGGAGAGAAATGGGTGGAATTCTTCTGATGCTATAAAGAAAGAAATTAACATTAATATTTTAATTTAGACAAAAATGTTTCAATCAGGCCCCTTATCCTTGTGAATGGCAGGGTTGAATAGCAGTCGTAATGCTTCAGCATACCAAGACATCTTGAACGATGCTACGCTTCCAACTTTGTGACAACAGTTTTGGGGAAAGCCCTTTTCTATTCCAACATGACTGTGCCCCAGTACACAAACCAAGGACTATAAAGACATGGTTTAATCAGTTTGATGTGGAAGAACTTGACTGACCTCAACCCCATTGAACACCTTTGGTATAAACTGAAACAGAGAGAGATTGCGGGCCAGGTCTTCTCGTCCAACATCAGTGCCTGATCTCATAAATGCTCTACAGAATGAATGGGCACGAATTTCCACTCCAAAATCTTGTGGACAGCCTCCAAGAATGAAGAGTGGAAGCTGTTATAGCTGTAGAAGGGAGACCGACTCCATATTGAAGTAGATGTATTTGTATACAATGTCATTGCAGCTTTGGCCAAATACTTTTGTCCATATAGTTTCTAAGAAGTAGTAGTTTTATGACAAAATTAATGCACAGAATTTTTTTGTTGAAGTTGAAACAGGCGCATCTTTACGCGGAATTAGAAGCTTCAGATTTTTATTCTAACTCTATCAGAGACAAATGGTAAGAAATCTATCTATGATTAATAGAACTATCCATCCATCATTCTAGGAACCTCTGTAGTCCAATGGTGATTACCACTGTATTTATTATTACAATTTTATGACTGTGCATTCACACCCTACAGTACATGCAATTTGGCAATACCAATTAGCCTGAGCATGTTTTTGGAATGTGGAAGGAAACCCGAGTACCTGGAGGAAACCCACCAAGCATGTAGAGAACTTGCACACTCCACGCACACAGACCCCGAGGCGGGAATAGAACCTGGACCACCCTGCCTGGAGGTGCAAAGCAACATCGCTAACCACTAAGCCACAAGTAGAGTTACAGTTTAATTAAATTTTAGGTTAGAACATCAGCACGGTCATGACCTGGGCTGCATCTTCACGTCACTCTACTGTATGTGTAGGTGAGTCAATGCTCGTAAAGTGTTAAAACCATACCAGTAGTTATAAATCCTACTTACTTTCTCAAAAATATAACACATTTAGTGTTTCATCATAAAACTGAGCGAGTTTATTTAATTCTTGTGAGTCTGTGCATATTTAATATAATACATACATGTCTGTAGCTTATCCCTAATACATTTTATTTATTTGTTTTTAATTATTTATTTAGGTACGTGATGAATAAACTATGATTGATTTCACGAACACTTTGATCACAGTGCGGCAATGATGTGTCATGAAATTAAAAAAAAAAAAAATTTTATTGAGAAATAAAGGAATTCTCATGCTTTATTTATTTAAAAAAAAAAAAAAAACTTTTGCTTTTCTTAATATAAAAAGGAAATCCAAAGGATGATGATTGCAGGAAGGTCTCATGACTTGGAGTGAGAAATTAATTTAAAAGTCTCAATGTTGATATTTAAATTTGTAACTTTTAGTAATTGTGATTTTAGTTCAACTCACTGAAACTTTTCAGATATATTGCATGGATTTAAAGTGTTTTTGTAATAATAATAAATAATTATAGTATTAAAATCACTACATTATTATTATTATAATTATGTGTCAAACTAATCTTCAAAATACAAAATAAACAACTTGACATTACCTGCTGTGAAAGAAACCGTGCATTTCTTTTTGATAAATTTTTTTTTTGCCAACAAAATACTTAAAATTTCTGCACCCCATTATTAGAAACTTGAATGATTCTCCTTCCAGCTAGAAACTCCTTTAAAAAAAAAATCACAACCACACACCAACACACCAGTGACAATATAATTTTTTTTCTGCTCTCCAAATCTGGCACATGCACATTACTTTCAATCTTTAATTTTTTTTCCCAAAACAAAAAAACAAATACATATGAATATGTACATACAAAGTGAATTGTGCAGATGTATACAGATTATGCTCATGTATGGATTAAATGTATAACGTGCACAGAAAAAAATAATAAAAAATAATAATAATTCAAACGTGACATACACACACAAAAAAAAATGTAATTAACATCAAAGGCAAAATAAACTTGTCAGATCTCTTTGGTTCACATAAAAACATCCTCCCATATGGCAAATATATATAATACTCATTAAAAAGTTAGATTTGATGGCACATTTAAAAAAAAAATTTTTTTCAACTTTGGTACCACACCAAAACCTAATCCATTTTAAGATAAATAATCAGCTTCCGGCATAAAGGCACGACTTTTCTATTCTACAGATTTCTCCTCTCTAGATTGAATGAAGTAAAATTCATCCTATCAGAATTTTAAAATCTATTTAAAAAAAAAAACAAAGGTCATTTTGACTCATCAACTTTATTATTGAAATATCTTTTAACCTGGTTCGCTAGCTGGTTATCCTAGCTAGCTTGCTAGCTTATTCTCCTCTCATCACAGATATGACTTTACACCTAGGCTGTGTCCCGATACGGTTTCTGACATCCCGCTCCCAAATGAACACTGTTCACTGTTCTAGGTGTCACGGGAGTAGCTCGAGGAACAGGAGTGGAGCGCATGACACGGATTGAAATGTTAGAAAGGACAATGAAATGACGTTATTAATATTGTTAGACACTAACAATAAGACTCGAAGCAAGTTTAGATTCTATTCGATTCTACGTTTGTTACTGGTTTTGAAGAATTACAAACTTAAAGTATCTAATGAACATTGAAATGCTGTGTGTACATTGTGTCATGTCTCATACAAAGTGATTAAAAAATTAACTAATGATCTGCTCCATACTCCAGTCACATAAACTTGAACATACTTGCAAAACAAAACATGGAAGCAGTTTGTATTTTCTGCAAACTAAATATATATAGATATACATAGTCAGAGAACAACAACAAAAAAAAAAGTATAAACACTTCAGGAAAAAGAAAAACATGTATAATTATTTTAAATACTAAATTTATTGCTCTATGTTATGGTATATGACATTATTAATATCATATTAATATAATATACATCATACTATTTTTATTTTTCTTGAAGTGTGTATAATTTTTTTTGTCTGACTCTGTATATACAGTATATATCAGGGGTGGCGAACCCGCGGCTCACGAGCCACTTGCGGCTCTTTCAGTGCTCTTCTGCGGCTCTTTAATCTATCCACGTGCTGTTTTTACAATCGCAATTTATTTTTAAAATGTCAAAACATCATTTTGCAATAAAGGGGTATATATTTAAATGCAATTGTCGAATCTAATTTGAATTTTCAATACGT
>JAQMYG010000023.1:39186300-39196823 GCA_030014215.1 Clariallabes teugelsi | reverse complement strand
CATGTTTGTGGCTGTAATGTGACAAAATGTGGAAAAGTTCAAGGGGGCCGAATACTTTTGCAAGCCACTGTATATAACCGGTATGTACCGGACTGAAACATAACGCGAATTTCAGTGCCTCATATCGATTTGGCACCGGTATCGAAAAAAAAAAAAAACGATACCCAACCCTAGGCAAGACACGAATGCTTGATGTGAAGTGTTTTTTTTCTTTTGCATTTAAATTTCATTACTGGTACAGATCATTTCCACCCCAGACATAAGTTTTATTTATAATTATCGTGATCAGGCTTTAAAATGCTGTTGGCTTCATCATCGCTTGTGAAAAAACACTTGCGAATGTCTTTGCTCTGCACTGTACACATTCATATAGTCGCTCATGCATGGTGTGTGTGTGTGTGTGTGTGCGCGCGCGCGCGTGCGTGCGTGCGTGCGTGCGTGCGCGCGCGATCTCGATGCGGACTCGGCCATGTTGCTGAGATACACTCGGGAGCAGACGAAACATTAGCGCTGCAGTAGAGCCGAGTTACATGAGTTACAGTAAAACAGGCGGAAGGAAACAGGCAAGGAAACAAGCTGATGAGATTAGTTCCCAGAGGCAGACACTGATAATTCAAAAGCTTTGCGCGATGCAGAGGGGCAGAATTCCAGCAAGCTTGACCAGAGATTCGTATGTGTTCTTCCGAATTTCACAAAACTGACCAGCAAATGTAGATAAATGTAGCTACAGCTGTGTGAATAACCTCAATATGACTGGCAAGCCAATGTCTGAGGGAAAAAAAGAGCCAAGGACAATTTTAATACTTTCTTGCTTTTCATGTCCGTTTTCCCAAATGTACATACAGTAAGTCCCCGACATATGAACGAGTTCTGTTGCAAAAGCTCGTTTGTAAGTCCCCTTTGTTCGCAAGTTCAACAAACATTTTCTAGGTACTTGGATACTAACAAAATTGGCTATATACAGTATAAACCTAACATGTTACATGATCTTTTCCTTCCTTTTCAATTCATGTTGAAAGAACGAGGAATCTTTGAAAGAATTAAAAGAATTGCACTTTTGTCTTCTGTTATTGCTTGGTGCTTCTTAGTAGTACCAGCTTCATCGACACTACTTCTATGCTTGCTTCCGGATTTCTTGGGGTGCACGCATGTGACAATGTACGCCAGACATGTGATCCATCTTCCGCGATGGAACATGTGCAAACACAAGTTCGTATCTTTGAAAGTTCGTAACTTACTGTACTTCTCTTCCTACAGGTGGTCTAATGATGGATTACACACAGACACACACAGTGCACACACAGCTGTGCCTTCAATACATTCGCTTGTCAAGTAGTGTCCAAGGAAAATGCCAGAAATAACCTCGCAGCGAAGAGGCAAGCGGTGACATAATCCACCTCAGAACTGGGTTACGAGTAGCCACACTGCATGTGTGTGTGTGCTTAGTAGGCAACGCTCACACCTTCCAGATTGAGACAGTTGTGTGAACTGAGCAGGTTGGCAGCATGCTGGAGGCCATTTGTAGGAAAGTTCAGTGCCCCACAGACAGACAGACACACAAAGCAATGTACACTTCAGCTCACATCCTGAGCATTTCCATCAGCTTCTCAGGCTGTAAATATTCTGACGTCTATTCTGACTAGGGCTCTGATTTACCGACATCTGAAATAATTACTGGGAGGAAACCGTGTGTAAATGAGTTTTTCCCCCCCTGTGACATGAATGCCCTCAGGAGTCAAAATGAGTTCTCACAGAGACTCCCAAAACTATGAGAAAGCAGAATATACTGTAGATGGAAGTGTCTTGCAACTGCTAGAAATGTTATTCTGTCTCGCACAAGCATCACACACACATGAACCTTTACTAAATCCGTGCCTGTGCATTTATTTATATCATATAAACCACCAGGGATGAAGACCATGCCAGTTCCGTACAAGCGAAGGAAATCACAAGAAGGCTAACCTTAACCCAGGTTCACAGACATGACGGAGCACGGGTTAACATCTGGACGAGATCTCAACAAGAGAACTCTGATTTCTGCCAGGACAGAGTCTTTTTTATTTTTGATTTATTTTAAATGTGAGATTACAACAAGACTCAAAAAATAAAAATAAAAAAAAACAGCAAAGAACTGAAGAAGTTCTTGATTTATCCTAGCTTGGCAAGAGGTTGCCTTGAATTACAAATGCAGTTGTGAGAGAAACTCGCAATCAATATACAAATTAAAATCTCAGTAATCAGAGATCTCTGTGCTAATTGTCTGAAAGGAGTAAATGTTATTATAGACTTCAACAGTTCAGCAATAAAAGATGTTACTTCCTATCCTATGTACTATCCTAAACCAGTTTGCAGCACCAGTAATGATCAGTTTCCCTAGTTTCCTCTCATGTCGCACTCAAACCTACCATAAGTTCTTTTTTGTGTACCAGCCCTCTTGGATTTTATCAATAAGTAAACAAAGGTCAGCATTTTCGATTTGATATAACCTTTATGACAGTACGCTTTACGACCAAGTTTAATGACATGTTTAGCAACTTAACCAGTTCCTGATAACACCAAATATTTTCCTTCTTTTGAAACCAGACACACAGGGATAATTTGGCTCTGCCAGGCAGTCTAAATTCTAGCGAGCTCAAATTCAAATTTTACACAAGGAACAGGATGAGTGTGTGAGCAACGACGCTTGTGTTACTGCCTGCTGAGTTGTGCACGTGCATGCAAAACCCAGCTCCAACAGGCCGGAACGCACCACCCTGGGGTGGCTTTTACTACAACAATGCACCAAATTTCCCAGACTAGTAAGTCAGTGTGAATTATTTTTTTTTTTAGTCATCACAAATTCAGTACTGTACAAAAGTCTTAATCTTCATATGAAATTTTATGTAGATTCAATGAAAGAAATGGGGAAAATTATTTACTGCAACAAGCCTGGAAAAAAACAACAACAACTGGTTGTTTGCAAACATGTAACAAACTTCAGCAGCAACCTCATTTCCCTTCTCATCTGCTCCAATTCAGCATTCAGCCTCACCAGTGTACTAATCACCGACCTGATCATCATCTGCACCTGTTTCTTACTGGTTCATGCTTTAAGTTAGATGCATTTTTAAATGCTTTAAATGATTAATCGATCACTGTGTGGCTTAAGAAACTAACAAACAAAAACGAAACACTTGATGAAGATGTTGTCCGGTACTGGATTAAAAATGAGAGACAAAAACATCGTTAGAGGTTTAGACGATAGAAAGAAATGAGGGGGCTCAGGACTTTTGCACAGTACTTTATAAACAGTATGTGACTGACATGCAGTGTAAGGCCTGTATTATGAATGTAGAATTTAAAAGTAAAAAAAACATAGAGGGTAATTTGCCAATAAACCTTCTTTCTTGATGTTTCGTAAATAGATATACAGTTATCATTCCTGCCTATCATATTGAGGCATATGCAACAAAAACATCTGTCTTTTGTAAGACAACAGGATGGGTTGACCAATGACCAAACACGATCTCAAAGGCAAAGATCGCTTCACCAGTTCCTTGCACTGACACAACCCTGAAGCTTTGGAGTCGATTTCACAAGCTATAAAAATATGATTCATCTTACAAGCAAACTGCAAAGACAATATGGCATCAGAGTTTTCACACTTCAATTAAAAAAAAAATTTAAATAAGGGACTAAAATGTAGTTAAGATAGAAGGTAAAAATGTGTACAACACTCAATCAATTGATCAAACAATCAGTCATCTTGCTTTAGTTTGGGTCTCTTATGACATTAGGCTGTAACATTCTAGTAGAGAGAACAGCTTCAAGTCCTTCATGCAGGGAGAAGGAGTGGTGAGTCATCACTGAGGGGAAACAGCCGGGCAAAGTACTGATCGACTTATGCTCCCCACACACACACACACACACACACACACACACACACACACACACACACTCAGCTGTCCCTCTCTGGGTGTAATTCTTGTACCATGAATATCATGTCTTCACATCCAGAATCACTCCTGGTGTAACCTGAGAGAATGATAAACCAAAAGACACGAGTTTGAAAATTGTGCTTGCTGCAAATCCTTATCTCTTAATCCATCGTCCTGGACTGAGTGAGACACACGAGAAAGACAAGATCTATAAAGTTAGTTCTGAATAAAAGAGCAATACATATAGCTGTAGGTTATCAAAACACACACGCACATTATTTAAGTCAGTCAATTTGACCTTAAATCAAAACGAAATGTCTCACTGCTCTTTATATAGTGGCTGGTGATAGTATAGAAGCCGTGACACACTGCGCGATGCTATCAGGACTAACAATAGAGCTGTTTCCACGCATCATTAACTGTGTTCATTGTCGTCCTGGATTGTCACAGTTTTAGCCGAAGTAAAATTTAACTCGCCGTGGCTTTCAAAACCAACCCTGGACTGAGCCATGCTTGAGCAATGTAAACTCCCAGGTGATAAGAAGGGAAACTAGACTCGCTATCAGCTGCTATCACAAACAAATATGCTCAGCCTAATCGTAACACACTATGCAAACACAGAGGGCACGGATGCGAGGCGAGCTGCCAACGCTGTCCAGGTTTGTAGTTGCCCAGACAGTGAAAAGGGCAAGCCCTGACAAATGTAGAAGGTGGTGTTCGAACTTATTTTCATCATGTGTTGGCGATGTAATGGGAAATTATTTCACCACGCGTTTCAACTGTTGATAAAGAAAGCGACTATAAATTGAGTTCACCAAAAAAAAACACATACTCACTTCACAAACTCGCACAAAAGCACACAGCTGTCACAGGAACTAAATGATCAAACGCGCATTACCTTTCAGCTGCTCGGTGACGCTCTGCCCGGCGCGCTCCATCACTCTGCCGTCCTCTCTCTCATAGCGGTCGTCGAGAAAGCTTGCGGTGACCTCGGACAGGTGAACCTTCCCAGCCACTCCAAGCTGCTCCATGAGGTTAGCCAGGTTAACGTCATTGGACCAGACGTCGAATTTGAAGCGCTTCATTCCCAGAATCCCACAGAGCACGGTGCCAGTGTGCACGCCGACACGCATGTCCACCGTCTCGGATGTCTCCTGGCAAAACTGTTCGATAGCCTGGATCATACCGAGTCCCATCTCAACGCAGCAGTATGCATGGTCCTCGCGTGGCTCGGGGCATCCTGCCACGCAGTAATAGCAGTCGCCCAGCGTGCTGATCTTCTCGCAGTAGGTCAGCTCACACAGCCGGTCGAAACGGCCAAACAAGTCATTCAGTAAACCCACCAGGGCAGGCGCTGATTTGTTTGCGCTCATCTTCGTGAAGCCTACAATGTCAGCAAAGAGGATGCTAACAGGCTCCATGCGCTTCATGTTGAAAGGCCGGAAGATGATCTGGCCACGCGGGATCGACGTCTTCTTGCGCTTGTTGTTCTTAGGGCTGGAAGACGAGGCGCCGGCGCCGGACCCTGAAGCCGAGCAAGTCCCGGCACTGTAGCGTTTGCCGGAGCTCTCGCTCTCCTCGTCGCCCTGCTTCAGCAGTTCATCGGCCACCCGGCTTGGCATGACCGAATGGATCATGCGCTCCTTCAGCGCCTTCTCCACCTCCAGCTCCTTCCCATGCATGATGGCTTGTCCAACTTTTAAGAAGGTGCTCCGTGCACGCACCTCTGACATGATGAACAGATGCATTCCAATAGCGTGAGCACACAAGTGGAGAAGTACTTTCCCAGGTGCCAGCCACAGCAACGATTCCTCTTGAACTTCAGGCCAGTTTTTGTCTTGACCATCCATCTGGGTTAGGTGTAGCCATCCGAGCGTCTCAAAAAGCACAGAGTAAAGGAGACCCAACAGCACTGAGGCATACAGGCGCAGGTGGAGCATACTGTAGAGCAGCAGCAGGACTTCCATGCACAGAGAAAACGTCCCCACCGGGGAGATGCATGGATACTCTCGTAGTGTCCGATTGTCAGCTCTCTGCCCTGATAAGCGTGCAAAATCAGAAGCCTGCATCTGTGGCGCCAGAGTAATACAAATTGTGATGACAATAAGAAGCAGCGAGGCCTGATTATAGAGCCAGACATAAGGCCGCGAGAAGGTGAATAAAAGGAGTAGGAGACAAAGGATGAGGAAGGTCGCCGTGGGAAGCAAGAAGCTGGTCGGCTCGCACCTGGAACCGTTAACTCCGAAGTACACGCCCCAAAGCAGCGTGGCTACACCCAAGTAAAAAAGCACATAGCGGAAGCGCCTCTGCATCTGCGGAAAGCACCGCTCCCTGCACGCCTCTTCCAGCGTAGCGGAGTCAAACTTGGGGTCCCAGCACTGCGCCGCCGACCTCTCGAAGAGCTGCGGGACTGACCGCTGGACACGCAAGCTGCTCATCACCGGCCTGCGGATCCCAGACTCGCCCGAGCTGCAACTCGACGAGATGCTGTACTTGGAAGGCTTGGCGCTTCCCATCGGACCTTGCTCGCTGACGCTTTCGCCCCAGCTCGAAGGCTCTTGCTCTACAGAAACACGCTTGTGCGTGTGGGCGTCGCTGATGCGGACGTTCACGCCTCCTCCTCCGCTGTCACAGCTAACCTCAGTGTTTTTCACCGACCGCTGATGAGGATGATGTTGATGCTGTGGGGATGCCATGACAACAAGTGCTTGCTGACAAGCCTGTCACATAATCAGGGAAATGGAAGAGAGAAGGCAGTCGAGGGGTGATGGAAAGAAAACACAGGCCCAGAACAGACCAAACCAGACGTCTTTCTATGTTCTCTCTCGCTCCCTTTCTCTCGTGTGTGTGTGTGTGTGTGTGTGTGTGTGTGTGTGTGTGTGTATGTGCTTGATGGACAGTCTCAGACTCTTGAGCAGTCCATTATCCAGGCGTGGATGACGTCAAAACTCGGATCCCATCAGGCTTGGTGGCGCTGGGGCACTTTTCCTCTCCTCCAAGCTCGAACGCCGTGAATACTCTCCGGCCCTCCTCTCACTAAAACACATCGTGTGTCCCCCCCCCCCACCTGAATATGTCTTATTATTTAATCCATGCCCTCATCACCAGTGTACACAAAAAAAATCACCACGTTTTATCCTCTTTTTTGGGGGGGGGTGTAAAGTATGACGGAATTTCACGTTCCACTCTGCGTGTCAAACGCCGTGAAATACGTGTGCTCTCTCATATTTGGCGTTTACACCAGGTTCGGATAGCAAATAGTAATAGATTGCTGCATTTCTAACTGAGGAATTAAAATAAACAAACTTTTGTTTTAGTTATTCAACCAACCTTAATCGCATATCGTGTGACTTTTAAACAGGACAGCCGTTTAGAAAGCAGAGTACGACCTGAGGACTGGGGTATTTCTCCTCGTTTGAGCCTGTTTTAGCCATTTTTCCCCCTTTCCTGGGGGTTTGAAGGCAAAAGAGGGGCCTGTTTCCCACCGAGCAGCCGCGTCCTTTCCTGAACTCCCACTCCGGATATCAGGTCTTAATATTCCTTCAAAAAAGATCGAAAACCCCTTTAATTCGGGGTAAAGACGCCGACGTGATTATTTAGTGAAGAAAACGATGATTTAAAAAGAGAGGAAAATGAAGAAAAATAGAGAGAAAAACTGAGAGAAATGGGCAAAATCGACCGTTTTAGCATGGAAGCTAACCGCGGTCTCGCGCACATCTGGCACGCGACAGAAATACCAAAATAACGCTGAGAAGCGCGCGAGCCTCTACATGACACGCTGACAAACTTCTCTCTTTCTTTCCTTTCTTTCCTTATTCCTTTGACGCTCCTAAATATCCGCCACCTTCTCGTTGTCCTTTAATAAAGAAAAAAAAAGCCCGTTTCACAGAGCGAGACGTCAAAGCCATGTCCGATAATGTTTCCACACAAGATGGAAAGTTTTTTTTCCTCCTCCTCAGGGCACAGTGTAGTTTCACTTCAACGCAGCGTCCAAAAAGAAGAATCACATAAAAATCAATATCCTTCTTCATAACCGTGTCCGATCATTTGCAAAAAAAAATTTTTTTATTTTTTTTACGTTTATAAGATAAGCCAGGCTCTGATCTGTTTGCAAAACACACTCATTTGCTGCTGCTGCTTGTCTTTTTTTTTTCTCGTGCTCGTGAATGCCAGACAACACAGTGCTGCTACTGCGTCTTCGACAGGGTTGCCAGATCAGATCAGAATTTACTCTCTGTCAAGTGTATTATACTATTAAATTAAACTAACTACTAAATTAAACTTTGTGTACTAATAGTACACAAAGTAATAAATGAAATTATGTCAATCTTGTTTAAAAGAAATAAAAACACAGATCATACAGAAATTTCTTATTTAGATGTTTCGTTTTTATATTTATAATTTTTTTTGTTTTTAAAAACACTGGACGGGATATGATCCCAATCTGGCAACCTGAAGAGGGACTCCTCTTCCGCTAGCTTCCTCCCTGCCCTGGGAGTCTACACCGCGGCGGCGGCGGCGAGGGCATTATTCGGGGAGGGTTTTCTCGTCTTGGTGTCCCTGGTGCTCCATCGGGGTCGTTCCTGGTGTCCGCCATTTCTGTCTTTTTTTTTTTTTTTTCGTTGGACAAATTGGGTACACTAGTAACATTTACTCACAGGGGAGAAGAAGGGAGTGGAGGGGGACTGACTGTATGTACTGTATGTGTGTGTGTGAGAGAGAAAGAGAGATTTAATATATAATATGTTTATAATGTTTATAAATGCAGATTGATGTTATTTATTATTATTATATTATATTGTTATTATTTTACAATAATTGCTTTGACAATGTAATGTTTATCCATGCCAATAAAACCCTTCTGATCTGATCTGATCTGACAGAGAGCAGGGTTGCCAGATTGGACTGATCAGTGGACCCCCCGGTCACACCCACAACTCCCACCAGGCTGTAGTCATAACAAATGATTATCGTTAGTAATAGTAACAGTAACAGTAGTGAGCATGAAAGCACCAACAATAATTACTTTCAGATTAGACGTTAAAGCAAACAGGGAAATCATGCCGAAACTTTCTTCATGTCACGTCATGTTACGTCACGTCAGACTTCAAATGGCGGCAAGCAGAGAAACAGCATTGACAGTGCAGGGCCGTGCAAAAGTATTCATACCCCTTGAACTTTTCCACATTCTGTCACGTTCCAACCACAAACGTAAATATGTTCCATTCATGATTTTATTTAACACAAAGTGACACAATTATGAAGTGGAAGGAAAATGACAAATCATTTTCAAACATTTTTACAAATAAATATATTAAAAGTCTGAGTGCATGTGTATTCAGCCCCCTTTACATTCTGATACCCCTAACTAAATTCCAGTGGAACCAATTGCTTTCCACATGGCTTGTCGCTCCGAGGGCTTCACAGAACAGCCGTATTTATCCACAGATTAAATTACACACAGGTGGATTCTATTTACAATTTCATTTTATTATCATTACACCAGTTTTATTTGCACTCATGTTGGCCCTTCTCATTCCATCGAAACGCCTTGAGGTGCAAGGAATGTTTGTGGTTTTTGTCTTTTTCTGTACTACTCCTTAAATTGGCCCCCTGGGGATAAATAAAGTGTTTTTGAATTGATGTGAAATTGTATTTACTAATGAGGTGACTTCTGAAGGCAGTTGGTTCCACTGGATTTTAGTTTCGGGAATCAGAGTAATAGTAGAGGGACACTTTACAAACACATGCCACACTTTTCATATATTTATTTTCATATATTATTATTTTTTTTTAAACATTTATCATTTTCCTTTCACTTCACAATAAAACAATCACATAAAATCCCAATAAAAACATCAACGTTTGTGGTTGTAATGTGACAAAATGTGTAAAAGTTCAAGGGCTATGAATACTTTTGCAAGGCACTGTACAATTATTAGTACAGGTACAGCCAGAAACCACCAGCCTCTTGTGTATAAAATCTTGTTAGCTAGCTCGAACAGTTAGCCAAGGGAAAAAAAATTTCCTTCCTGTGCGTCCCAGCCAATTCGGGTATCCGAGAAAACAGGAGAGAGCGGACAAAGCAACCAAAAAAGTGGATGTTGAGGTCAATATCAAATTGACAAAGTCAGAGGGGAAAGGTATAGTGTGGAGAAAGGGCAAAACAACAATGGCAATATGAGGGGATAAGATCAGGGAAGGATGCATTAGACGTTTTTAAGGATGGCTGGTCTGGAAAATCGGCTTTAAGAGGCTGGGAAGATGAGGGAGAATGAGGCCTACAGGTTTAACCAACCTACTGGATTTCAACCACCGTCAGTGGCGGTTTTAGGCATGGGCGAACGGGGCAGCCGCCTGGGGCGGCATTTTTTCATGACACGTGGGGGGCGGCACACAAACTTAGAGGAAAAAATAATAATCTGTGCCGCTAAGTGGTTTTCTATTATCTACGATACCTGTGCCGCCCCTGCTGCTGAAGGAGCTGAGCGAGCGGAGAGGAGAGGGGATGAGGGGGGGCGCAGAGTACAGTTCACCTCTCCCAAATGAAGCGGACAAGGAGGGGGGCTAAATTATGTCAGTGACACGTGACTTTCTTACAAATAA
>JAQMYG010000023.1:39172082-39186200 GCA_030014215.1 Clariallabes teugelsi | reverse complement strand
GGGGGGCGGGGCCGCCGGGAGGGAGTCTCGCCCGGGGAGCAATTCAGTGTAGAACCGCCACTGACCACCGTTAAACAACAAAGAAGAACAAGGACTCTATCCACCCAAATAATCTAACATATAATCCATAATCTATCCACCCAAAACACACATACCAACACCACCATCACACAAGTGATGCACTTAAACCTTAAACATTCTTTAGCGTCACAGTTCTTCAAAATAATCTTCATAAATGTTTCAGAAGCATGTTCTAAGGATCCAAAAATTGTTCTTCCAAAAACAGCTCAACATCCAAAGGGTGTGCGCTATTCTGGACAGGGTTGCTGTGGATCCATTCTAGAGTCTATACACAGCAGTCCATTGATGTGTATCACACATGCACTTTCACATCTCTCCTTAAGGCTAGCCAATGAATAGTTTAGTGGCATGCTTTTGAGAGTTGGAGGAAACTCAAAGACCCTGAAGGTCAAATAGGACTCTTTCAGTACCGTCATGAAAGTATATGTGGAATTATATATACAGAGTCAGCCAAAAAAATTTATACCACCAAAATGAAGGTATTAATAGCAATAACTCTCTATATATTACATTCGCATTTAATAGCTACGACCCCCTAAAGGACTGATCCTAGAATCGCTCCTAGAACGGTGTGAAAAACAAAAACGGCAAACATATGGGGTGATGGGATCTGAAAAAGAAATTTTATATGATGTTAATATTAATAATAATATCGTCATAGTATTGTATATATAAAACAGAAATTGTGTTTGGCTGGTGTTGTTCCACCACCGAATGTTACAGTAGGTATCGCCATCATTATCTTTTCTGTCATACAGTGAGGTAATTATATATCTTCATTTGATTTCCAGATCATCATTAGCTAGATGTACGTGGGTGGAGCCGTGGGTAAACCTCTATTAGACATGTAAAGTAAGAATTCATATTTTTCTTACTTTACTTCTTACCCCCTCAGCTGTTCTGATAGCTTTCTGTTTCCCAGACATTAATGGTCCCTTAAAAGGGTAATATACTAGACCCTAAACCCTTGAACAAGCCAACACTTTTCAACTGCCCTAGCATTTATAAGGGCCCCCAGTCACTCAAGGACTCTTACAGTCCTCCTTAATTAATACCCCTTAATGGCACCCCTGTTCCTGGTACTTGGATGTACCTGTTCCTGGTACTTAGACCAATGCTGTGGTCTAAAGTTTAAGAACAAACTGAATAAACCAATATTCTGCACTATCCATATGATCTGATTTTGTTTCTTTTGTTTGGCTCTGCCACGGCATTTCCATTCCAGTCATCACACATGCCGTCATTTTACTGAGTAAATTTACTCAATGATAAAAATGATATGATAATACATCAATAATACCATCATTCGAGTGCTGTACCGTTACGGTTCAATCTGCTTAGAAACAGGACCAACGAGTTCCTAGCGCTTGAGTCAGGTGGCCGATGAATGGGAGCCAGAAATTGCATGACTTTTTAACTTTGTTACATACAAGATGTAGGTGTACAGTCATGTGTAAAAGTTTGTGCTCCCTCATTTAATTCTATGCTTTTTTTGTGTGTTTAAATCCATAATAAAAATCATCTCATTGTAGCAGTTCTCAGTATTAGACAAACACAACTTCAAACAAACTTTTTTGCTTTTTTTTTTTCACCGTGCCCTTATTTATTTAACAAAAATGAAGCCAAAAAAAATAAATAAAAAATCATGCGGGCAATACTAAGTAACCCTTAGCTTGTAGCAGCTTGTGGATCCACCTTAAACAGAAATAACATGAAGCGGTTGTGTCCTGTATGACTTTTACATCATTGTGGAGGAATCTTGGTCCGTTCTTTTTTACAACTTTGCTTCAGTTCATTGAGGTTTATTGGGTATTCTCATCTGCATAGCTCTCTTAAGGTTTCTACAGCATTTCAGTTGGGTTCAGGTCTGGACTTTGATTAGACCATTCCAAAACCTTGATTCTTTTCTTTTTCAGTCATGCTGATGTAGATTTACTGGTGAGCTTCAGTAATGCTGTTTGACATTAAGGCCATGTTGTTTTTAGACAGAAGTGATTTCTCCTGACAGCCCATTCAAGAAAATCGTACTTATTTAGTCTTCTTCTAGTTGTGCTTCTAATTGTAGAACGTTAAACTCCGAATGTTTTTATAAACCTTTTCAGTTTGTTGTGCAGCAGCAATTGTTTCTCTAAGACCATTGCTTATGTTTTTTCCCTCTTGGCATTGTATTAACACACACCTGAATGCTCCAGACCAGCAAACTGCCAAAGCCCCTTGCTTTTATAGAGGCTACACATGGCTGCAACTTACCTTCTTGAATCATGTAAAAGCAGTAAGGGGGTACTTAGCACTGCCCACATGTTTTTTTTTTCTTTTTGTCTTCATCTTTGTTAAATAAATAATGGCACGGTGAAAAATTATATATTGTTCCTTTGATGTTGTATTTACTGAAAATTAAGAACTAACTATTACACATGATCATAATTTGCTAAAGATTGGTTCTGATTTAATGTTAATCTGATTTCACTGTGTGAGTGCACTTTAAAGTTAAGTTGCCAGATAGTGCTTTATACCTTGTGTCATGTTTACATCATAGAGTTGGTGGCTGTCTTGGGAGTCTTAGCACATCTAACACGGTCACATCTTTTTTATTTTTTACACATGCATCTTATTAACTCTTAATTAGAGTAAAACGCTTAAAGTTGGGTGCACATTGGCAGACCAGTTTGAGGACTAGTTGCATGGACTTCACTTGTAGATAATCTTTCTCAAGTCTCAACACTAGAATTGGTGTATAATAAAAAAAAAAATCTGTGATTGATCATTCTGAAAAAAACAAAAAAAACAATAAACTTCTCTGCCAGTGATCCAGACCCCCTCTGCCCGCCGGACCTGTCTGCCTCCTCCTGTTGCCTCGCTGCTGGTTGGAGATCGTTTCTGGCCTCGGCTGATGCAGACAGCTGTTCTGTGGTGACTTGTGACTGCAGTCGCTCGATAGTTCTAAATTCCTACAAACAGTTTGGTCCCTGATCCTCCAATAACGAAATTGAACTCCATATTAACTTAAAAACGTCTCCTGTTATGCTGAACTTCCAGTCTCAGTATGACTGCAGATTGGTTGCTGCTATCCGTTATCACCCAAATGAGGATGGGTTCCCTGTTCAGTCTGGTTCCACTCAAGGTCTCTTCCTACTGCCATCTCGGGGAGATTTTCCTTCAGCACCGTCGCCCTCGGCTTGCTCATCAGGGACAATCAATCCTATTTGATTTTGATTCATACATATTTTCTCACAAACTCATTTCCATCATTTTCATTTGCTTCTGTAAGGCTGCTTTGCAACAATGACCCTTGTAAAAAAGTGCCACATGAATAAAATAAAATTGTAATTAATTGAAAAAAAATGGTTGAATTGTTTTGTAGGCAGCATATTCTATTTTTCATTTCCTTAAAAAAAGTGGTGTGAAACTCATGTTATTTAAGAAATATAAAATGAAGGTATTAATAGCAATAACTCTCTATATATTACATTCGCATTAGGAGCTACGACCCCCTAAAGGACTGATCCTAAAATCGTCCCTGTCTCCTAGAACGGTGTGAAAAACAAAAACATATAGGGTGAGCAGAAGCTCTGAGGGTGATGGGATCTGATCTTCTTCAATCTAAATCAAGTAAAAAACAATACTCTTGACAAACGTGAGTGTGCAGAAAAGGAAAGGATCAAACATTAAAGTTGGTGTTTGAGGCTGGGCTAAGACCAAATGAGGAATGTCGGCTGGTCTGAGGAACTTGTCTTGCTGTGACATGCAGATGGAAGGGGTTGAATCCATGGGCCAAACATTCTTTGCGTCAATCATTCAGGATAGTGGTGGTGGTGTATTGGTGTGGGGGATGTTCACTTTGTTTCTTATCTAAAAAAGTTGCCAGAATGTGTAAACATCTCATGGAGACATTTGACTGTTTTTCTTTTTGTGACTGGGGTTAAACATGGGGTTAGTACAGCATTAATGATAATCTACATTAACAATTATCCCACAGAAAAGTCCTCCCAAAGATATAGTGTATGCGTACTGAGTGTATTTTCCCCCCCTTAATTAAAAGCACTTGTGGTGCTGCATGGCTCCCCCAAGTGTACAGTATACTACATGCCAGAGCACCATTTAAAACTGCTTAATGTTTGAGCAGATGAGATCTGTCACTTAATCCTTAGTTTAATCCAACAAAGTGTGGTGTAAATGTGCAATCCATTCATCTACACATAATGATTGTGTAGTGCAGAACAAACACACATGGTGTAGAACAGGTAATGCTTTAATTAAAAGTTACATTTCATATGCAGTGCTACACACTTTCGTCAAAATGAGCTACTTATGAGAAAATATCCAGGAGGCAAATGTACAGTATGGTGAAGTTAGAAAACCGAGTTGTGCTCCGTAAAAGACTAACTGACAGTTTAATAAACATCAATCCTGATACACTGTATGAAGGGAAAGTGAAAAATACTGTAAGGTGTAAAACTGAAAAGAAAACGTGAAGTTGTGTTCATAACTTCTTGTATATAAATAAACCACACATTTCTGTCCAATAAAATCTGATTAGAAAGTTTTGTTTTCACTTTTGATTAGACTGTTTGTGGCTTTGACTGAAAAAAAAAAACTCAGTCCCTGTAAATTTTTTTATCCAGAATCTATTCATCCATCCATCCATCCATCCATCCACTAATCACACTGTAAAAAATATATATCTTAGCAAATAAAAATATCTTGAATATAGTTCATAATATATACATTTATCTACAATTTCTTAAATTAAGATTACAACAAACCAAATATAAGATTATTAGGCTAATTTCTAATCAAACTTCATTACATTTTCAAGCTAAGATTGTTCTATTGGCAGATAATTTTGATACTTTCAGGAATTTATTAATTTATTGAAAGAATCAAAACTCAAAGCAAGAAATTTCCTCTTACAATTTTTTAATAACATGACTAGAACTAATCTTAATAATCTTATCTTTGGGTTTGTTGTAAACATGTTTTAAGAAATTATAGATAGATTTGGCTAGATTCAAGCATACTTCACTTGCTAAGATATCATTTTTGCAGTGCATTCATTTATTCAGTCATTAATTTCATTTATATTTCTTTATTAATGCCTTTATAGAATGCTTTATTCATGTATTCATACTTTTTAGTGGCTTTATGCCCTGAGTCCAGATGAATCAGTTGTGCAATCCAAAATAATATTTTTTATCAAACATCCATCCATTCATTCACTCATTGATCATTCATTCATCCACTCATTCATCTAGATATCCATCCATACATGTATCATTCATAATCAATTCATACATTCATCCATCCACTGATCCTGATCATTCATTCATCCAATCATCCTGTCTGTCCATCCTGTCCATCCATCCATCCATTCATCCATCCATCCATCCATCCATTCATTCATTCAGTCAGTCAGTCAGTCAGTCAGTCAATCCTCTATTCAATATCTCTTTATTAATTAATGCCTTTATTTAATGTGTTATTCATGTATTCACACTTTTAGTGGCTCAATGCCCTGAGTCCAGTATGGATGGAAGCTGTTGTACAACCCCAAAATATGAACCTCCACCTCCACCCCCTGTCCTCTCCCTCACTGCCTCCTTCAATGCCTTCTCCAGGGGTTCTTGGGTTTCTCGGGTTTCTCCTCTACCTTCATCTTCTCTTCTACTTTGGGTTTCTCCTGCACTTTGGGTTTTTCCTCTACTTTGGGCTTCTCCTCTACTTTGGGCTTCTCCTCAACCTTGGTCTTCTCCACCTTTGGCGCCTCCTCTGTTTTGCCAAGACTGGCCAGCAAACCAGGCAGCTCCCGTGTGATGGCGCTCTCGATCTTCTCCAACAAGCACCCATTCCTCCAGCCACAGTGCTTCTGTAGGAGCTTGAACTCTTTCAGTGGGTTCACATTGAAAAAGTCCTGGTACACCTCTGGCTCTGGTAGATCAAACTTGCTCACATTAGTTTTGGCCAGCACAGATTTGTAGATGTAGAACCGGTCGGGTTCATCCACGATGTCCTTCATCACCTCATGTGGGTCACCGAACCAGCCAAGCCTCTCATGGTATGTTTGGAGATAACGGTCAACCAGGAGAGCATGAACACGAACGCGGATGGCGTGGCGCCGCAAGAAGGCGATCTTGTTCTCCAGCTGGTTCTCGATGGCCTGTTTCAGGTCCTCCAGGAGGGAGACCTCCTCATGAATGAAGAGTTTTTGGACAGCATCAATTGTGTACTCCTGAGGCCTGAACGAGCCGACGTAAACACGTGGAGGCTCTGTCACGTTGATCAGTGGTGCCAGGCTCCAAAAGAGAGCACCATACACACGCATCAACTCCTGCGGCACCAGGCTGTCAGCTTTGTTCAGGATGATGCGGATTTGCGACTCACGCCCTTTCATTTGCCTGAAAAGCGTCTCTAGCTCCAGGCCCACATCCAACTTGGTGGGGTCGAAAACCAGGAAGATCAGGTCTGCTCGATCGATGAACCACTGGCACACCTCATTATAGGGATAACCTATGGGACACAATAATAATACGTAATTTTCTTTATGTTATCCAGAAAAAGAAAAACATGAGAAAAACACCCTACACAGGGACTTGGACTCTTCACATAATCTACAGCTAATCATAAACAGCATTTAGCAACCAAAAATGAACAATTCTTGAAATGGAAATTTTCCATAAAGAGACATTTCTCCATTTATTTTCTATGGTAGGAGTCTCCAGTGCCGGTGCTCTGTAATGCGCAGTAAGTTTTCCTCCACAGGAAAGTCTTCAGGACAGAGCAATCTACACTACCTCTTTCCTGCTGCTTGCGGTTCTCGATGATCCCTGGCGTATCTACCAGTGTGACCCGCTCCAGCAGCTTGTGTGGCATCTCAATGCCCACCAGCTTCTCCAGGAAACCCTGGCCGAACTTCTCCAGGGTTGAAAACGAGCGGGAGGGGTCGGTTGCCATTACGATGCCCTCAATGGTGCGCACTTTCTCGCCATGCATTATGACCATGTACTCGGAGGTAGTGGGCTCAGCACCTGAGGAGAGAGCAGTCAGTCAGAAAAGCAAAAAAGAAGAACCAGGTAATAATTAAACACCACTGATGGGATATCTTTTAGAGTGTGCTAATGTCTCCACCAATATTTTAACTAGTTTAGGATTATAAAATTTGTGATGTTTCCATTCAACTTTTCTCATCTGTAAAAGCTGGTGGACAAATAAAACAAGGTTCCCAGATTATTCCCAGCGCTACCTGTGTAGAGTTCTTGTGGTTTGTTGTGCAGATCCAGCAGATAGTTGATCATGGTGGACTTGCCAACGCTCCAGGGGCCCAGAAACAGCACCATGGGTTTGGAGGCAATTTCAACATCTGAAACCCAAGCAGAGACAACGATTATTTGAAACGCATAATAGCCAGAAGAGGGCGACATCTCTACCCTTACTCTCTACTAGGGTAACCTATAGTACATGCCATAATATACAATAAAATAACTGTGATTCAGACTTTGCCATGGTAGACACCATAGGCCTTTATAGAGTACCAGAGTAGGTACTGTTGCAGTCCATGTACCACATGGCATGGAACACTGTACCACAGTGAGTACCTAAGTTCAGCAAGTACATAATATGGTATGTTTGTACATACTGTACCATATTACATGTTAGTATTATACTACTAGTGTGGCATGGAACAGTCAGTACATGCACTGTCCTACCAAAGT
This sequence comes from Clariallabes teugelsi, assembly GCA_030014215.1. Lineage (NCBI taxonomy): Eukaryota > Metazoa > Chordata > Actinopteri > Siluriformes > Clariidae > Clariallabes > Clariallabes teugelsi. The sequence continues at coordinate 39,178,413 of JAQMYG010000023.1, read as the reverse complement.
ATGTTGCATGGTAGAACCATGAAGTGTGGTATAGGTACTATATCAGCAAATACTTACCATGGTACTGTCAATAATAACATGGTACTATACAGTCTATATCAATGGACAGGTACCATTAGAATACCATGGAACTTATTCTTATGTAAAAATACTACTTTAGGGTAGTAATCCCATTACTGATCACTATGTGGTGATAAATTTGGTTATAGTTGTTTAAAAGGGCTAGGAGATGTTCACCTGAGACCTCATGCTGCCTGAGCTCCTGATACTTGTACACCTCCTCCAAAGGCTTGATGGCTGTGTGGAAAATGTGTTGCAGCTTCTTCACGATGGCTAGTGAAATTGAGAGACAAAACCAGAAAGACTGATAGAATATGATATAGATGAAAAAATTCATGAAAAAAAGCAGAGCCATGAGGAAAAGGTTAACCTCGGGGCACATTCTTGTTTATTAACCCCATCTTTTGTTAATTAAAACTCTACTCTCACTTTCAGAGTTATCATTTCAGTGATGGACAAGGACAGCACAAATGACAAAGAAATGTGTTTTGTTATGCGTGTATCCAACCTGAAAAGCGCTGTGCAGGGTCAATCGTCGTCAGATGTAGCGTATTCTCAAGGTGAGACCGGTCCCTCATCTTAGGACCCACTGGAGGGTTCTTTCCTGGGGCCAAAAGAAATACAGGAAAGTCATCTCAATGTCATCAGTGTCACCGCTGATAAATTTCCTGTTACAGCATCATTTAATGGTGTGGCTCTTAAACCTGCCAGAACCAAAGGTCCGATTTCATTTAATTTCCTCATGTGCACATTTTAAAAACCATGACTGCAGGAGTGTTAAGCCGTTCCCCAGCAGCAGCTGGCCTGGGAACATGTTGTTATAGAATGTCGTGGGGGTCTATTGAGTCCGTAGAGCTATTTATGTAGTGGGGTTATTCCTGAGCTCTGTGGTGTCAAGTTCGAGAGAATGGAGAACAGAGAGGACGAGACTTCTCTCTTTTATAGCGCTTTCAGATTCTATTATAAGACTATACAGGAAAGGTAGGACACTATTATTGCGGAGTTGTTTTTTTTTTTTTTTAATTATTATTATATTTTGTTATATATGTTATACAAGGTGGGCCAAGAACAAGTAGCCCGCCTCTGATACACCGGTATTGGAGGCGGGCTACGTTTCCATGGCCTATCCTCTATTTTACCGCTACTTATCTCCCGCCCTAGCTAGTTCAATCGCACTGATGAGGAAAGACCGAAATCTCGATGTATTTGGGAAAAAGGCTAGCTAATGTGAACATATTGGTAAATATACATTTGAATGTCTTCGAATTTAATGGCAGGAAATTAAATTCTGAATGCAAGCACAGCATACTTTTGCAATCTATAGTAAAATTCAGTACAAAAGCTAAATCCAATAATGTGATAACTGTATTAGGTTACACACCCTGCTCCTAAAATACATAAATTGTCCAGAATCATTAACACATTTTTTAACATTGTGTCTATATGTGTTTATATTCCACCAAAATCTTTACTACCTCAATCTTTATCATATAATCACACCAGTGTACCTTTCGCTGAGCTTTTGATTGCTGGCTTCTTTGACACTGATTTCTTCACATCTGGTTCCTTTCCTGGTTCTTTTACTTTCTCAGCGATAGTCAACTTAGTGTCTACTAGATCTGCTTCTACTTCTGAAACCTCATCAGTTGCATCTTCCTCAGTAGACTCATCATCATCCTCTTCCACAATCTCAGCTTCTTCAGATGCTTCTTCTACTTCCTCTTTACTCAGCCCTTCAGCTGCTTCACTTGAAACCACCTCATCACTGTCATTGTCCTCCTCCTCACTGGTTCCATCCCCTCTGGCCGGGGGGACCAACTTCGAACCCGAGCTGCAGGGCTGGCAAACAGTTCGCTCAGGTGCAGGTGTGTCATTAGAGGAACTCTGGCTGATCTCCTCTGTGCCGTCACAGCAGGGGAACATGTCGGCCTCCGGCTGCAGCTGCAGACGCACCAGTGCCTCATCTTCAGGCACCTCACTCACCGAATCTAGAAGAGCACATTAATGGATCTGTAAGTCTAGACACTGGAAAATGTCACACAAGATTCCTTTAAAACACTACTGAACTTCCAAGACATTTAAATTTGAAAAGCTGTCTGGAAAAGAGAGCAGACAATAGAATCTGTACCCCAGTCACTACATATAGAGTTGAGAATAGCGAACAAGAATACTAACTCTTTGCCTCAATTAACTAATTGACTTGACATTAGAGACTACTGAGTCTGTATCTCACTCACTTGATCTGGAGTAAAGAAATGAGGGAATGCCAACATTAAGTACCTAATCTGGAATAAAACAGCAGGCTACTCATTCTGTGCCTCAAGTAATTGATTCTAGAGACTACTAAATCTAGACCAAGAAAACATCCGAACACCAACCTTGAATACTGAATTAAAACAATATATATAAATATAAATATATATATATATATAGCATTGTACTGATTCTATATCATTTGTTTTAGACATCTATCTATCTCCATAGACTCTAGAGAAAAGTGAACTTCAACATCAGACCCTGAATCTTAAAAAAAAAAAAAAAAAAAGAAGTACTGGTTATGTACTTTAGTCATTGGTTTTAGACCGACAAGCTTGAGCTGAGAGAGGGTTAGCTCAGTGGTTACACCGTTGGACTACAGTTTGGAATGTCCCAGGTTCAAACCCCTGCTGCTGTTGGGCCCTTGAGCAAAGCCCCTAACCCTAAAGTGCTCAGATGTGTAATGAGATAAAAACATGAGTCGCGTAACATAAATTGATACACTGCAAAACTTGACATCTTAGCAAGTGAAATATTCTTGAATCTAGTCAAGACCTTGTTGTTGGCACAGGTTTTACCTGTTGGCCTTCCACATAGCAGACAAAACACCTACCACTGAGCCACCAGTGCCCGACTTAGTCAAGCCTATCCATAATTTCTTAAAATAAATTTACAAAAAATTCTTGAATTTTGCTTCTTTTAAGAAATTCCTAAAACCTAGCAAATCTTTGCATAAAATTTTAGTGCAATTTAATTAGACATATGCTTAATAATCTTATATTTTGTTTGTTTTCATCTTATTTTAAGAAAGTGTATATAAATTTCACTATAATCAAGATATTTCCACTTGTTAGGAAATTGTTTTTTGCAGTGTGTAACCCACTCACTAAACCTAGAATCAGGAGTGATGGATCGTGCAGCCCTGATCAGGATAGAAATTATTACATAAAATTAATAAGAAGAAGATCGGGGTAACTTATGGACCAGAACAACAAGAATTGTTTACAGATCACAGTCTACTCACTACTTTAAAATCTACAATCACTGCAGAAATTAAGAACACTTCTCTGACGTATGAATGTGTCTGTGTTCCCACTTGAGAGGGAAGAGATATGCGCAGCGTAAAAGCGCCAATGTCAAATACCTTGGTCAGAAACCATCATCTGACTGCTGGCATTTGCGACAGTGACGTCTTTGTATCTGATGCAGATCAAAATAGACGGCTTGTGTGCAAGCCAGAATGTGATTTTCCTCACTGGTCTGGGACAATGGATCTTTCGGGATTATGTGTCAGGACTATAAAATATGATCTACCATTTAACCCACTAGATAATGATGACTTGTTTATTATGACAAGTATTGTGCTTTTTAAAAGTGGTTGCATTTTTAAACATTTTAAAGTGCTAATCTTCAGTCGGTGCTTTACAGTACACTGACTAAAACGGTACAGTGTGGTTCCTAAATGTCATGACATACAAGAACTCTGCAGGGAACTGTGCACTGACCCCGAGCTTCTCTGATAGACAGTGGGGAAATGTGTGTGACAGCGTGTCTGAGTTAAAGCTATGCCCGGATCACAGACCTTGATCTCTCTTGTGTGACCATCTAGAGTTTCAGCCCAGTGTTATAAAAGGATGCTGCTGCATGGTGACTGACTGAGACTCAGCTCCGCAAGAGGAACCTCAAAGCCTAATTGGAGGCTGGAGCTAGCGCTGGGATTTTAAGCCAACAGAGTTTACTGATTGACAGCAACACCACCGAAGGCCATGGAAATACAGTTTAGATTCTGATTACATCATTTTCTACATTACGCAGACATTTCACATGACAGGGGTAATCATTTACATGAAATTTATTTTGTCAGGCAAGGTTTAATAATGTTTATGGAAGGAGTCTCCAGTATCAGTGCTTTGTAACAGTTGGATATAAAGCTCTACTTTTAATTCTTTGAGAGAGAGAAGTTCACATACTACATTGTTAAAGGTTAGTGTAGGAACAACTCTTTATAGTTGTATAAGTTATTTCCTGGAAGAGCAACAATATTAAACATCGTTTATTATCACAATACAATAATTGATGGATGATACAGCTATAGTGTAAGATGAAGAACATACGGTACTCGAGGATGTGCAGTTTTCGGAAAACCATTAACTCCATGGTTTTAACGGTTTTAGGTAAGGGTTTTAATTTCACTTCCCATCATTGATGATGTTGCCTCCCAATAACAACTTGCATGTGAGATTTCTTATAACAAATAGTTCCAAGAACCAACTGTAAAGAAACGGTTCCAAGAAGAACCCAATTTATAGAAACGTTCCAAGGAGAACCAATTGTTCAGGCATGATTCCAAGGAGAAACCTATTGTACAAAAACGGTTCCAAGTAGAACCATTGTACAAAAATGGTTCCAAGCACCAACTGTACAGAAACGATTCCAAGTAGAACATACTGTACAGAAATGGTTTCAAGAACCAAATGTAAAGAAATAGTTCAAATAAGATCCCAATGGCAAAAATGGTTCCAAGGAGAACCCGTTGTACAGAAATGGTTTCAAGAACCAATTGTAAAGAAACAGTTCCAAGAAGAACCCATTATACAGAAATGGTTCCAAGTAGAGCCAATGGTATAAAAACGGGTTCTAGAAGAACCCAAGGGAAAGAAAAGGTTCCAAGGAGAACCCATTGTACAGAAACGGTTCCAAGTAGAACCAATTGTACAGAAAGAGGTCCAAGAAGAACCCAATGAAAAGAAAAGGTTCCAAGAAGAACCCATTGTACAGATATGGTTCCAAGTAGAACCAATTGTATAAAAACGGGTCCAAGAAGAACCCAATGGAAAGAAAAGGTTCCAAGGAGAACCCATTGTACAGAAACGGTTCCAAGTAGCACCATTTGTACAGAAACAGGTCCAAGAAGAACCCAATGAAAAGAAAAGGTTCCAAGGAGAACCCATTGTACAGAAACAGTGCCAACAAGAATCCATGATACAGAAACAGTTCCAAGTAGGACCCATTGTACAGAAACGGTTACAAAGAGAACTCATTTTACATAAATGGTTCCAAGGAATACCCAATGGACAGTAACAGTTCCAAAGAGAACCCACTGTAAGCTTATTCAAAGCACAATTAAAAACTGAGTTATGATTCCAAGGTTACACTTTTTGGTATGTTGGTATTTTTTAACAAAACATTTTAGGCCAGCATAGTATTTCCGAAGTTTGAATGTTTAATTTTTGTTTCCAGAAATGCTGCAAGATCAAAGGGTTTCTACTGGAGCTGGACATTTAATTGCTTTAATTTTCCTTCAGAACAAATGGCCCTGAAAAACAAAAGAAACGCTCGGTTTATTAGCAGAGCAGCTTTGATGTCAGATGCGAACGCGAGGTGCTGGCCTGCCTCGGTGATTCACTGGTACCAAATTACACTTGGTGTGAATCAGCTCTGGAAATAGCATTGAGAGAATAGTAACTGCTGTTTGTGTGTGGAAGTAACTCGAGGAAGGTTTAGCCACATCAGTACACACACACACAAACTTGCAGGCATACATACGTACATTACATAAGTAGATAAATTTATATATAATTACTTTTATTGTAAAAACCTGATAGCTATTTCTTTTGTACCCAAAAATCTCACATGTAATACAGTAGTCTTTATGTTTTACTCTTCTATAAACTTTCCCAGTGTAGATCTAGCATTGACCATAGATAATTTACCACTTTTTTAAATCAACAATATGGAGGAGAAAGCTAACAGCTAACTGCTTTCCTTCCCACACAATTAGCTTCATACCTAGCTTTCACCCTCAATAAAGCCAGCTGAACCAATGCATAATCAACAACTCATTTACTCAGCTTGTGACTCATTTATTGCTGAATATGCAAAAAAGTTGCTTAGCAGTTAGCAAAGTGAACATAATAACAAACTTCCTAGAAACTAGCTATATATACACCGCGTTCCAAATTATTATGCAAATTGGATGTAAGTGTCATAAACATTAAATGTTTAGTTTTTAAAT
>JAQMYG010000023.1:39154990-39167020 GCA_030014215.1 Clariallabes teugelsi | reverse complement strand
TTAAACCACAACACAAGACGAACTACAACTTAACTAGTCTTTGGCGCAGTGGCGCCCTCTAGGGGTTAACCCTTACAACTGCAAGAAAGAACAGAAAGGAACGCCTCAGTGACCGCAATGCGGTTTATAAAGGTTGGAAAAAATTGAAGCCCTTAAAATGGAGCCAATTTATGTTAAGGTTGAGAACAAAAATGTCAGAAATAGCGACATGTGTGTATTGGGAAAACCCCCGAGTGCTAAAACAGGCCCCTACTGTAGCAGCCCTAGCTCTACTGTTCCTGTAAAGAATGTCCCTAGAAGGTCAGAGAGACGGAAATAAACAGTGCTGAAGTGATGGCAGCTGCACAGACAGTGGACGGTGTGTGTGTGTTTGTGTGTGTGTGTCATGGGGAGATTCATTTGAGAGTAGAAATGTGTGTGAGATGTATGTTTAAGGGATGGCCATGCTACGTCACATTTTTAATGATTCCCAGGCCGCCATTAGCCATTTAGCTTCAAGCATGAATTTCACAAGATTACTATTGTGAAACTATACAATTTAACAAGATACTGTTGTGAAACTTACATTGAAGGTATTATAGTTCATAAATGATGAAACATCACTTTGATGTTTTGTACATCAATCAGCCATAACATTTAACCCACTGTCAGGTGAAGTGAATAATATTGATTACAGTGACACCTGTCAGGAGATATATTAGGGAACAAGTGATCAGTCAGTTGACGGGTTGAAAGTAGGAAAAATTAGCTTGCGTAAGGACTTTTACAATGCGCCATACTCTGATGGCTAGATGACTGGGTCAGAGTATCTCAAAAACAGCAGGTCTTGTGAAGTGTTTCCAGTGAGCAATGCCAAAAGTGCTCAAAGGAAAGGACAACCAGTGAACCGGTGACTGAATGCCCAAGGCTCATTGATGAGTGTGAGGAGTGAAGGCTGGTCGCCTGGTCCTGTCCCACAGAAAAGCTACAGTATATTTAATTTGCTAAAAAGTGATATAAAGGTGACACCGTGTATCACAGCTTGATGTGTCCGGGGCCAGGTATCTGCAGCCTGGGCTCATGCCGACCCGTATCCTCCACCAAAAGCTCCTACAATATGTATGTCAGGACATACTGCACCATGGAGCAATGATAGATGGGGATCTGATATGATCTGATCTGGTCTGATGAGTCACATTTTCTTTTAAGTTCTGTGGACGGCCATGTGTGTGTTTGTGAGTCACTTGCCTCGGGAAGAGATCGCACCAGGATGCACTTTGGGAGCATAGGAGCAAGGCAACCCAGCAGAGGCAGTGTGCTGCTCTGGGCATGCTCTGCTTTTTTTTTTTTTTAGGTTATACATCTCAAACTGTTTGTTATCTTGATAAAAAAGCTATTTATGTTTGCATATAAAAAAATTAAGTCTGTTAGAAGCAATTCAAGCTATACCATAGTCCAAGTTTGCCGTATTAATATTAATTGTTATTAATATTAAATATTTTAAATTAAAATTTAATATAATATTTTATATAAAATTAAGATTAATAAATACATATTTTCAAAAAGTTTAGGTTACAAAGATGTTATTTAGTCTTTTGAGGTGAGGATGTGATTTATGTGTGCAGGTTTGTGCTTCCAATATTACCAAGCTTATTGACACTGAGATTTTTGCGGGAAGTTAAGCTGAGATTTTTATTTTTATGTTTTTGCTTTTTATTTGTAAAATAAATGTACAAAAATCCATATAAACATCCAAGGACTCAACAAGGCTCAGTTGTGAGGGTTTACTGTCAAATACAATTAAAATATTCTGGTATATTTATGTTTGTGTGTTGTGTTGCATACTCAGGTTCCTGCTAACTATCATGCCTGCTAGTTATAAAATTATGTCGCTAATGCTAAATTAGCGCATAGATTTTCAAACTTACACACATTACACTAAGTAAGCATTTTGGAAGTGTATTCATATGTAAAACATCATTCTTCTACTCTTTGTGTGAACAGCCATTTAGTTAGTTAGCTAACTTAGCTAAAACTTTGCTAACCAAGCTAACTGTAATATCACAGAACAAAAATCGTATGAAAATCTTTGTCTGTAGTCGGTTTCACAGACACCTCAAACAACTAGCCATGATTAGCATCGGTAAGCTGCTATTCAAACTAACAATTATTTCTCACTCACTTACTCACTCATCTTATATACCACTTTATCCTGTATTCAGGGTCACAGGGACCTGGAGCCTATCTCAGGAGACTTAGGGCACGAAGCAAGGTACATCCTGGACAGGGTGCCAATCCATCACAAGGCACACACATACACACACACACACACTCACACACTCTGGGCAATTTGGGAACGCCTAACCTGCATATCTTTGGACTGCGGGACGAAACCAGAGTACCCGGAGGAAACCCACCAAGCACGGGGAGAACATGCAAACTCCATGGACACCCCTGGTGCTAACCACTACACCACTATGCCACCATACAATTATTTCTACTTTTATATATTTTTTCTTCACAATTTCAGTTGTCATTAGCTGCTGAGATGAAAACAAACTAGTTTATACAGAAATCAAAAAACTAGTGAGTCTAAGTGAATAATTGGCTTTAAAAAAGTAATTGGAGGCAAAGGTATGGAGGAAATTTAAGTTTAGTGTATTATTATTATTATAAAGCTACCCATGTGCAAATTGGCAGGCAAGAGGGAATGTTTGTGAAGTTGAACATGAGCCGTCTGACATTCGCCTGCACTCGACACAGCACTCTTGATCCTGAAGAAAACAAGATTCAACACTGCATATACAGTTTCTTTGAAAAATATTTTCTCGAAGAACTTTTAATACGTTCACGCGGATTATTGTAAATGTGAGTGTTAGGACAGATTACATGTGAATGATCTTTCAAGATACCTTCATAACAGCTCTAATCTGAGGTGCTTTGTTAATTGGTGATTTCTGAGGCTGGTAACTCTAAATGAACTTCTATCTATCTATCTATCTATCTATCTATCCATCTATCCATCTATCCATCCATCTATCTATCCATCTATCCATCCATCCATCTATCCATCCATCCATCCATCCATCCGTCCATCCATCCATCCGTCCATCCATCCGTCCATCCATCTATCCACCCATCTGTCCATCCATCCATCCGTCCATCCATCCGTCCGTCCATCCATCCGTCCATCATTAACACTTAAGCTATAACAACTATTGTCCTTCCCTCTCTAGCCTCTCAGAAAACAAGAAGCTTAAGAATACAAGAAGTACAAGCTCCTCTGTCCTGAAAACTTTCCCATGGTGGAAAACTGGTTACTATTGTTTACGAATCCCATGTGGATCAGCTGTTACTACACAACAAGAACAAGCACTACGAAGCACACATGGTCACCCTTTCCCATCAATTCTTTAATACAGGACATAATCAAAAGTGTGTCCACTCCTTGCATATTTCAAGCATTGACTGTATTCTAATTTTCTAATTATCTCCATATTGTCTGTTATTCACACTGAACAGAGAGAACGTGTTCTTACCGGCGGTGGTGAGGGCCAGCAGGGCGAACAGGCAGGACAGCACGAGCTTCATTTTTTTTTTTCGACTGCCAGGGGTGACAAGCCTCTCCTGCAAGCTATATATACTCCCTCAGAAGGGCAGAGGGCATTTAGGGAACATGGGGGTGGGGCACAAATATGACAGCTGCTCTGATTGACAGCAGCTGCTTGAGCCAATCGAAGAGCCGGCAGAAAGGTGAAAGAGAGATAGAGATGTCAGAGAGGAAATCCGACACGGGGAACAAATCCCATTAACAGGCCTGTTTTATGGGTCCATTTTGTTCCTAATACTGAGGTCAAATTATATTGAAATGTTTAGATATAGAATTTAAAATATTATGCTGCATTACAAGAAATGAGCCAAACCAATGGAGAAAAACTGTAAAATGTGTAGACTGTACAAAATAGTTTTAATACATTCCTTCCTATCTCATTTACTCTGTGTCTCTTGATTCAACTAGGTATGATAATGGAGCAGAGAACACACACAGTGTACAAACTGAATTAATTCGCTTTGAGCGACAGTAAAATTCAAAGCCTATTATGGGGGACACTGAGAGAAATCCACCATGGGTGGAATTTCAGGGCACCATGCACATATAGAGAAGCCACTGCATCAATCTGAAGGTTTTTTGGATTTGGAAGGAAACCAGAGAACCCTGAAGGAATCAAGATGGGCAGGATGAAGAACATGCTGAGAGATCAGAATAGTAACTAAAGATAGTATTAACTCTCATATAACTGTACAAAGAATTAGAATTGTGAACAGGGATGTTCAATAAAATGTCCACTGTTAGATAAACGCAGTAGTTTATAATATAGCAAATGATGATGTTCTACAGTTACAATAAAATGTTTTTAAAGGTTCAGTAGTTAAATTATCTTTATTTCTAAAAATGGAAGATACGTCGAACATAATTGTAATGAATCCCCGGCCTCAGTTAACTGTATATAGACAGACAAACAGACAGACAGACAGACCACATCCACTAGAAAGGATAGTAACACAATAAACACGTAGCAAATTGTCATTTATATAGAGTGTAAAATTAAAATAAATAATAATAATAATAATAATAATAATAATAATAATACACATGTGGCAGATGACCCATGCTTCAACAGAACTGACTAAGAGAAAACTAAATATAATATATAAAAATATATGTAAATAATGAGATGAGTGGACGGAATAGTGCAAATTCAGATGTGCAACCGAGTTAAAGCAATTAAAAGTGACAGCAGTGCAAAAATTTAGTGGTGCAAGACTGAGGTAATGAGAGTAAATGCAGATAACTCTTATTATCATGATCAGTACAGTAGATAAATATAACTGTGAACTGTTTCATACATGCATGACCTGAGGATGAGTAGTGGTTAAGGAACGATCACAACCAATCATGTCCCCAGGCACCATAAAGAGGTGTTAAAACAGCTTATCGTCCTAGGAACAAATTTCCTGAGTCTGTCAGGCGAGCAGCTCTGTGATTCCAGTACCAAGCCCGGATAAAATGGGTTGTGTCAGGAAGGGCATCTGGCATAAAACCAGTGCCAAGTTGTTGTACAGATTCCTTGACGGGAGCAGCTGAAAGACCAACAACAAAAACTGACCATCAGAGACTTAATCATGATGTTTTGGTGAACCATCTCAAGTGAACCTTTAACTCAATGGAATTCATCTGAATTCAGGTCAGTTTATGGAAGAATAAAAGGCAGAACATAACAGGGATTAAAAATATATATCAGGATACTGATTTAGATGTAAATGTATCCTTCATGTGGATGTCAGAGGTAACGAGGAAGAAATCATGAGAGGAACCAGACTCAAAATGGAACCCATCTTCATCTGGGTGACACCAGATAGCAAGATTACAGATATTACTCTATTAATCTATTACTTTATATTATAGAGTCACACAGTGCTATATGACTTCTGTCTGGGAAAGTATCCAGCCATGAAATATGAAAAGAAATAGACATTTTTTGAAGAACGTTGTACGTTGGATAATGACGCCTCAGTCCCTTTCAAAGTAGGCACCTTGGGACCAACTTCCCCGTCGTATTTTCCCGAATCTCATCGCTAGTCTGAAATCTCTTCCCTTTCAAAGGTGATTTTAGTTTTAGTAAAAGCCAGAAGGCTCATGGCACCAAATCTGGGCCGCAGCAGGGCGCTGAGTCACCCGGGTGATTGGTTGCACTCATCGCGTCGTCCCCGAAGGCCTTCTGAATCATCCGAATAGTTTGCATGAAGGAATGTTCAAGCTTAACACTAAATTTGAAGCAGATTTGTTGCTCTACTCACTCAGTCATTTTGTATGCGATGGCCACGCATGCCTACACATACATGACGTACACATGCCTGCTCGACTAGTGACTAATACAGTGAATTTGTCATTGTTCATGGATGTGCATTCCAGTCCACTATCCCCGGCGGCCAGGTTACATACGTAGTAAACCGTTGTCATTATATTAACGATGCTTGGATTATGGACCATACAAACCTTGTATGTCACGGTCATGATATGGTGGCTTAATGGTTAGCCCTGTCGCATCTCTCCTTCAGAGTTGGGGTTCGATTCCCGTTTCGTGTGTGTGCATGTGGAGTCTGCTTGTTCTCCCTGTTCTTGGTGGGTTTCCTTTGGGTACTCCGGTTTCCTCACACAGGACAGCAAAGACATGCAGATTAAATTAATTGATGTTTCAGTAGTGTGTGACTGTGTGTGTGTGCCCTGAAATGGATCGGCACTCCATCAAGGGTGTTCCCCGCCTTGTGCCCGCTTCTGCATTTTATTTTTTTGTCGGAAGTGCGCCCTCTTGCATCGCGCGCTCCTACACCCATATATTAAGCAAAAATATTTTTGCAGGTTAGCATAATTTTAGTACCAATGTTCAGCTAACCACTTCACTGATTAAAATATTGTTAGAACAATATTGACAATTGACATCAATGAAAAAAATCATGAGATTTGGGAACATGTCACGTTGGACAGCCGTCTTCAGTTTAGAAACGGATCGGTAATTTGTTTCTTACTTATTATCACAATTTATTTACTACTTATTAATGTTGATGTGTATTTATTTATGTATTTGTTCAATATTTATGTTCTGTTATAGTAAAGCTTTTCTTTATTGGTGGTCGGTGGGCTCAAATCTAAAATCCCGCCTAGGGCGCCAATAGAGCCTGGGCTGGCCCTGGCAGGGCACAAATCCATTGCATGTCTTTGTACACCGACCCGGGGCAGGAATAGAACCCAGACCCTGGAGGTGCAAGATGACAGTGCTAACCCCTACGCCACTGTGCCGCCCCTGATTCTGATTTGATTGACAAAGATTGAATTCATCCCAATTGACTGCTCACATACACTTATGTTTGTGTATTAAATTTGGATTCTTCTTTGAAGGACATAAATATAACCATGTTTGGTCACCTGATGTCACCATAGAAAAGCTCTGATTGGTCTACTGGTTTATTTTGACTTGTAGAAAGCGTTTCGAATTGTGCAACCACCAGGTGGCGCGCGTGGACAATTTGAAATCTTTTCAATAAAAAAAATAAAAGGTATTTCATACAATATTCATAGACATATTTCCTCTTACAAATATGAAAGTTCAAGTTCTCTTGTTTTTTTTTAGACTACTGTATTGTTATTTTATTTTACTTTATTGTAGAATATTGCGTTTAGCAATATGACACGCAGCTGGCTGTATCTCAAACAGCTCCTTATCACCTATTTAGGTGCACTTACTTATACAATGGCGTTTCCGGCACTGTGCGCACTATGTGGTGTTATATGGATTGATTTGGGACACAGCCTGCGTTCAGCATTGACCGTTGGCTCTCCAGCGGTCACGTGTCCAGGGCGCGCGGAGGGAGGAGAGTCAGACAGCAGCCAGCCGCACGCGAGCGAGAGAGAGAGAGAGCACGCACACACAAACACTTGACAGGCGTCGTGCACGAGCGATGCTACTCCGTTATTCTAGAAAACTGAAGCTGTCTTTTTATTTTTTTTAAATCCTTTTTGTAAAACCTGATTTTTTTTTTTTTACTTTAAAGCAGACGAAATTAGACAAGTTCTAATTAACTACCAGAAGGCTACAAGTGTCCGAGAAGACAGAATTCAATTTTAAGATTTGTAATTCATTTATTCTTTCATTTCTGGATTTTTTTTTTCTTTTTTGTTTGTTTCTTTCAGAAGGAATTATCATCATCATCATCATCAAGTGTCCCAAATCCTCTAGAGGGAAAACAACGGAGCGACCTGACCGACTAAACCACCCACAAACCCATCCATAAAGGTACAAAAACAAACAAAACAAAACAAAAATCCTAAAAGGTAGGTTACAATCTCACACGAAGCACATCAGAATGTTTTTTTTTTTTTTTTTTAGATTAGAGAAACATCTGTCCAGCTGCCTGACATTGAGGCTCAATCCCCGAAGCTCTCTTAGCTAGCAGTGTTCTATGTAAGCTTTAGCTTTCGGTGTGCGCGTGATGCATCCCCTGTCGCGCGTGAGACAGCTACAGGTGTAACTGTTACGCTGTTCGAGTTACATTGTATTTAAATTGTAACCGTCGGTGGCGCGCGCACGAACACGGCTACGATCTAAGGATCTTTCATTAGCCTGTTCGTTAGCATGACATCATGGTGTACTAGTCTCACCATCAACCAATGAAATGTTCCAGAAGGTTCGAACCCAGACTGTTCGATAAGTCCTTATTACTTTCATTAGATTTCCTGAGATTTGGATGAAGAAAGTAATAACGTTTACAAGGAGGCAACCAAAAACAGCTCGAGGGGAACCTCGGTAGACACATTCATTGCTTTCAGAATTTTCGCTTTAAGAATTACAATTTTGTATCGGCATACAAAGCATTTTTGGCATACGGACGTACGTCATTTTTCCCTGTCAGAATTTTGTGCTGTTGGAATAAAATGTGTAGTCATATCTCTTAGTCTGTGCTGCCATGTCAATATTTCCTGCTTCTAGTTTAAAATCAAACAACAAATAGTATATATTTATACACATAAATATACAATATATTTAGTTTTATCTAAGGTAGCATTTTCTGACACATTTTTAATATTTTCAAAATATAACCCCTTTAATCTGTAGGTTTAATACTGGTTGCACTGTCTGACAGGTTGTTTTAACATTATATGTCAGTCCATAAGCCAATATTTTAAAACAACAAAAACCTAAAGCATCAAGCCACACGTCGACAGTAGTTGTTAGGCTATGTGAATAGTCAAATGGTCGTAATTTATGGGTGGGGCCCTAAAGAAACATGGTGCTTTTTGGTATGCACAAGCGCAGTAAGCTTGGATAGGACGAATTTATAGAACGCTGGCTAAGTCGCGTGTATGTCCGGGAGCCGTTCAAAACTAGTTTTTGTCAGTTTTTTTTTTCCAGTCAGGAAAAGCTATTTAAAAAAGACCCACAATACCAATGTTGCCTTTGGCATGCGTTCAAAATATTGGCAATATATATGCCCTGTTGGTAGGGATTATTAGTGGCTCAGAGGGTTAAGGCTTTAAGATACTGTTTGAGCCCCAGGTCCACCAGGTTGTCATTGTTGAGGCCTTGAACAAGGCCCTTAACCATGTCTCCTCTAGGGGCGCTGTATCATGTCTGTTCCTGTCCTCTGACCCCAACTATGCTGGAATATGCGAAGAAATAATTTCACTGTGTGGTAACATAGACGTGACAAATAAAGGCTTAACTTAATATTTTTGGGTGGGTGGAACAGATTCTCTGCATTTACATTATTTCTTAACAGAAAATGTGTATCGCAATAAGAATTTTTGCTTTAAGATCTCTAGAACAAATTAAGTTTGTCCGCTAAATATCCTGGTCATTGTTAACAGGTGAGCTGACAGTCCTTGAACAGTCATTGAACAACAACAACAAAAACAGCGCAAGTCTTAATTTGACATTGCAAACTGTCACAGTGATCTATGAACCAATCGAGCATAAAAAAAAAAAAAAAAAATCTAACGTGAGGCGTGAAGCAGTGAGAAACAGGTGCAGATGATGACAGATGATCAGGCTGCTAATTACTAAACTGCTGATGCCGAATGATGAGTGGTTGGAGCAGACGATAGGGGAAATGAGGTCGCTGTTGAGGATGGTAAATAAACAAGCAACTTTTAAATCATGTCTTTAGGGTTCTTTTCAGCTTGTTGACATTAAATGTTTGTTTCCATTTCTTTAATCTATACAATTAAATTAAATTTAATGTAATATAAAGAAATCGCTGTTGAGGATGGTAAATAAACAAGCAACTTTTAAATCATGTCTTTAGGGTTATAAAAATTTAGGGTAAATTAGTAATAATGTGTAATAAGCTGACATGCTACGCAGTACACACTCGTCTAGTAAGATGTTAGAAGGTATTTAGTACGGAAAAATGGAGATGCAATATACAGTATATTAACTTTTATACTACATACTTTATCGGTCAAAGTGCCGTCTAACTTTCTGCTGCGCTACTAAAGCAACATGTGCAACAATACACAACAGCATACGGCATTCAAATGCATCGGCATATGAGCGAACCGAACCCATCTCCGGCGTTCTGTAGGACGATTTTATAGAACGCCGGCTAAGTTGAACCTACATCCGTTTAAATCTAGTTTTGCGTCAGTGGAAGGGCAAGTGAAGCGAGTTTCTGAATTTTTGTCAGTCAGCGAAAGCTGTTTCGAAAGAGTCAACTCACGATACCATCGTTGAATTCGCCATGCGTTCAAAAGCTACATGATTTTTCACACTTTTATTTATTTTTTTTATTATATTGGTACTATTTTTGCGTCAATGGGACAAATTATCTGCATTTACATTATCTTCTATGGGAAAATGCGTTTCTCAATACAAAATGTTCCTCTTAAGGACCCGTCTCCAGAACGAATTAAATTCGTATGCCGAGGTTTTGCTGTGTAACTCGGTTTGTTGTTAACAGGTGAGCTGACAGCACATTAATGATCCAGGAACAACAACATCAACCCTAGCAAGTCTTGTTTTGAACTCAGGGGGTTTGAGAGAAATCATAGCAGTTCCTGTCAAGTCTTGATAGTTCAAAGCGAAATTGTGAAGAATCGTAGGTCAAATCACGAAAGTTCGTAAACATATTTTGACAATTTCCGGCTGCTTTCTAGCTTCTGTGACTCGCGAGGACGTCATAGGTTTTCATAGCTTCCGCGTAGGCGATACGACGGTAAGAACCGTCAGTTTGTATTTGTACTAGATTATCTAGCTCGCTAATCTACAATCAGATTTTGTTTGGAATCCACAGAGATCTGGAGCATCTCTTTTCTGATGTACACAGTACTCTGCAAAAAGTCTTGACCCCCCTCCTTTTTTATATTTTCTTCAACATACTTTCTTGTATTTTTACAATATACTCTTCAGGAACAATTCTCCAAACTTCCCAAAGGACTGTTTTGTCTCTCAATTTTAGTCCAGTTTCAGGAATAAAAAAATTAAAATGTTAAGCCACACAGGGATCTATGAATCATTCAAGCATAAAAAAACAATCTACGTACTGTAAGGCACGACATTTCTTTAATTTTATCATCATTTTGTTTAGTTTAATTTTAATGCGAAGAAATATCGAGGTGAGGCTAACCCTAGGCTAACCCTACTATAGTACGCCATGATTTCTTATTCTTTTTATTATTATTATCATTACTATAAACTGTAGCGGACATACTGTTTACTACGTTAGTAATGGAGATAAAGTATTATTGGATGTACAGCG
The DNA here is from genome assembly GCA_030014215.1 of Clariallabes teugelsi. Taxonomy (NCBI): domain Eukaryota; kingdom Metazoa; phylum Chordata; class Actinopteri; order Siluriformes; family Clariidae; genus Clariallabes; species Clariallabes teugelsi. The sequence goes on along the minus strand of JAQMYG010000023.1, from coordinate 39,155,728 downwards.
AGGTGAGGTGGACTCTAGTGACGTGTTGTGTAATAAGCTCACACACTACGTACCGTAGTGCGTATTTTGTACGTAAATGGAAACACAACGTACAGTATGTTGATTATTATACCGCCTACTGTATTGAGGAAAGTGCCGGTGAGCTGATGTATCGCTTTGACGTACCGTTCAGTACGCGAGCGTGCGATTTGATAGTACGTAGCTTATTTTTTTTCCAGTCGCCGGGAAAGAGCTGGTTTCTTAGCAACAAGTCTTTTGGTCTGAAAATAAGCCAAAACTGTAAAGCGGTAATGATGCAACTGAGTGTAAGAGCGAAGCTAGCGTGTGCAAACCAGCAGCCAGGGAAAAAGGAAAAGCGAGGCGAAGGAGAGATCTCTGACATGCCTATATGACTAAGTGTGTGTGCGTGCATGCGTGCTTGTGTGTGTGTGTGTGTGTGTGTGTGTGTGTGTGTGTGAGACAACTCAGTCTGTAACGTTAGGAAGGTCATCAGGTTTAGGGGTTTGGTAAAGCATCACAGAAAGACATTCTTTTCTTCTGAGACATCAAACCACCTCAGCTCCTGTGTGTGTGTATGTGTGTGTGTGTGTGTATGTCTCTCTTTCTCTTTTTCTCTGACTTTTTCTCTCTCTGTCTCTCGCACACGCACACACACTTTCACGTTGTGGTCCCTGCAGGGCGATGTATTTCCAAAACAAACATGCAGAGAATTCCTCTCCCCCCCCCCCCCCCCCCCCC
>JAQMYG010000023.1:39113323-39132117 GCA_030014215.1 Clariallabes teugelsi | reverse complement strand
CACAGCCGAATTTTACCCGCATTTGGCGGGTGGGCGGGTGCCAATGTCAAGCCCTGATATATATATATATATATATAAATAAATAAAGTGCTGTACGATATATATATAAAGTGCTGTACGATCACGTAGCACCAACAAAACCGGTCAAACTAGAATAATCTAAACCGCAAAAGGGAAAAAACTGGATAGAACAGAAGTCTCACTTTATAAAAAAGCCAGATAAATGTTTGTACAGTGTGCTTTTTATTTTAATTGGATTTTCTACCATGAAGCTGCCTTTATACAAACATGTAATGAAATGTTCCATGATATTGTAAAAGTTACATCTTGGTTATATTTAAAACTGTAAGCTTTAGAGATAAAATGTCAGCACTGTAGCTGTTTTGTAACATGTAGCGGTAAAAAAAAAAAAAAAAAAAATTCTTCTTAAATTTGGTTCTGTTTTTAACTGGTGCCACGAAGCGACTCTTGGCAAAGTGAAGAATGGTTTCTTTTAGATGTTACATGAGGAAGAAGCTGATATCTTGATGCTACTTATTATAATTATAAATTATAAATATGCTTATTATTATAATTGTAGCGAATAGCTAGCTACAGGAGAAATATCCAAATGATCTAAGATTTTCATTTAGATAAAAGATACAAACCCCCAAAGGTTGTTTGTTTGTGGATGAGTGTGTTGTGTTTCCATGTTCTATTGAGGCTTAGTGGGTTTTCCTGTAGAAAACAGAATCCTCTGGTCTGATGACATAAGGTTTTAACTATTTGATCAGGAAATCAGGCATTGTGCATCACCTTATTATGGCCATCTGTATAGTCAGACCCGGTGGTGCAGCATCATGCTGTGGGGTTGTTATTCTGCGACTGGTACTGAGAGACTAGTCTGTAAAATTGATGCATATAAAAAGCTATACTAAGTGAAAACCTTCTCCAGAGTGCTGAGGACCTCTGGCTGGGATGAAGGTTTTAGTTCAACAAGACCATGACCCAAAGCATAACACAGGAGTGACTTGTGAAAGTCCTGGAGCGACCCAGCCTGAGTCTGGACCTGAACCCAATAGCGAATATCTGGAGAGACCTGAAAATGGCCGTGCACTGACCCTGCCCAATCTACCAGGAAGATTCCAAAAATAATTAAAGATTTTCAAATGAATGATGTACCATGCTTGTAGCATTAATCACAAGCAGACTAAAGGATATAATTTCTGCCAAAGGTACTTTAATCTAGTACTAATTGATGTGTCTAAATTGTAATCTAAATAGAATATTTCAGTCTTTCAGTCTAACAAAAATTTTAAAAACTTTCCGTCGGCACTGTACACACACACACACACACACACACACACACACACACACACACACACACACACACACACACTTAAAAGAAAAGCCAATGCAGCAAAAATTGGCAAAAAAAGTCTCGCTGGCCATGATAGAATGGCATCAGAACACCCATAGCACCACAGCCCACCACACTCAGGGCCCCAGCAGACAAATAACCCAAGTCCACTAACCCGGCCTCTAAACTTTCCAGCTCCTAATCCGATTGAGAATCCATTTGAAAGAGACAAGTTTGATCCATGGTGGGGCCCACCATACAACCTACAGCACCCAACAGATCCACTGCCAATGTCTTGGTGCCAGAAACCACAGCACACCCCCCAAGACCCTGAAGGGTCATGTCCTGAGGGCCCAAAGCTGCCCTGGTTGCACAAGGGAAACCTAGACTATACTGGGCTTAATGTTTTGTGTTGTAACATTATGGCTCATTGGTGTATAACACACTAATTGATTTGTTCATTCAAAGTAATAGGAATTGCATTATAGGTTTTGCTGTGATCAGATTCAAAACTTCTTATATAGTATGTCACCACATAATTATTGATTATTAGTATTCAATTATGTTGTTGTTTAACAAAGAAAAGTGAAAAGGAGTCTCAAGTGTCAGTACGTTGCAAAAAAACAGTATTTTTTACATTCTAGTGCTATAAGGTTGTGATATCAGGTCATGACACAAAACTAATAGCCATCAATATTAAAATTACACTATATGTAGGACAAATTAATATAGAAATGGCAATCTATAAGGTTTTCTCTTTCTAATATTACATAAGACAAAAATAAGTTGGACTTCCTGTATTGCTGACTTTGACTTTTGCCCGCATTACTAATATAATAATTATGTAGTTTAATAGCCAAGGCTGGTCTCGGTTCACTGGCTATTTTATTTTAGTCTTAACAACAAGTGCCGGTGTCATATTAAACACAACGAGTATCATAATCAATTAATAATGAATGAGCTGTAGAATAGAGCAGGCTGGATGAGCAATGCTGGATAAGCAAAAACATTGTTAAAAGTATTAAACAAAGCATCTTCGTCATCTTGCAAGAAAAGAAAGGCATGAGCTAATCTAATTAAAAAAACATGTGTCAGGGTAAGATTTGCTAATTTGCTAATGTTAACTGGCTGTTTTTTTTATTTTTTTTATTTTTTACTACCACCAGAAACGTACTATAGCTGGGCAGCTAGCAAAATTCCAGCTGTTGGGTATTTACAGGATATGTAAATACCCAGCAGTACAAAGTAAACTTTGTAACGTTAGTCATCCACAAGTGATTTTATGCCAAATGGCATACAGTGCCTTGCAAAAGTACAGTATTTACACACTAACTGAACACTAATTAAACCTTTCCACATTTTATCACGCCACAACCACAAACATAAACATATTTTATTGGGATTTTATGTGACAGTCCAACACAAAGTGGCACATCATTGTGAAGTGGAAGGAAAACGAAAAATGTTTTTCTAATTTTTTTATTTTTATTTTTTACAAATATGAAAAGTGTGGCGTGCATTTGTGTTCAGCTTCCCTTTACTCTGATACCCCAAAGTACAATCCAGTGGAACCAACTGCCTTCAGAAGGCAGTAACAGTAGTAAATACTATAGTGTCCACCTGTGTATAATTTTTCTCAGTGTAAAAAAGTTCAAGAGGTATGAATATCAATAGCAAGTCACTACAAAAGTTTCAATATTTGCAAAGAAAAAACCTACAGTAACTTACAGATGAAACTGACCTGCACATGAAGCCCTGAACATTGCAACATTTAGCTGCTTCTTCTTGAAGTGCTTTATTTTTACATGCCCTTTCCCTTTCTGCTCCCTCCTGTCGCTGTTTAAACACTTTGGCGTTCTGCAGAGGTAAACATGATGTAATGATGCCAGACAAGACGAATATAATCTGATTGATGAACAGATTAATTGGCTGATTAAATGCTAATTGCGAAAATCATCACTTTAGTACATTGGGTGGGCGTGCGCTCACAGAGGCCGATGACTTGATAGTGAAGCTATGATGCTATTGATGCGCAAACACTATTACGCCTCACTTCCAGTTTCATATTCAAAACAATTTTGATCAATAATCACCCAGGCTCTTTGTGATGAGTCAGCAATAAATGATTTTATTTTGAAGTCGTGCCCTCGTATACACAGGGCAATCTGGAATGCATTGCACCTGCACCATGGTGGCATTGTGTGTGTTTGTGTGTGTGTGTATACGAACATAACCAATGCCCTTATTTTCAGAATTTTACTCCAAGCTTTTCTGAAAAGTTGGCAGCTCTGTTGATGCGGGAGTGCCAGAATGTCACACTACCTCATTCGGTCAAGCAGATGCCACACCTGAAAGCCAAAAATGACTTAATAAACAGATTAAATCAGGTATGGCATCTGCCTTGTTGGAATGAAAGCCTGCTTCCGTCTCCCTCCTCCACTCCTGTCTTTTCTGCATAAGATTTGACACCCCTGATGCCCCTGAGCATTATATTGTTGTGCAAATGAAATTGAATCCATTAAAATACAGGGATAACAGCTGGAAGGAGCTTTGCGACCCATGGACTCGGGTTTGTCTTTGGACTTTGTCACACGCCTCCTTCACTTGTTCTGTTGTCATCACCTGCATCATGTTCAGTAACGTGCGTAAAAATTGTGCCCGGATTAGTCACTAAATTTTTATCATCACATTTCCTGATTGGTTGAACTCTGCATTAAAGTCATAATGTCTGTGTACAAACACACACCTTGCTCACATTGCTTCATATGTGACAAAGTCAATAAAGATTATGATTACTCTTAAATATTGATATTTTATAATTAGACCAAAAATAATCTGATGATCTTTAATGTAATCAGTGATATTATTATTTCAGGTTGAAGTCCACGTTTGTCTTTCTGTTCAGCAGAACTCTCTGTCTAACTTATTAATACAAAGAAATCACATTCTGTAAGGTTGAGTAATGTACACCTTGTTTACTCTACGTTGTACTTCTTTCATCATCAGCCAAATAAATACACTCCCTGTTCGGTAATCGGCGAGTGAATCACAGATGAAAAAAAAAAAAAAGTAGATCAGATAAAGATGAGGTTTTGACTCAAGCGTGTTAAAATTCACCAATACCACTTCAGCGCTGTTATTTCAGCCAAAGTGAAAATATGAACTAATCCCAGTTTGACGCATGCACAGTATGTTGTTAAAACTTGTGGTTTATAATCTGGCACAAGACTGCTCATAACCTCCCTTCTATTCAACGTATTGATTTCATTCAGGTTTAACGTCAGGCAAATGCCGAAGGACTGGCAAAGTTTCATTAGATTCTGTCCAGACAGTTTTACGTGATGCTGTGACAAAATCTGGCTGGACAGACATACAGTACAGACAGACAGAAATTTTTCTGAGACTGGTTTTGGTTTCTCCAATGTAAAAGACATAAGGATATAATCGAAAGAGTGAGTTATGACCAATGTACCAGCAAAACCTTAATTTATTTATATTGAGGACCGCTACAAGGGAAATCGCAACAACGCTGAAGTGCCTTGGGACACAGGTTAAGGTTCTTTTGGCATTCTTGGCTACGAATGAGTAAAAAAAATAGGTTCCCACATAAAACAGAAAAAAAAGGTCATTGCTCACAACCATGTGGAGTAGTTTGCTTGTGTGACAGTCTCCCAGGCAGGAAGCTGTTTGAATGTAGCGTATTGTCTGGGTTGTGAGTGCCAGTGTTACCTAATGTTCTAGCCATAGGATTAGATTTAATAGATTAATTTTATTGCAGTCACTGCAAATGTATGCTACATGGCAATGTCAGTGTACCGGAGGCACATCCATTATTTTATTAGTTAAGCTCATTTGACTAATAAGTTTGAACTAATAAAATTACTCCAAATTAGTCATGTCTGTAAACAAGAATGAACAATTGAAACTCGAATTCTCATATCCATTTTCCTCCCATGTTTCTACCAATGGCAAATGGCAAACAAATGAAAAATAAAATGCGGAAGCTAAATTAGTAATATTACTAATACTTTAATATAGTTGAGTCATAATTGGTGATAATTGTTCACAATGCAAGCTATGACTAATTCCAGTATTTGCATAGTTGTTGAACTAATATTAAATATCTTGATGCATTAAAAAAGTACAATCCAACAAACTCAGACCTACAATAAGTGAAAAGATAAAACATGAAGGTCTGTGATTAATGTATGCTTTTATTTTTTAGCAGTTTTGTCTGAGCTTGTCCTTGAAGTGTTCCTGGAAAGGTGTGACTATGCTGTAAATCCAGTAATATAATTTGACCTGCTAGTTCCTAGTTTATTTTATTAAATATTTCATCTAAATACTCTTATAAATGTCCTTATTGTAACTCCAAAATGTTAGTTAGAATCTGAGCCCTCTTTCACCCAAAAAAAAAAAAAAAAACATTGACAGTGTGCTTTTATCAAAAAATAATCAACAGACTTATTTCAGGCAAATCGTTATGTTCACATTATGAGCACACTTTCCCATGGAAGGGTCTGTAATTCATGAGCCCAGTATTACTGAACCCAAAAATGGGATAAACCACTGGTCTTCACTGGTGCAGTATGAGGATGAGAACAGTATCAACTGGTTGTCTCCCGACAGGCAACTTACCTGTTACCTACAACCTGTACAACCGGTAACTTACCTGTAAGTTGTTTACACGTGAGCCTAGAGTAATTTACAATTCACTCCATTCATCTTCTTATAAGTAGAAGGTCATTCCCCTGTCTTTCACAGAGGCGAAGTGGACAATTGACGTGTTGTAAAATTTCCCACTAGCCTTTAGGTCATCCACAACAACAGAATAAATGGATATTTTGACTGGATTGACAAGTCTGTCCTGTCCACACCTCTTCCTTAGATTTTTATTCAGGTGATGAACTGGTGTTAATTATGGTATTTGGTACACACCCTTATGCAGAGCTACTTATCTGTTTATCTCATTATATATCGAGTTAAGAGCCTTGCTCAAGGGCCCAGCAGTGGCAACTTGGTGGTTTGAACCTCGACCTTCCGATCGGTAGTCCGACATCTTAACCGCTGAGCTATCCCTGCCCCCAGGGTGAATATAAGCTGGATCTTGTATACCTCAGAAAGTGTGTGCTGTGGATCATCCTCTAAGCTGTACCAGCTCCACGCGTGGCTTGTTGCTGTTCAGTGTGTACAGCTCATTCCTTAACGTCTGCTCAAAGAATGCATACACCTTGATCAGCAGAGATAACTCACTCAGGCTTGGAGACAGACATAATGCTACATATCTACAAATCTTTGGGTGAATTGTAATATTTCACATTTAATAATCTGGAAGTAAAGATGGTGGAAAGATATAGCTATCATCCCAGTCGTGTCGATGATGTTTGAGTTGGGGCACAGATTCTTAGACTGCCTGGACTGCTTTATCATCAATGTCACAGAAATGTCCATCTGTTTTGGGGGCTTTTGCAGGCCCTGAAAGGGTGCTTCAGTGGAGCTGAAAATTGACTGAAAACTCAGAGGAGGAAGTTAAAGTTAAAAAAATCTTTAGGTTTTGGATTCAGTGCTACACTCTGTGCAATCGAATCTTTGTCCAATCCTGCCTCCGTCATTATCTTATTAAGAGCATTACAGCTCAACCTGTACTGTATGCCATGATCCAGACACATCCAAAAAGCTTGAATTTTACAGCACAATTTACGTGACTTTTTGATTTCTCGCACTGATCAATTGGCCTGACAGGCAAGGATTGTTCAATGAGCAGAAATCATTGTCAGAAAGAAGATAAGGCCAGCAAAATAGCAACTGAAGATTAGTACTCTTAGTTAGTCAATGGTGCAGACATTATTTTCTGAATCCCTAATTTCTCTCCATTCGCAGGTCTAGTTTTGGCATTGTTCTGCCTTCAGGTTTAATTAAATTTGTTGTTCTAATGGTAGTTTGGTAAAACATGTTTGGTTGCTAACATGATTAAAACAAAATATCTGATGTGACAATCTTAACGTGCTTTTCTAATGTGAAGCCAAAGGCTAACCTTTTGGCATAGTCTTGATACTGTAAGCTTTGGGTGTGTGGCACTGGGCCATTAGCAGTGGATCCTCTGCATGCTGGAGGTTGTGGGGTGTAGGGTGAGGCCGCCACTTGATCGGATTAAGATCTGGGTAATTTGGAGGCTGAATTAACAATTGAAGGGAAATTGTACTGTTGTACTTCTGCTTTGTTAAATCATTTATCAGCTGTAGTGATGCATTAGTCTTAAATTAAGGTTTATCGCAGGTTCCTGTTCAGTCTTTTTTGTTAAATGTATAACAGCTTTCTTCCAATGAGTGAATTTGTTGACCTCCACATCATAAGCACAGAAATAAGAAATAAGTCCTGATCTGAACAGGAACAAAATGTTCCTGAAATTGAAATGCATCATCAAGGCTTATAGTCATCCTGCATCAAATTATTTTCATTATTTAAACCTCCTGATGTAGTATGAATATATAATTCATATTCAAATCCAGTTCAGTTCAAATGCCTATTCTAGGAGTAAACAACCACTTTTTTGTTTAGGTTACAAGGTGTTTTATCACCTGTACAGTGTGCATACATCTGAAGGGTGTGTCCAGTTCGCCTGGGGCACCAACAGTCACAGGGCTGGCCCTGACTGTAATGATTGTGAAAAGGTAAAAGTTCAACATAGGAAACATGCCTGGGTTGACACTGTTCTTTTTGGCCTTTATCTTATCAGCTGCAAGAAAAATGTGAACAAAAAAAATATATAGTTGAAACAAGAAGCTGAAAATACAATTTGTAGCATACCAATCTCTGTAAAGTCACAGAATCACTACTTTTACTCCACTTACAGTACACTACACATACTTGACTAAACCTCACCTGATAATGCAATCACCTTAGATATATTTTTTTAACATAATGTGTAGTGTTACAGTCTGGAAATCCTAGTAGATCAAAGCTAGCCCTAAGGTATTATTTATACAACACAAGAACATAGTTTGGTATAACACATTACTGTGTAACAAATGTAGTGCATAAAAACCAGTTCAATTCAGTACACTTGAGCTTGAGCTGAAGGTCTGAGTCTTCAACACTGTAGAGATTAATTTATCTAGTAACATTCAACACAAATTTGAACATCAAATAACCTGTTATCTCTCTCCCTGTCTTGACTTATTCTGTCTCTTAGACAATGGCCAACCAAATCAAGGACAGGTATAAAATCTGCTTTATGTTCTTGCTCTTCGTGGTCTTCCTTGGGCTCACTACTATGCATGTGGCCAACATCTCGTTCCAGCCTTCTAAAGTGTGGTTCACGGGTGTTGCTCACCATCTTCACTCTTACTTGCCAACTCATATCCAAGGAGTAAACAATCACTCACTGAAAAAGAAGCTATTCTCTCTACAAAACAAACCAACAGATGGGGAACAGTTAATTATTTCCACACTTGCACCTATGACCACTACGAGCAGACTTAACGCCACAGAGACAACCAATCAGTATTCAACAACGGGAAACATTTTAATGATACATTACCATGAAGCATATCCACGCAACTACCAGTTCATCATGGATGAGCCGGATATATGTGAGCACCAAGAGCCATTTTTGGTCCTCATGGTACCAGTGGCTCCTCAACAACTGGAGGCTCGCAATGCCATCCGAAGTACGTGGGGCAACGAGAGTGTTGTTCAAGGGAAAAACATTACTGTTTTGTTCGTAGTGGGATTAACTGGAAGGGAGGATGAGGCGAAACAGCAAGAGCAGTTGAGTTTGGAAAGCCAGCAGTACCACGACCTGATCCAGAGTAACTTCATAGACACATACAGAAACCTGACCATAAAGACCATGGTGATCATGGACTGGCTGACCACACGCTGTCCTCAAGCATCCTATGCCATGAAGATAGACTCTGACATGTTCTTAAATGTGGAGAATCTCGTAAGCTTGCTGATAGCAGAGGACACACCCAAAGTAAACTACATGACGGGGATGGTTATGTGGAACCGGCCCGTGGTTCGGGATCAATCTTCCAAATGGTATGTACCGAAGGAAACATTCCCAGAGGACACCTATCCTACATACCTGCTGGGGATGGGTTATGTTTTTTCCAATGATCTTCCAGAGAAACTAGTCAATGCCTCAAAAGACATACCAGCATTTAATATTGAAGATGCGTATATTGGTGCATGTTTGAAAAGACTGGGCCTCTCACCTTCAACCGCTCCTGACCCGTCTAAATTCAAGGCTTATTACAGTGGTGCATACGATCACAACGAGTTCTCCAGGGTCATCACGACAATCCTTGGTTCCCCAAACCAGCTAATAACATTCTGGCAGCAGCTAAAGATGTCCACATGATCAAGATCAAGATGCCTTTTTTTATATTACTTTTTATACATTTTACACGAAGGCAACACTTATAAAGACTTTCTCAGTACTATTAAATGTTTACATAAAATTCATGTCTGTACGGGTTACCTCCAGGCTACTCTAAATTGTCCACAGATGTAAATGAACAGTTGTATGATGTGGATGCGGGGGACTCTCTCTTCCCATTCAATATTCAATATTCCTGTTTCCCTGCCAATGTTGTTAGGCTCAACATTTACCAAATGTTATGCCCTTATCTCATCCTCTATACTGCTTTTCCTGTACAAGGTCGTGGGGGCCTGGAGCCAATCTCAGGAGACTTTGCACACAAGCCAGGGTACACCGATAACAAAGTGCCAATTTATCGCAGGTCACACACCTACACTACAGGTAATTGGGGAATGTGGACTGTGGGAGGAAACTGAAGTATTTGGAAGAAACCCACCAATCGTGGGGAGAATATGCAAACTCCATACCCTTCACCCTGAAGGTGCAAGGACAGAGTGCTAACTACTATGCCACCATGCTGGCATCATGAAAGATGAATTTACAATCCCATTATGAAAAAAAAACTTTTTTATTGAAACACTTTGAAGGAATTACAGTCGGGTGGTGTTTGTTACATGTTGTATAATAATAATAATAATAATAATAATAATAATACTTTTTGAGTAGCTTGCAAGGCTGTGTATGGTGCATGTTATGTTTATTCAATTTCATTTTCAAAACAAATATACAAAATCATGGAATTTCTAATTTATGGTGATGCTATCTGGTAACATGTGAATAGGTTGCTTTTTGAGTCTGCTTCCTCTTGTACTTCTTCAATCTTCCTCATTTAATCTCAAGAAGCTTTTTCTTGCCACTGTCTTTTCTGGCTTACTCATTAGGGTAAAAAAAAGCTTATATATATATATATATATGTGCGTGTGTGTATGTATATTATTTAATTTATACCCTGATTTTTTTATTTGTGTAAAACGCATTTTGAACAATGTCTACTGTTAAAATTTTAATTCAACTGAAAATATATTTATTTATTTATTTAGTTTTTGTCACTCATGAAAATGAATTAAATATTGACCTGGTTTAACTGTTTCACTACGCAAGGTCCACAAATCGAGTATTCACTGATGCAAATAAGAAAAAATGACAAATATAAAAAGTAGGCTATTTAATGGGATATTCTTGACAGCAAAATGAGAAACTATAATTCCATTTTGGCGTTTTTTTGAAAAAGACATATGAAGTAATATTTTTTGTAGCAAATCTCAGGAGACAAAGATCTAACATGAATACTTTTATATGATCAAAAAGAATGTTATCACTATGCATCAACTCTGTTACAAATTATTGAATTTATTTAAGAACTGTATTTGTTTGCATTTCCTTAAACATTCATTTTCTAACCTATTTACATCTACAAGAACCATTTATTTTACTGATAGAAAAATTAAAATTTTTGTTACAATCTGTATAATGTTTTCCAAAATGTTTTGTCAAAGATTATGTTTATTGCCTTACAACTCATTATGCACCAAAGAGCAAAATGTTCACTAATGATTGCTTTTATGGCACTTCAGTTCTCCAAGTGAAGGTAATTTGCACTGCAGTTTTCACAATACTGGTCTTAATGTTTTGTGTTGTAATGTTATGGCTGATGTCTTATCACCTATGCTGCTTAATCCTGTACCCCTCTCCATGCATACAGTATAGAGACGGGAATCATACCTGCCTGGGAATCGAACCTGGAACCTTTAATATAGTATCATTAATAATGATTATTGTAATTAATAATTATTTTTGTTATAATAATTAACAATTTGATAACATTTTTACTTTTAATAATAATAATAATAACAATAAACAATAACTATATTAAGCATAAAATTTGATGCTGTAACCGTTCCTCTTTCTCAAAGTACTGATTTATGGGTGATTTTTAAATGTGTAAAATTAGTTTGAAAAAAATTATTGCATATTTTGGACGCCTTCAGTATTGCTTTACAGTGTAGAAAGAAATAAAAACCAGGAACAACCATGCAGTTAGAAAGTGATCCCAAACGTTTGAGCGGTAGTACAGTATATGTACTGTAAGGGTGCTTTTCCTAGACCATAGTTCTGCCTTTGATACCATCGGCCCGTGAAAGCTGTTGTGAAGCTAATTGGCTTTTGTGTCCCTACTCCCACTTATAATTGGATTCTGGACTTTCTCGTGGACAGACCACAGGTGGTTATAGAATGGGCGTCAAGGTCTCGACACAGGAACACCACAGGGCTGCTGCCCCAAATGACTGCATCACCACCCAGGACAACATGACTCATGGTGACAGACTCTAATCGGCTAATTAACTCAAAATACCTGCAAGGTTTTCTGAGCCTTAAATGGTCTCTCAGTCTGGTTCAGTAGGCTGGCTGTTTACAGAGCCACATTAAAGGAAGCACATTAATGGAAAATTAAATTGAAGGAAAAAGCATGGTAGAAAAAGGTGTACAAGCAACAGGGATAACATCAGCCTTGAGAGGATTGTGAAACAAATTTAATAATTTGGGAAGATTCACAAGGAGTGGACTGCAGCTTAAGTCAGTTTTTAAGAGCCACCACGCACAGACGTATGATTCATGACAGCCAGGAAGAGGACTCACCAGAGTACATAGAAAAAATAATAAAGCAAATTATTTTATCAACCAAACATAAGGCAGAATGCTATCTAAAATGCAAGCGCTCAAATCAGGTAAAAACCTGCCGAAATCAAATGCCGGAAATTTGCAGAAAATGTACCATTTGTACACGTACTTACAGTATGAGAACATTGGAATTTTTTGTGCAGAAACTTGAAACTTGAAGTCAGTGATAAGGGTCAGTGATAAGAAAAGATACAAGAAAACTGTACAAGAAGAATACAAGAATAAATAGACTATAACACTATAACTATACAGTACTGTGTATAGTGTATATGGTTATTACTGAATTATTTTCGAGTATGAAAAACAAATATCTAAAATGTTGAAAAAACAGATTATACTGTGACAATTTGGACATCACGCAACAGAAAAAGAATGCTCTGTGCCGCGTGTTTTTCCTGTAGTTCAGGGTTGTAACACTAGACAGCCAGAACAAAAACAATGGTGTATTGCAAAATGACTTGAAACCATTTCTAGGTCGACTGGTAAGACCAGACTAGTTCGAACAACCTTTAGGACATCACCACCGATCCTCTGAGGTGTAAAACTTATTTAAAGATGATACAAGCCTGGATAAACAAAAAAAATGTAAAAATATCTTCAGAAAAAATACCTCAATTTTATTTTGATGTGACATTATGTAAATGAACTTAGCACAGATTTTGCTTATTTTGGAGTGATAATGAAATCAGACAATGCCGGTTGTGCACCTCACAAAGGCCGGTGGGATAAGTGGGAGATTAGCTTTATAACAAGTTTTGTGTTCATGAATACAAAATATAATGTTATATAGTCCGTATAGACATTTCACTAATTATGTAAACATTTGTGCTGAAAAATGAAATGTTTCCTGGGTTCCATTGGTCATGTTCTAAAAAGCAGCCTTGAGAGGATTGTGAAACAAAGCCAATTTAATAATTTGGAAAGATTCACAAGGACTGCAGCTTAAGTCAGTTTTTAAAAGCCACCACACATAGACGTATCCAGGACATGAACTACAACCATCGCATTCCTTGTGTCAAGCCACTCTTAAACCAGACAACACAAATACACAAATGATACAATTATCCTGGGCCTCAACCTCCCCTCCATGGACACTTCATACACACAACACTGCAGGAAAAAAAGCAAAAGTCTCCTCAGGGACTCGCACCACACCCAGCTCACTTTCTAGTAAAAAAACAAAACAAAAAAAAACGCACAACACACAACCTCAGACACTGTAGACTGCCAGACTGATGGATTAATAACAACAACAACAAAAAAAAACAAGGGACAAAAAAGCATGTCTGTCAAGCTTTTAGAGACCTGTTGCAATAACCATGTATCTTGTACTGAGTTCTTTTTCCTTCATCTATTTTTAACTAAAACAAAGTGCAATATAAAAACGACATTAAATATGCAATTACACCTCATGACAAAGTGAGGTTTGTTAATTTGTAAAGTGTAATAGTTCAATATCTGGGGATCATGTTTTAAACATATAACTGATAATATAACAGATAATTGTTTTAGTTTTATAGTTATATAGTTCTATTTATTCTTGTATTCTTCTTAGTTTCCTTGTATCTTTTCTTATAACTGAAGTTACAAGTTTCTGAACAAAAAAAAAATCCAATGTTCTCATACTGTGTATGCTGTAAGTATGTGTACAAAAGGCAAATAAAGTCTCTTGAAACTTGAACTCAATAAAAATAATACAAGTTTTAACTTCAGTCACCCCAGCCGAGCTCTTCCATGTCTTACTACTTGCCCAAAAGAAACCTTCTAAAAAGGTGCACCATCTTCTGGCCAGTGTCAGAACTACTAAGAACTACAACTCCCAACACCAACGCTGCTGTTCACCTGAGTACTAACACCTGAAACTAATTACCTGACCAATAAGAGACTCACACACTTCCTGCAAAGTATACGCTCCCTGTGATTAGCTCCAGTGTCGTTACCAAGCCGTTCTTGAATGCCCGTTTCTGATATTGACCCTACTTGCGTTTTTGTTTCTGAGTTTAGCCTGATCCCGTTTATGCCCAACACACATCGCCTGACCCTTGCTTGTTTTCTCGACTCTCGATTTTGGATTATCCTTACTGGTTTGTTTGACTTGCTCTTAGACAACCTTGTCAAAAAATATCTTAACTGCACCTTCTCCGAGTCTGATTCATGACAGCCAGGAAGAGGACTCACCAGAGTACATAGAAAAAATAATAAAGCAAATTATTTTATCAACCAAACATAAGGCAGAATGCTATCTAAAATGCAAGCGCTCAAATCAGGTAAAAAATCAAATCAAATGCCGGAAATTTGCAGAAAATGTGCCATTTGTACACATACTTACAGTATGAGAACATTGGAATTTTTTGTGCAGAAACTTGAAACTTGAAGTCAGTGATAAGAAAAGATACAAGAAAACTGTACAAGAAGAATACAAGAATAAATTGACTATAACACTATAACTATACTGTGTTTAGTGTTTATGGTTATTACTGAATTATTTTCGAGTATGAAAAACAAATATCTAAAATGTTGAAAAAACAGATTATACTAACACTGTGACAATTTGACCATCATGCAACAGAAAAAGAATGTTCTGTGCCGCGTGTTTTTCCTGTAGTTCAGGGTTGTAACACTAGACAAAAAACAATGGTGTATTGCAAAATGACTTGAAACCATTTCTAGATCGACTGGTAAGACCAGACTAGTTCGAACAACCTTTAGGACATCACCACCGATCCTCTGAGGTGTAAAACTTATTTAAAGATGATACAAGCCTGGATAAACAAAAAAATTAAAAAATATCTTCCAAAAAAATACCTAAATTTTCTTTTGATGTGACATTATGTAAATGAACTTAGTACAGATTTTGCTTATTTTAGAGTGATAATGAAATCAGACAATGCCAGTTCACAAAGGTCTTGGGATAAGTGGGAGATTAGCTTTATAACAGGTTTTGGCCTTGCCACTATTCATGTTGTTCATGAATACAGATATTAAATGTCCCTCACTGTTCTCACGAAACGTTTCCTGCCTGGTTGCTTTTGTGGTATGATTTCCATTTGGATGCGACTCTTCTTTTACTGACAAAACCGGTCAATTAACATTTTCTATTAGTGTTTTCTTTACTTGTTACATTTATGTCACCAACATTGTCATCAACATCATGCCACTGTTGTTAGGAAACCCTGAACAACACCAGTGGATCTTAACTCCAGTCCTAGATGACCACTGTCCTGCACAGTTTTGTGAGTGTGGAAAGCAGGGAAAACACTAAAATATACAGGACAGTGGTAATTCAGGACTAAAGCTGAGACCTAGTGAAGTACACCATATAGTACATACATTTATACAGGTAGAATTTCTAGGATTTTAAAATATCTCTGTATTGAAGCATCTTTTACAGGAAATTCTTTTTTTCTTTATATAGTCCATATAAATATTTCACTAATTATGTAAACATTTGTGCTGAAAAATGAAATGTTTCCTGGGTTCCATTGGTCATGTTCTTAAAATTACTTCTTGTTTTATACATTGTGTATGTACTGTATACTATACACTATATTGCCAAAGGTATTCGCTCGCCTGCCTTCACATGCATATGAACTTGAGTAACATCCACTTCTAATCCATAGGGTTTAATATGATGTTGACCCACCCTTTGCAGCAATTACAGCTTCAACTCTTCTGGGAAGACTTCCCACTCTGTTTAGGAATGTGCAGGTCAGTCAAGTTCTTCCACACCAAACTCGCTCATTCATGTCTTTATGGACTTTGCTTTGTGCACTGTTGCGCAGTCATATTGGAACATGAAGAGGCCGTCTCCAAACTGTTCCCACAAAGTTGGAAGCATAAAATTGTCCAAAATGTCTTGGTATGATGCAGCCTTAAGAGTTTCTTTCACTGAAAGTAAGGGGCCGAGCCCAACTCCTGAAAAACAACCCGATACCAGTTCCAACGTGACTGCACACCAGTCCAGATACCTCACAAATGTGTTTCTGGAAGAAAGGTCAAACATTCACATAAACACACTCCTAAACCTTGAGGAAAGCCTTCTCAGAAGAGTTGAAGCTACTGTACAAAGGGTGAGCCAACATCATATTAAACCTTATGGATTAAGAATAGAATGTTACTCAAGTTCATATGCATGTAAAGGCAGGTGAGCCAATACTTTTGGCAATAAAGTTATCCCCAAAGCCACATCCCCAGTACAGTCCCGATTTTGTGCCAAGCCATTTTCACATGTTTGGCCAGCATTTTAAAGCAGGGAGTCCAATCATTGTTCCAGCGTACAGAGAAACATTTCTATCTCAATGATATCCTAACACTAGTGGAGAAGGAGATTATATAAAGAAGTGAAGGAAGTTTTTACTCTGTTCTGTTATTTTGCCCAATAAAAAAGGCCCGTTTGACTTGAACACCATCATAGCATTTTGTGGGAAAATGTTATTAGCAGACTTTGACCACAAGGTGGAAGTAAAAGGCTATATTGAGGAACTACCTTCTTAGTCACTGATAATTGAAAATATTCCTTAAGGCTTCATAAAGAAAATCTGGTTCTTCTGGTGTATCTTCTCTGCGCCTACACAAGGCGTCTATCTATAGTCTGAAGGCTTATATAGATTATTATTTATTACTGTAGACCAAGAACAACAACAAAAAATTACCTCCCACCAATATGTGCCTCAACAATTTATAACCACTGAACAAAAAAAGTGACTTTTATAGCTTAAACATACAGGTGCATTTCAATAAATAAGAATCTCATCAAAAAGTTTATTTATTTCAGTAATTCAATTTAAAAAGTAAAACTCGTATATTATATGCATTTATTACATGCAGACTGATATATTTCAAGTGTTTATTTCTTTTCATTTTTAATTCAAGCTTACAGCTAATACACACTTAAACCAGTGACAATGTCTGAGGCGTTGGACAAAAAGGACTGGACTGTTGCTCAGTGGGCCAAAATCTTTATTTTTTCAGATGAAAGTAAATTTTGCATTTCATTTGGAACTCTAAATCCCGGAGTCTGGAGGAAGCCAGGAGAGGCACAAAATCCAAGTTGCATGAGGTCCAGTGTAAAGTTTCATAGTCAGTGGTGGTTTGAGGAGCCATGTCAATCACAGCCATCTACCAAGTAGTTTTAGAGCACTTTATGCTTTTCCTTTCTTCATGCAGCTTTATGGAGATGCTGATTTCATTTTCCAGTAGGACTTGGAACCTGCCCACACTGCCAAAAGTACTAATACCTGGTTTAAGAACCATGGTATCCCTGTGCTTGATTAGCCAACAAACTCAGCCAAACTAAACCTCATAGAGAATCTGTGGGCCATTGTGAAGAGGAGGATGCAAGACACCAGACCAACAACGCAGAAGAGCTGAAGGCCGCTATTAGAGCAACCTGGGCTTCCATAACACCTCAGCAGTGCCACAGACTGATCACCTCCATGCCACGCGCGTTTTTTAATTCCAGATACAGATTCCAGATTTATTTAATAAAACTATTAGCAAGTTAAATTAAAAGATGCAATAAATACAAGGACAAACAGAAAAATAAATAGCGCATGATATATAGAAAATGTATATTAACATTAAAATTAAACATTAATGTTTGACTATATTAATAAAGTTTGTGCCAGCATTAGCAAAGCTTATGGGGTTGAGAAAAAACAATTTTATTGAATCCCCCAATAAAAAAACAAAAACAAAAAAAAAACTCACCAATCACAGCGCACACATACATATACGTCCACTTACACACTCACTTACGCACTTTTTGGGAATCTTTGGCCTGTGGGAGGAAACCGGAGTACCCAGAAGAAATCCAGCAAGCACGGTGAGAACATGCAAACTCCATCCAAACACACAACAAGGCAGGAATCAACCTGGAGGTTTAAGGCCTAACCACTACGTTAACATGCCACCTAATTTAATCCTTAAAAAAAAAAGTCAGAGCATAGCAGGAGGAAAAACACTGGTGCCTGCTATTTTTCCTCCCCATCATACTCCTACAAAGCCCAACCTCAATGAGATCAGAGATCAAATAAACATAGTGTTGACAGTAGCTTAGCAGTAGCAGTAGCAGTAGCAATCTAGGAAGCTTAGGTTTGCTAGATCACTAGGTTTACACGCACACAACATTCACGAAATCCAGTGAACCAACACCAGCGAAGTTATTGACGAGCACCATGGATAAATTTGCAGCTCAAAAGCTACCATTAACTACCTGACCTCCACAGGCATTCTTCTTCTTCTTCTTTTTTGTTTTTATACTTTGCAATTTTTTTTATTACAGCAAAGTAAAATACCTCAAAATAAACATACTTAAGTTCAATTCAATTCAATTTTATTTGTATAGCGCTTTTAACAATTGTCATTGTCGCAAAGCAGCTTTACACAATC
>JAQMYG010000023.1:39085711-39097464 GCA_030014215.1 Clariallabes teugelsi | reverse complement strand
CACACACATGCTTCACAACCGGCAACATGACAAAAGGGTTCCCATAGCGTTTTCACGCAGCATCTCGTTCCCGTCTTTTCAGGGAACAGGGTTACAGCGATGTAACCCGAGACGTTTTTCCATATGGCTGTGCTGATAGAAATGGAGGACTCTTGTTTTTCATCGTCCCTTGCAGAATCATCATTTACTTCTATTAATCTAATAATGAAATAAAAATTGGGGTAGATCGGGTCACGGTATGGTGTGAGCAACAGCGTAAGTGGTTATGTTTAGGTTAGGAAATCAATACACTTTTGTGTGATCTTCATCTGAAAAGTAAAATTTTAAAATGTAGGGAGTAAAATTACAGGTTTTTTATCAAAGTAAGTGGAAGTAAAATTTATCACATAGGGACAATACTCCAGTAAAGTACAGATACATAAAAAAATATAGATACATAAAAAAAAGAAAAGAAAAAAAAGTACCGTAACAAAGTATTTGTACTTTATTACGAGCCAGCTCTGATTTTGCTCTGATCATTTGTCAATCGAGAGGACTATTAAATACAGGAAGTAAGGCAGGGGACACTCTTTAGTAAATTCATACATTAACTAAACCCGCAAACTCTTGTTTTTCCTAAATGAATGAAATAATCCTTTAACAACTGCTTTTGAATTTACCTTTGTGTAATTACCTTTGGTTATCTTTGTGTAATATTAAAATTTATTTTATACAAATATGTAAAAAAAAAAAATGGGGCAAATACTTTTTTCACAGCACTGTGTATGTACAGTATACAGTATACTGTATGAATAATATAAATATGGATAATGGTAAAAAAAAAAACTGTCACTGATATTTAAGTACAATGTTTTGTACAAGGTGTGACAATATATAAAAAATACTTCATGCTTTGTGCCAGATGTTTTTTTTTTGGAAGCAATAATTTTGACTAACTGATTGCAGTCTAACTGTGCCTAGCTAAATTCATAGGACATAATTAGCCAAGGTACACACCTGCTTTTATAAGGTCTAACAGTAGAGGGTGGATGTCAGAATGAAAACAAAGCCAAGAGGACGACATATAATAGAATTATCTGAAACCTGTGAGACAGGATTGTGTCAAGGAACAGATCTAGGAGAGGGAACACAACAAAAAAAAAAGAGAGAGATGGTAGTCTCCATCATTCTCAAATAAAAAAGATTTGGAACAACCAACAGTCTTTCCAGATCTGGACGCCCAACCAAATTGAGTAATCAGGGAAGAAGCACCATGTTCGGACAGATAACTAAGAACCAGGCCTGATGGAAACAGACAGAAGCCATTCCTCAGTAAAAGGTACACGACAGTCTGCTGAGAGTTTGCCTGAAAGACTCTCAGACCACAAGAAGAGCTATTGCTGTGGAGTGGCTCCAGAACAACTCTGTAAAAGTCCTGGAGTGGCCCAACCAGAGTCTGGACCTGAACCCAATAAAGCATCTCTGAAGAGACCTGAAAATGGCAGTGCCCCTCCAATATGTACCAGGTAGCTGGTAGTGCTTAAACGATTCTGCCAAGAAGAATGGACATCCAATAGAAAGGTGTACCAAGCTTGTAGCATCATTCACAAGCAGACTTGAGAATGCCATACAGTAGCTGACAAAGGTGCTTTAACCAAGTACAAGGCAATAGGTCTAAATGCTTATGTAAATGGGATATTTCAAGCTTTAATTTATTTCTATTATTTTTTAAAAAAAAAAGTAAATTTATACTCCTGTTTTTACTTTATTATTCTGGAGTATTGTGTGTATAATGATGAAAAAAAATTAATCTTTACTGTAGAAAAATATAAAGTCAGAAAATGTAATTTTAAAAAACATTTTATATAAAAGGTCAAAAAAAGCAGGTGACTACCTTTACCTCTAACCTATACCCTCCTTTGAGTTTATTTTGGATGGATCTCCTGTGCAAATGTCATGATATGACAAATATTAAGGTGCGGTAGAACTCAACCTCACAAACCTTTCTGATGAGGGTGATTATTGCCTCACCCACATCCAGTGCACCTGCTGTGGCCACACCTATCCCAAAATCATAGCAATTATAGCATGTTCAGGAATACCACACCTTGATCAATGGCCATTTGCAAAGTTAACTAACCCTGAATCCTCAAAACCGGTTCGACTGAATTTTTTGCCCTATTTTTGACTATGAAACTGTAACCATATTGTTCATATACCTCACCCAGGTTAACTCAAATAATCTCAAATTATGTCTTATTTTTTCTAAAAGTAATATCATGTGGCAGAACTGGTTCTCTGGAGCAGTTCCAATTCCTCATACATACTCATATTGCTGCATTACACTCCACATAGTCTTCAACATCCTGTAATTCTTATTGGTCTCATATGGCTTAGAGAACCTGATGTGCATAAAAAATGACGAGCATTCAATTATCGAGCATTCAATTATCATTTTATGGTGGATTAATTCACTCTGTATTGCAAGGCCAGGACGTTCCTCATCAACATCATCTCTTAAATTGTCTGATACCTCCCTCTGGGTGCTAAAGAGCTCAGGCATTTAAAACACCACTGAAATGCAGGCGTGTCAGTGACATGCTGACAGTTTGGGAGAGTTCGTCTATTAACATAAATCTTTACAAATCTGTCTAGCCCTCGTCAATGTAGGCAGAGAAACCTGCGAATAAGCAGTACAGCTAGGTTGAGGGACATTATTGTCGTCCTAGACTGGCAAGGATCAGGTCTGATAAGCTGATGTGGTGAAACAAAGGACAAGACTGAAGATTTTCTCAAATGAACATCACTAACCTTCTGAAAGAAATCATGAGGTAAGCCAGTACCTACTAGATACACAGAGATTTGTTACGTTCAGCAATGTTCTATGAAATTACTATGCTATTCATTTTGTCTTGAAAGCAATAAGACTGAACAATACTGAAGACGTCATAGTTTTAAAAACTATAATGATATGTCTGCTTAAATCATAGACTGTAAGGTAGCATTTCTTGACATGTTTCATGCTAAATCAGTTCCACGGCATTGTCCTAGAGCATTCATTATCTAGCTAGCTTGTTGATATTGTAAACTTATCGTGCCATCATGACATGTCACATCTTTACTTCACTCACAGTAACCCAAAATGGTGCTGCAAAGTCAGGCCCATCTCCAACACCCCAGGTGCGGTGACTGTTTTGATGGCTTTCATCAGTTTGCTACTTTACTTGTTTTTCGGGATTCAGCAATGCGACGTACCTGAGTTTAAGAAAGGAAAGCAAGCTGAGCCGCAATCGTACGAAGTGGCTTATCCCCATAAATACAGCGTCATACTGGATCAGCCGGACAAGTGCCATCACAACCCTTTTTTGGTTATCATTGTTCCTGTGGCCCCTAATGATGTGATGGAAAGGAACGCCATCAGGAATACATGGGGGTATGAGAAGCTGGTGCAAGAAAAACACGTTGTGGTTCTGTTTCTACTGGGCTTACCGACTGGGAGTAATGCAGCAATACAACAGGCCCGTATACACCAGGAGAACGTTCGGCACAAGGACCTCATTCAGATCGACTTCATAGACACAAATAATGCGACTGTTAAAACCATGGTCATGTTGGAATGGCTGAGAGATCACTGCCAACAGGCGTATTATGCTGCAAAAGTGGACCCTGACATTCTGTTTAACGTAAGAGGTCTGATAAGTATGCTCCTCAGCCCCAACATCCCTCTGAGGAACTACCTCACTGGCCAGGTGTTCCACAACAATGATACATTAAAAAACCCATTGAGCACATTTTACATCCCACCTGAGGTGTACCACAAATCTGTGTTTCCACCATTCGCTTTAGGAAAGTGCTTCATAATGTCGATGGACATGCCAGCGAAGATTCTGAGGGCCTCGAAGGAAGTCAAGCCTATTATAAAAGATGATCTATATATCGGCTTATGCTTGGAGCACCTCAATATTGTTCCAGTGAACCCTCCAAACCCTTCACGGTTTGTCTTTATCCCACCTCAACTGTATGACCGGTGCTACTACTCCAATCTCATTGCTGTGATTTTATACACTCCTGCACAGCTGGTCAACTTATGGACAGACATTCACAAACCAGGCTCAGCCTGTTCATCCTTTGATTAGGGAATAAACAAGCGTAACCGGTTTAAAATTATACGTTGGAAACAAAAGGAAGAACACAGAGAGATTTCGTTACCAGTGATTCGTTCTGAGAGTATGGCTTTCTTAAGTTTTTCGTACTGCATACTTCCACCTCATTCTCGGAAATGGCATATCTCTCTACTCTCAGTATAGCGATAAGGGTGGGTCAAAACAAAAATAAAATAAAATAATAAATAAATAGACAAGACATGAAAAGAATACATGTATCTTTTGCATAACTGATGGTGTGTTGCAATTTTCTTATTTTTTATATGGACTATATATATTATATATAGTTGACAGCTGATGCTCCCAGTACATGTGTCCTTGACCCCCTGTAGATAATCTTTTTGGAATTATCTATGTGATGTGTAATGATTGTAATTTTTATAATGTGAGTAAGGCAAGAGGGCAAAATTGGCCATGGTTTCTAGTTGGGAGGATAGCTGGTCCGGTACTAGCTTATCTGTCAATGTTAACCTCTGTATGCATATGTAAGCTGCAGTGATATGTACAATACTTGCCACTTTCGACCTGCCTTGGTTGGTAGCCGTCATGTGATAAGAGCTGAATTAATAACTAGAATTAAGAAATGATCATTTGGAGAAAAAAAAATCAAGTAACAATCCATAAAAAATAGATGCATATTTATATCGTAATGTTTGTAAGATACCGGAATGATTAAATCCTTTGAATGTAAAGCAAGATGTTTGACAAATGTTAATAAAATAAAGTATATGAATCAAAGTGCCGTTTTGTCTTTTGGTCTTGCAGCTGCTCTCGTCATGGGGTCACCCCACAGCCGGACACCCTTTTTCCCATTCTATCTGGACTTGGAACGAAGAAACCAAATATTTAAACGATTATTTTTTACTCACAATTCATATACAATATTTTATATCTACTATGATAAAATGACAAGCTCTAATAGTTGCGAAAAACTTCAGTACTGTGCAAAGGTCTTGAGCCCCACCTCGTTTCTTCATAATAAAGGAAATTAAAGGATGTAGATTAAATGACAAAATGGGAACAAATGTTTTATTGCGACAGATTGCAAAGTGCCTAAAGATACAATAAAAAATTGGTTGTTTATGTACTGTAACAGCCTCAGCAGCAACTTCATTTCCCCTCTCATCTGTTCCAACTACTCAGCATTCAGCATCAACAGTGTACTAATCACTGGCCTGATCATCATCTGCACCTGTTTCTCACTGGTTCATGCCTTACGTTAGAAGATTTTTATGCCTGAAGGTCATTATATGGCGTAAACAAATAATAATAATAATAATAAAAAATAGACACTCCTCTGAACCTGCTCAGGCACAGGGACAGGATGGAACGCCTCACTCTTTGGGAGCAAAATATGAAGAAATGAGGGCTCAAGACATTTGCACAGTACTGTATAAAAGATAGGTCTGTATGACAGGTGCTGATCCTGGAATATGTTCTGCATAGCCCTGATCAGTCATTGTGTCTTTTTAGGCCTTTAGCGTAACTCAAGTCTATCCACTAGAGGTCAGTGTACACATATGTTTGTTTCTCTTGTCCTGCTGATGATTTCAGGTATAACTGCAATGAGCAGGATGAAGGCGCATTATGCTTCTGATACAACCTGTACAAATTAATGATAAGAACAGCAAGTGTTTCCTGATACATACACATGAAAAAATATGGAATGTTGATAAGACTTAAGCAGAGCTTTGAGGGAAAGTGTTTATTTCAAAAGATGCGGAAACTGTGATGACATTTGTGTGGCCCGGTTCTTATTCAGCAGTAGCTTATTCAGCTTTTACAGTTGAAATACAACAGTGAAACACAGTAAAGCAGATTAAGTAAAACTGTCCATGTAACAGTGAGATCAAAATGTTTTCCTTTGGCCATTATCCCAAATGTATGGTGATTGAGTGATTTTATTTGTTATACTGTACAAAGTTGTGTCTTTAGTCTATAAACGGCACAACTTGTTCATGCAATCTTACCATCATGCCAAAAAAGCAACAAAACAATACACCCTATCCTGCATATAATGTCAAATGACTATTCTGTAACAAAATATATACAAAGTTGACTGCCTTGTGGCTTAAATAAAAATAAATAAATAAATAAATAAAAAAAAAACATGGAAATGCTGTACAATGTAAATTTCAGTGCTCCGAAAACAATATTTAATTTTATCCTATTAAGTGAGTTATTAAAACATTAATATTTTAAACAGCCACGATTACAGTATACAGTATCAGACTAAACAGTGGAATAATGGCCACATCTGTAGGCTGTTAAATTTGTGATGAATGAAACGACTGTAAGCGTTAAATATGCTACAGCTGTGAACAGTTGCTGTTTCAACACCAGACTTAAAAAGAAAATAAAACACACGTGCAGTGTGGGGCTTAATGGGTAGATGAATTGAAATCCCTAAACAGAGGAAGAGAGCAATCCACCAAAAAACTCAGAGTCATGGGGATTAGTCAGTAAGGCAACAATGAGGCCAGGGGTATCTCAGTATGATGCTACCACTATGACTAAGTACTTAAGTCAATACATTGAACGAGGGGCGTTCAGGTCATACCCTTTGATGCACTTTTGATTGTGCAGAATTACAGAACACGCAATTATGACAGTAAAAACTCCCTTTATTATTCAATTTAATCCCCTGCTACACTAATGCGCTTATCCCAGCGTTTCACTAGTGCTTGAATACCATCAAGTTAGAACGTTTTCTCAGTACGTCAGAGCCATGATCAGATTTCCTGCTTCTTGTCTAAAACGCCTGCCTCCCAGGAACTCCTTTAATGGCCCCAAAGTGAAAATGCCTAAATGTAAAATGGCTTGGAGCGAGGTCAGGACTGTATAGAGTGTGTGGAAATAACTCCCAGCCGAGTTCCTGTAATGTGCAAGTAGTGTACAGTTGGCACAGAAAGATGTGACTCTTCTATAAATTGGTGAAAAGTTATTTGTTGATTTGTAAAGATCAGGCATTTCACGAATGTTCATGGGAACGAGTGCAGAGGGCTCCGAGCCACCTCGGCCAGGATCGTCATTAATGGACACATGTTTAAAATATTTGCACCATTCAAAAGTTTTACTGCATCTAAGAGTCTCATCACCGTAGTGTCTATAGAATGAGAGTCTTCTGTAAATGTGATTTGCTTTTAAATTTTGATTTGACTTGAACGCCCCTTGTAGATATGCGATCAGATCCTAACTATTAAGGCTGTCTTAAATAAATTAAGCTTTGTGGACATCCTCCAAACCTTACCCTTCTTCTCTCTCTCACTCTCTCACACAAATATATGCAACGCTCCTGACTTTTCTTGCCTGTCAATTAACTCCTGTTCAAATCCTCTATTGCATACACACATAAAGCTAAAAAACACATGTGCATACACACACTAATATAGATGGTCTTATGAACAGCAGACTTTATTACTATTTACTTGAGAGATCTGGCACAATTATGGGAGAAGGGTTTTAGACGTCTGGTTCAGAGTCTATTCTTTTTGAAGACACAAAATAACTTGCTAGTTGGATATACCCAGGCCTGCTGATCACTGCCGAGCACAGGAAGAGGTTGCAGTGCGTCCTTATGCCTAGGACAAGGTCCTATTCGTGGCCCCAGTATGTCTGGAAATAATTTAGTTCTCACTACTGCTTTTGCAGGGTGTCCAAAAAAATCCATGCAACTTCCTCAGCAACTGTGCCAGTGAGATTCGTTGCCATGTCCACTATGGACAAACAGTCCATGAGACACAATTTAAATGGAAGTGGTTCATTATAGAAGTTAAACACTTTATTATTATCCCAAGGGAGCACACCACTGTGCCGTGGTGCACTCTAATGCCAAAATACTATAAATTGGACAGTTCACTGTTATTTGGACAATAAGATGGACAGATTAAAGATTTATGGTCCATGCATAAGTAGCTCCTGCACTCAGAAGTGTCTCCTGCATTGTAAATCTAATCTAAAGGGCCAGACCCACAAACTCACAGAAGGCTTTCCTCCGGAGAATTATCTCACAAGCCATGGATGCAGCATAACTACATCAGAGGTTAGCTTCTTCTGTTTATGGTGTTTATTGTTCTCTCTAATGAAGTAACCAAATACATATGATGTAAACCTGAACGGAGACAAACTGACCCATTTTCGCAATAATATTTAGCAGGAACAAAAGTGTTGAGTGGAACAATACACTCCTCCAATAACAAATTCTGAAGACTAGTCTGGCTTAAATAAAAAATGGTCGTATGAGTTAAATACACAATATTTACAGTGAAATATAAATTTTATGTGCACATTTAGATATAATTACTAGGAAATTCCAATCCTGAACTATCAAGCAACTGCAGTCACAAATCTGTACTTAATATCTTTAATTAGATTTTTAAAAAATATCTCAAATCAGAACTCCAATAAATCAAAAGCCTTGCTCCAACTGCAGTCGACATTATTCTTGATACTAATAAAGATCCTGCACCTTTTTGATTTAAGTAGTTATGACTTATCAAAATAGGCCAAACTTCCACTCAGGTAATAAAATTACACTGGACCTGGAATGTTTTGTAGGTCAGGTGCATTCTGAATAGCTGATTCTCATTCCCATAGCCCTAAAACATGAAATGTTGCATCTATTAAACAGCAAAACTTAAGCTGTAACTGTATTAGGCTTGTATGTTGGCAAGCAAGCTGAGACATGCATATTGTTTTGTTTGCACACACACAGAACACTGTGCACTCTTTATCAATATCTTTTAATTGGAGGATAGATTAGTCCTGAAGTGACAAGTGATCTTGTAAACAGGTCTACAGCTCCCCGAAGTGAGCGTCATGTCTGTGTACTGTGGGAACGCTTGAAGCTCAAGGTTACACACAACCACACACAGCTCTGCAATCTGCATCATTACCGCATGTATTCTCACCACTCGCAGACAGTGTACACACACACACACACACACACACAGTGTGCAGTAGAACCGTGATTCTCACACGCTCTCAAGCAGCGTAAACAAACACAGCTGTTCCCTGATACCTCGCTACAGTCCTGTTAACACACACACACATACTGAACTCCTGGATAAAGGTTTCCACAGCAGCACAGCTAATTAAAGGGATCTGAATTACAAAAGGATATAGTATAGCAAAGTGTACAGTGTACTGTATTATAGCAAAGTAAAATGTATGAAAATTTTGGATTATTTGTTATTTATAAATTATTTACATTTATTTAATGGCTGTTATACAAATTATACAAAGTTATACTATATTATATAGTACAAGTTAATTCCTATATCGTGTCAATTACCTGAAGTTTCTCCAACCCAGCAATCCAATGGTCAAAAACAAACTAACGAACAAAAAACCCAAACAAATTAAGTTATTAGTTAGGTCAGTGGCTTAGTGGTTACCATTGTCGCCTTGTACATCCAGGGTCCAAATTTGCATGTTCTTCCTGTGTTTGGTGGGTTTCCTCCGGGTACTCTGGTTTCCTTCCACGATCCAAAGACATGCAGATTAGGCTAAATGGCGTTCCCAAGTGTGTGTTTCCCTTGTGGGTTGTTCCCCTTTAGGTACACCAGTGTCCTTCTACAGTGCATAGACATGCGATGTAGGCTGGATGTGTAGTATTCTTGTTTTCAATACAAAAGTAACAAAATATGCAGTTCCATGCATGACCACTAGGGCTCTAAAAGTGAGTTAATCAACACAGGCCTCTAACTGAAATAAACATGTTTGCAGCCTGGTACAAAAAACAGTTTTGCTAAATTTTCTAGCTAAATTTCCATTCCTGACATCTGTATGGCAGGGTGTGTGTGTGTGTGTGTGTGTGTGTGTGTATGTGTGTGTTTTCATTTTTTATGTAGCCCATCAATCAAAATTACATTAAGCCATATAATAATGTATAATTAAGGCATGGACAATTGGAATGACAGCTGCACAAGACAATGTTCATAGGATGAGAGTTCAATCAAATGCAAAGTAACTTTAGCACATAAATTAACGTTAGTATTTTGGCTAAGTTAAAGCTAAGCTAGCTAGCTTGTGGTAACTGAGGCATGTAGGCATGTCCCAAACAACAGTCATTTGCCCATTTATGGAGTAACTGGAGTTTAAGCGGGGTCAGCCCCTGCCAAGATGGTGATGGCCAGAGCTCCAAACGTTGAGCGGGTTGGCTCTCCATCCAGGAAGTACACTCCCATGTGCTGAGATATGCTCCAGGCCCTGCTGAATAACTTGTATATTAATGTTTGATTATTGTGACGCTATGATATAAATGAAAACATCAGTACATTTGACTAAATTGAAGAGATTCTTGCAAAGATGTCAATTTGAAAAGGAAAATTGAGTGCATACGCTACATTTAGAGAGGCAGAGAAAATTGAGAGACAGTAAAGGCAAAAAGGTAGACGAGCGGTGAGGAACTGTCAGCAGGATGCTCGATATGGATGTGGCTCAGTTTAGCTGCGTGGGAAAGTGTGTGTTTATTGTGTGCTTGAGCGAAGGGAGGGGGGGTGTGAACTGTGTGAACGAGAGTATTTATGAGTGGGAGCAAAAAAGCATATGTGTGTGCGTGTGAATGTGTTAGTTCCATCTCTAGTGCAGGCCAGGTGGTTATGTCATTAAATATCAATCAAGTGCTATTAATACCAGGTAGAGGCAAGACATCAAGGAAGGAAGACGGAATGGGAAAAGGGACATCTAGTCCAATCGAGAAATCCCACAATGCACTGCAATTAGCTATCCAACAGATTACAGATGAATTCTTGAGTCTGACTGGTAAAAGGTGCTGAAACTGTGATGAAATTTGTGTGGCCCTGTTCTTATTCAGCAGTAGCTTATTCAGCTTTTCCAAACAGTAAAGCAGCATCTTGTGCCATAACAGCACACTTGTTTTAATATATTATTCTTTCTTTAGTAACAAATTATTTACAATGATTTATTTGTATGGTAAAATGCAATGCAATGACTAATCAAAGGCAAATAATAACAAATTAAAAAGTTGTGTTTAACAAATAAAGATTCATATTAATTAACATTGTCTTTAATTTTTTTGCCTTAATATCATACAGTAAGAAGACATTTATCTAACATTTATTAAAGGATTCTCCAGTGTCAGTTTCTTGGAACACTCAATACATTTTCAGTCACTGGAATTTTTTTGTGAGGAAGGCAATAGGATTTCTTCACAACATTACACATGACCTCTTTTTTTCTTATTAAGTTCAAAACAGCTTCATGGATGGGCTGCAATTTTTAATGTAACCATAAATGGATAAAAAAAAATGCATGACATATCATTCACTGATGAGGGTAATTTTGCTTCGCAGCACTTTAGTCATGATGAAATGTAGCGAGTCAAAATATTGTAGTTCCTCAACCACAATAAATAAAAATCAACTACAATTAATATGACATACAAAAAGCTGGATTATGCTTGAATATTTGTAATGTGTGATCAGTGGCCTGTGAAGGTGTTTTAATAAAGATTAGGACTCTGTTAGGAAAAAATTGTTTTATACATACAGTATATATATAAAATTTAAATTCAATCAATCCTTTCTTTTAAATTATATTTTGCTTTGAAATTGGGGGCGGGCGGGGGGGGGGGGGGGGGGGGGCCGT
>JAQMYG010000023.1:39053292-39068292 GCA_030014215.1 Clariallabes teugelsi | reverse complement strand
TTTAAATGTAACGGTGGACATGACATGATGTTTGGGTATGTTTACCTGTTTGCAGTATACATGTGACCCACATACTTTAAAGGCTTGGGGCATCTACATGTATTATATTTGGCTATGTGCTAAGTGGCTCTTTTGCGCATGCTGACTCATGAGAGGAAGTCAACAAGAGACTGTTGGAAACTGAAGCCTTTTTTATTTGGAAGAAGAAGAAAACAAAAATAACAATTTAGCAGACCAGAAAATACAAATAACAATGTTTGCATTTATTTGTTCCTATTACAGTATTAAGTGTGTTAGTGGCTAACTTATTCCCTGAAAGCATTAAATAGCTTAGTAATTAGAATAGAGAGAGAGAGAGAGAGAGAGAGTGAGAGCTAAAGAAGGCTAACAAAGAGAAAGAACAGATATGTGTCAGTATCGGATTGTTTAAATACTAAGGCATGTGTGTTTGAGTTCACTACCCAGGCAGGGTGGAGAGGAGTGTGTCGCCTCACAATGCGGTTCTTTGTGCTTAAGCGTCCGTAATCCTCGAAGGTGCTACCGCACACGTTCTGTATGTGCAGACACAGCTGAGTCATGACCGTATGCCAGAGAAGTTTGTAAGTTTGTACTGAGGAACATGTTTGCATTAGGTTTAGGTTTAAGTGTAACTTAATCAACAATTCAGAAAATTAACTTTATGTCAGTGGAAGGTCCTTGCAAGGATAGTATAAGAAATTTGTATGTGTGTGTGTGAGAGAGAGAGAGAGAGAGAGAGAGAGAGAGTAAGAAGGAGAGAGAGAGGAACTGTGTGTCTCACTCAGCATGCGTGATATTTAGAGTCTTATCTAAATGCTAACTGCTAGAACCGAAGTGCTGAAAGTGTGATGAGATGAGAGAAACAAAAAATTTGCACTTTTTGTTACTGCTGAACTAAAAAAAAAAAAAAAAAAAAAAATATATATATATATATATATATATATATATAATGCAATCTCTAGATAGATAGATAGATAGATAGATAGATGGATATGTGACCTGGATGTACCCATGTTGTTAATGGAATGTACCTAGGAGGTCACATTTCACTCCATCACATGGACACACACATATACAAACACACACACACTTAAAGAGGAACCTGATCCAGGTATGTGTGTCTGAAACAGAGGGAGATGAAAAGAGTGTTTGATGTGGATACACACACACACACACACACACACACACACACACACACACACACACACACACACTGCATGCCTTGGGCCACATAGAACAGCAATCACTTTGTGTGTTTAAATGGGGGTTAAATCTGTGTGTTTGTGTGCGTTTTGCTGTTTGATTTAGTCCTCTCAAGTCCATCCCAAGCCTCAGTCACTACGCTAACACAGCTCTCTGTCTGAGTATAGCGCAGGTTAAGCGTCAAATGTCATGAACAACACGATGGCTGTACCGTTTCTGAGGGATATTAAATGCCATTGATTACAAATTGGGATTTTTTTCAATATATATTTTATACACTGTTCGAATTGGGACTATCTCAATCAGGATTTATTATCACTAAAATTGAGTATAACTTACCGAGATGACTCAGTATCAGAAAACCTTTATTGAAAAAGTGAGGGGAAAATTTTTTTCTTCATCACGATTTAACTGAAATTGTTTCCGCCTTGAGAAAAGGTTTGGTTAAGTAAAGCTTGAGCAGATGATTTATTAGTTGCATGTTCCTTTGTGCCATAAAGGAGATTATACAGCCTCCGGAACACAACAATAGGTTCAGTCCAAACACTACCAGGAGGAGCCTGGTCTCTCAGGATGCTGCCTTACAAGGCCAAACACTGGTGCCGTAGTTAAAAGCCAGATTCATTCCTCAGAACACTGCAGCATGCCATCGAAGGTGTGCTGCATTGTTCGAATGCCTCGAGAACAGAGCCTGATTAAACCTTCATGCATATACACGTGTGCTTAAGACCAAGCAAGAGAGCGATACGTACAGAGTTTGATAATGGTTGATTTGAGAGAACCTGCACCATCATCATCTCCCACCAAAGACTGTAGCGATTGAGGTGTTGCTTATGTGTCTGGGTATTCAGGTAACCATGATTAATTTCTTTGAAAATGAAAACTAATCTTTAGTCTTACATATGTGTGGGCTTTTTCTACAGATTAAGAACAGCTGCTTATGAAAATGGCAGTATACAGGGTGGAAGAACCGAGAGAGAGACAGAGAGAGAGAGAGAGAGAGAGAGTCCTTGTTTTACCCAAAGGGCCCAGTTTCTCCTTCTTGCTGAAGACAGATTTTTTAGGGTTATTGCAAAATTCCTGCTGCGCCAGTGGGATCTTGCTTTATGAGATGCAAGACGGAAAAGAAAGAAAAAGAAGAGAGAGAGGGAGAGAACAAAACGGAGAGGCGTAGAGGGTGGCTTAATCGTGTTATTGAGGAAGGTTTAGTTCCTGTCTCACTGCCAGTTTACGCAGCGGAGGCAGACTTGGCCTGTGGCCGGCTTGTCAAACAGCAGTGATCTGGGTGGGACGGAGAGACTGCAAAACGTGTCTCAGAACAAAGGAATGAAAGAAAGACACAGATAGATTACCATTTGGAACTGAAGCAATACATGTCTGACTAATGGTGAACTATGAGGTATATCTGAATGCACTAAAACTGAAAAGACAGATTTTTTAATGTTATTTCTTTCAGCTGAGTAAACAGCCAGAAGTGGGTGACATCTCCCATTTGGAAAACACACACACAGACACACACACTCTTGCCCTCTTAGTGTCAGACTTTTCCATGAAATTGCTAGAGGCCATAGTTGATTCACCATTGTTGAGGACTAATAGGAAAGATGCAGATCTGTGCAATGGCATTAACATTAGCCGGTATGATAACAAAACAATACGCAATTGACTTAATTGCAATTTATAAAGCCATATGAGAGGAATAAGTGTACTTCACCATTCACAAGGATCTCAGCAGTTTGAGCCATTGTCACACTACAAGAACGGTAGATTTAGTTTATAGCAGTTCAAGAGGTTTCACTGGAAAAGAGAGACTCGGATTTGCTCTTCAAATTGGCCCACACAAGTCAAAACTGATATATTGTTGCACTACAAATGATAAGCTCAGCACAGATTAGTCATGTCAGTGGAGAAAATCAGCACTAGATTACACAACGGCCTCATGTGTATTGTACTGTACAAGGACACGCATATATAGTTGAGCTCAGATGGTATTTCTATGGAGGTAAACTAACGGTCATCCTCCACCACTGACTGGGTTTATTTATCTCTGACTCTCCTATCATTATAAAGCCTAGTTACATGTGTATTGAGGGTGAGACAGTGGGTGGGCTGCTTTGAATCCCCTCTCAATGCCAAGAATATAACCCTTGAATGTTGACTTGTGTAAACAAACAGTGAAATCGATGAGACCGTGTGTGTTACTCTGGGAAGGTCAACAGTACAACCATTATTAGAGGTAAAACCATTATTAGAAATCTTAGAGCTAGTGAAAGTGCTGCAAGAGCATTGCCTTTGACAAATCCTGAAGGAAAATAAGGAGTCATGTATGCAAATCTTTCAGTCAGGTCACAAGGCGGTAGTTGTTGTGTACTTTTAAATATCTGTTGTATTGTTTTAGTTCTTCAGCTAGAACAATAATAACTCTCTGTTTATTTTTTCATTTTGTTCATTTTGCAGAACGCTGTGGCTGTGACCATGCAGCTGTGGGCCCAAATACGGCAACTTCTACTGCTATCCCTGCTCCTACTACCAGCGTCATTCTGCAGCCAATGCCCCCAGCACTGCAGCTGTAATGTAATAAGTTCCATCTTCTGCATACAGCGTCGTGCTTACACCATGCCTCTTAACTTGCCTGCATCTACGCAAAATCTCTACGTGTTTCAGAATGGAATCAACTTCCTGCAAGAACAGGACTTCCTTGGGCTGGTTGATCTGCAAATGCTGGACCTTAGCCAGAACGAACTTTCAGTGATTCCTGATGGGGTTTTTGGCTCTCTTAAGTCCTTACGCAACCTCGACCTCTCTTCAAACAAAATTACTCAAATCTCTAAAAACAGTTTTAATGGGTTAGTGAATCTGGAGAGGTTATATATCCACAACAATCGCATCCAGAGCATTGACCCAGCTGCATTTTCGGGATTGGAGAACCTCTTGGAGTTAAAGCTTCAGAGAAACCAGATCAGTCTACTTCCCGTTCTGCATCTTCCCAGATTGCTGTTGCTTGACCTCAGCTTCAATAGTATCCCTGCACCTGTTGACCTACAAACACCACACTTGGAGTCATTAAAGTTGGCTGGGCTGGGGCTCACTACTTTGGATGAAGGATTACTGAGAAGGCTGGGAAATCTTCATGATCTAGATGTATCTCAGAACAAGCTAGTAGGAATGCCATCTGCATTAATATCTGCAAGAGGGCTAACTCGTCTCAACTTAGCAGCTAACCCATTGGGCCCTATTCATCAGGAGGACTTTAAGAACCTCATGGGATTGCAAGAGCTGGATCTGAGTAATCTGAACCTGCAGGGATTCCCTGTTGACTTTTTCCAGTTGTTTCCCAAGCTAAAGCAATTAATGGCTGCACAAAACCCTTTCAATTGTGTTTGTTCACTCTCCTGGTTCCCCACTTGGATGAAGAATGCACAAGTGGATCTTGGAAGGACTGATGAAACACGTTGCCACTTCCCTCTCATAAATGCAGGCAAAATGCTTTCTGAGCTAGAATACAAAGACTTTGGTTGCCCTTCCACCATCACTCAGCTGTCAGAGGTACTTACTAGCAGCAGCATGCATAATACTCCAGACCCTACCACTGCTCCACATACCACCCTTAATGTCCCACTTTTTGTCCCCAGTGAAAAGTTACCAGTTGAAAAGCATGTGCCTCCTGAGGCCTCTGCCTCTCCCAAAAGTAGCGAGGAACAAAAGGAGCACATGTGCCCGCCAAACATCTGCCTGAATGGGGGTACATGCAAGTTTGACCAAAGGGGGGAAGTAAATTGCATGTGCCCTCTGGGAACATCGGGGACGTACTGTGAAAACCAAGATGAATCCCAACCTCCTCCATTGTCTCCAAGAGTTGCTGTAGTGACAGTTCCTTCAATAAAACCAGAGAAAATTAGCTTCCATCATGTAACCAGCACCTCAATTTCACTGGATCTTCACCGGTACATTGAGTCCCGACCCAACATCCGCGGAATCCGTCTCACTTATCGCAACCTGTCTGGTCCTGACCGCAGACCTCTCCAACTCAATGTACCTGCGTCATACCCGGAGTACACACTGAGAGGGCTGCTGCCGAACTGCACATATTCAGTTTGCGCCAGTCCTCTGGATGAGCCTGTAGAGGAAGCTGTGAACTCCTGTATGGATGCTCAAACCGCTGTAGGCTCTCTGCAACCCAACGTGAAAAGGTCTGAAACTTTCTCCACTCTTGTACCCACCCTGGTAGCGCTAGCTGTGGTGATGGCAGTGGCCATAGTTTCAGCAGTGGGAGTGGTTTTACGGAGAAAAAGGGTGAAATCTCCGACAGATATGGATCTAGCTGAGCCAACCCCTTATGAGTTAGAAGGTGTGAAGATGGGTTTAGAGAATGGAACATCACCCCAAAAACAGTCTGAGATCTTGCCTTACCAGCCAGTAACTCAGAACGGCATTGACTACGAGGTCCCGTTGATCCAAGAACAGTTTGCATCAAACAACAACACTGATCAGAGAATACCATCATACTTTTAGCGCTTTTCAGACCTCCAGCACCTAGGGAGAGGTGTGCTGTAATAACCCCTGCAGGCGGGTCAAGTGCAAACACAGTGCAGTCATGTGGTTTGAGTCTTAAAAGTGACTTTATCAAGGTATTTAAACAAAGTGCAATTGCCAGCTGAGGTATTATTTGGTGCTGAAAGTACCATTTGCACATCCACACTTCAACTGCACTGTTCTCTGAGAAATTCAAAAGGACAGAGTGTACACAGAGTTATGCTTGTGTTGGCCACAGATATACCAAGAGCATGGCTAAAGCATGGATTTAAAAGTTTTTGTTTAACATATCTGCCTTTAGACTGCACTTTTTGGATTTGTGCATCTTCAAGACCTTTCCATGGTACACAGGTCCTTAGACCTGTCTGGGATTAATAGCAGTTTGAAATATAACGATGAAAAACAGGATTGACTGCTTGTAGAAAGAGGGGGATAAAACATTGAGAGGGATTTTTTTTCCTTTCGAGAAAGCATGCACTGACATGAGTTTGATTTCTGCAACTGTGCTCTTCTTCTCCTCTGTCAAAACGATGCACTGATTAGAAGTTCAAATTTGTGTTCAAAAGGGCTAAAATAGAGAAACGTGGACAAGTTGTTTAGCCGTCATTCCGTCATGCTGCAGTTTCAAAAACACTTCCTTCCCCTGGCCTCAACTTTATTATTATTTTTTTTTTGAGATTTGCTGTGAAAGAAAAAATGATGAAGAGACTGTTTGCATAGTTTGTATTGTATGTTTGTTGTATATGTGAATGTTGTCAGTTTTTGCTGATATTTTATTTTTCTAGCATTTTATATCTCGAAGCTACAGACATTGTTACCAGAGCCTCTATGTTTTACCATTTGCTTTGTAATCAGGAGCACTCGAAAAGCTGGTTTGCAGTCAGTTATCTGACAAATTGTAGATCACAATGGCATTCTGTGTTATACTATTGCAGTGTATTGCTTATCTTTTGGTTCTTCTCGTTTACTTTATCAAGTGCAACCTGACTTTATTCAAGCTTACTTCATTATGTAGAACTTTTTTATAGGAATAATGAAGTTTTGTCCCAAAAGCTCAGAATTTAAGTATTAAGACACTCAGGACTGCTGAGATACACTTCCACCAGAAAGTCTAACACTATTATTTCTTTCAACCGCCTTTCGCTTTGATTACACATAATGTTGTGACAAGGGCATGTGTTAAAATTATTCCTGCTCCCGGAACTACTCTTTAAAAATTTTAGTCCTGAAATATGGCCACACCATCCGGGAAGAAAAACAGGGAATAAATAGATGTTATAACCTGGTCATTGATTACATTCAGGTCATCAGCTGACTTCTGTTTTCTGCCACATAACGTTGCTAATCCTAGACCTAAGCAACTTAAGCACCCCCAGATCATAACTCTGCCTCTAGAGGCTTGTAAAGTGGCCACTATGCTGGGGGCACCATTTTATGTGCTTCCCTTTACACCCTGACTCACCCGTTGCTCTGGAATTGGTTTTCTTATAGCTACGCAGCTGTTTAGACCCAATCCTGCGAGATCCTGTCACATTGTTTGTCTCATCACACTTTTTTCTTTTCTTCCGCAAAGTTGATTGTTTAGCCCTATATTTCCAGGCTGGACAGTTCTTAATACAAGTCCAGTAATTTTATATCTCCTTAGTCTTTAACTTCAGATATAAATCATGATCACACACAAAAACCTAAAGGGAGCTTGGAGTCCTTTTAACAGATTTGTCCATGTTGCATGAAATTAGTCCCAAGTGCTACAGTAAGTATATGCTTTTGTTTGTGCATTTTGACACCAGCAGACTGTGAAAAGGTTCAAAGTTAATGTTGTTATACATAGTTTGTCTGGAGAATTTCAAACTCATCCACCTCTAAATAATTTTACTTCTGTCAGACATGTTGGTTAATTGTTACATTAGTTGACCTTTTTTCTATATTACGCACAATGCTCTTTTGCCTTCTAATTGTGATGTAGTGGAGTTTAGCCATTATATCTTGTCTAAGCTTTAGTCCTCAACATAAAGTAGGAAAATCTGCTCAAACAGATCACGCTAAAAGTGACGTCAGTGGCATGGCACTCATCATCTCGTAGGCCGTTAGCTAAGTATCTGAGCCGAGTTGTATCATAGCTGCACTGCATTCCGAAGCTTTGAGTCCAGCTGTGTCATCACCACGTAACCGCTAACTTCTTACAGAAATAAAGGAAAATACAGCATCAGTCAACAAATTAGCACCAGAATCGTTAAACACAGAATGATTATAATAACAAACACATTTTGTGTGTTTCAAGGTGGAGTTTTTTTCTTCTTTTTTAAACAAAAAGTCTCTCTTCTCTACTGAAGTTGTAAACATCATTGATTCATTCATTTTCTTTAATATACAGCACAAACATATCAATCTTACTACATGGACAAACCGGTTTCAGCTCTGGAGTCTCTGTTGATTTGAGCGATCTTCACTCCACAAGCACCTCCCAGTCTGTGCAGATGGCCTCGGCACCCTGCACATCCAAACATTTAAACTGGAAAGAGAAGCCGCTTCACACAGCGCAAGGGACCTGAAACTATTTCAAACATTTCTAAAGCTTTTTCAAGTTCCTTGTATAACTTGGGGAGTTTATTATTTCTATCGGTAATGTTTTGTGTATGCAAAACCGAGCCCTCTCTCTCCTTCTCTCTCTCTCTGAACTATAAAAAACATGTGTTTAAAAAAGAAAAAAAAAAAGTATGACATCTTTTAAGAAAAAATACAAAATGCTTCCTTTTTTATACTCTTGCTTCCTTTTTTCATTTGTCTGGATGTGAATGAATGTAGCCGTGTGTTACTTCTTTTCACAAATCATGTGCACTAATTCCTGCTGAGCCAGTCTATGAGTCAGTAGTATTAGAGTAAGAAAGCTTATCTGGAGTCGGACCTTTTGTTTTTCTTGAACAGGAAGGATTCAAATATTGTGCAACTGACAGCTGAATTCAGTCCGCTTTTTTTTAAAGAATAAGCTCTGGTAAAAACAAAACAAAAAGGAGCAAGGATTTACATAAAGGTTTAACTAAACAATTACAGCCTTTTCCTTTAAACTTCACCCCGAACCAAGAAACACAGCTCCTACGTACTGGATAATGGCCATAACATTCATTCATCATTAGTGACATTAGCATTTTGGGTGTTCTGATCATTACCGTATGACTCAGAGTCTCCTGCTGTTCGTTCATCCACTCCCTTGTTGTTCCTCCCTTTTTCTGTTCTGTGACAGGGCTTGGGTCCATTAGTGTCCTTTTTGCAAAATAAATGGCTGAATTAAGGTCAATTTGTGAAAAGATATTAAGCCATATTGTAGCATGATGACAAAGTATCATTTAAAAGCCATACACACACACACACACACACGCATGCGCATGCAGTAACAGTCTCAGTCAGTAAATTTTTCAATAAAAAGGTTTGCACTCCTTAAATACTATGCATAGCTTTAAAAGGAATGTGCCTCAGTGTGAGCCTAAGGTATAAAACTCCTGAAGGTGTCTGAAAAATTATAAGCAACAAAGCGGAAGATTTTTTTCCAATTCCAAAAAGTGTTTTATTCCATTACAAGGCCCATCAATATTCCAATCGATACTGTTTTTCAATTTTAATTTACATACATTTTAATGCATTTATAGTTACATTTAATGCTGGGGAATGCCCATGAAACAAGTAAGTTCCTGTTATCACTTGCGTTAAGTTGTCATTCTCTTATCAGCTTCTCTCTGCTCTCTTTTGAAGTTTTTCAGATCCTGAGATAAGATACAGTACAAACTTGAACTTACAGTGTCAGCTTTGCGTTTTGTTTTTCGGCTGACATTGGAGACTGCTTTGGAAAAAAAAACAAAAAAAACATCTCCTTCACTGTATCAATAATTAATAAATTTTTACCAAATTGTTTCTTTTGACTGTCCACCACTCAGGAAGGATATAAAGTACATTATAAGAATAAGCACTTTAATATATACCTGTGATTGGAGTGATGGAACAAATTGATCAATACTGTACCTTCGACCAATCAGAATAAAGAATCCACAGCACTTCCCAAATCTAGGTCTTCCAACATAGTTTAAAATGTGGTGTGAATATTTGAAATTAATTCATGAGGGTCATTCAAGTCAAACTGGGACTTTTGATGAAATTTTTCATGAATGAATGAGCAAAACCAATTGACAGTTGCAGACATTTTTAAGCACAGTACAGTGATGAGACTCCTAGCCACAGTAAAGCATATGAATAGTTAAATAGGTTATAAAGAGAGCCGTACATCTGTGAATGATGATCCCGAATGAGGTGGCTCGGAGCCCACTGCAATCAGTCAGTGAACATTCATCTGTGGGAACTGTACACACAATCATTCACCACTTGCACTTTACAGGAACTCAGCTCGGACTTATTGCTACACCCCCCGTACAGTCCTGACCTAGCAAAGCCATTTTCATATGTTTTAGCCATTAAAGGAGTTCCTGGAAGGCCAGTGTTTCAGATGGGAAGCATGCAGTCCAATCATGGTGCCAGTGAGCTTAGAAAATTATTTAGTATTTATTATTTGCAAGTAATATATGTTGCTTCTCTATAGTTACATGTATAGGTATACCATATAATTTTAATATTTAGGTGGCATATCATATATCAAAATCGGTAATATTTTTAACATATTTGATGAGCTGACATCTTCATGATTTTAGTATGTACAGTTTGTTTAAAAACAAACACAAAGTGTTTTAAACGTGTTTAAAAAAGTATGACATCTTTTAAGAAAAAATACAAAATGCTTCCTTTTTATACTCTTGCTTACTTTTTTCATTTGTCTGGATGTGAATTAATGTAGCCGTGTGTTACTTCTTTTCACAAATCATGTGCACTAATTCCCAACAACAACAATAATAATTATAATAATAATAAATAATTCAATCTGACACAAATTTAACAGACAGATTTCTC
This sequence comes from Clariallabes teugelsi, assembly GCA_030014215.1. NCBI lineage: Eukaryota > Metazoa > Chordata > Actinopteri > Siluriformes > Clariidae > Clariallabes > Clariallabes teugelsi. The sequence continues at coordinate 39,057,588 of JAQMYG010000023.1, read as the reverse complement.
CAACTTTAAGGTCAGGTTAGACTTCCCATCATCTCCAATATATTCCACCTTCTGTGTTAATGTTTGTTACGGGAATTCAATCTCAGCTGTGATGGGTTGGATGCTTTAATACATATGAAACTTAAGGCAATTAATGCTTTTTCCTTATCTAGAGAGCCAGTAAATACCCTCTCTTACTGAACTTGGAATTCCCTTCAGAACATCAGAAATGTCAGGTCAACATGGCTACTCAGACCTTCAACGGTAAACAGTATTGTAATGTTTATTTAGATTTTAAGTGTTTTTTTTAGATGCATTAAATTCAGATAATGTAGTTCGTCATGCTGACGTAGTGTTTAAAACTATGGCCTCATGCCTCCAAGGTTGAAGGTTCAATTCCCGCCTCGCAAACCATGTGTTTGCATGTTCTTTGCGTTGGTGTGTTTCTTCTGGGAGCTCCCTCCTACAGCACAAAGACATGCAGATTAGGCTAAATGATGTTGCCGACTGTGTGTGTGCTTGTGTGCAGGGAAGACACCCTGTCCAAAGTGTACCCCACCTCATGCCTGAGTACCCTGGGATAGGCTCCAGCCCTCCCACGACAATGTGCAGAATAAGGGCTATAGAGAATGAGTAAGTGAGTTGTTGGTTCAACCTATAATAATGACTGTACTGTACAATTCTGAGAAGGTGAGTACATTGTTAAGTTACACCGATATCACTAATGATAACTAGCTAGCTTGTTGATTGTAAAGTCAAAAGCTTAACAAAAAAAGCAAGCTTTGAAGCACAGCACTCACTTCCGAGTTCAATTATATAATGACTAAAAGAAAGACAAAATGCTTCTTTTCAGATGATGGGCCAAAACCAGCTGTCCTCATATCTTTTTACAAGCCATATGTTTAGCCATGTGTCATTTCAAGCGACTTGTCACTTCAATAGAACTCCGAAAGCTCCGAATGAACATCATACGCTGAGAAGGATGGACGGAGACTACTGGGGTCTGGGAGGAGTGCAAAGTGAGTGCAAGCAAAATTCGTATTTACTTAGCAAAAGCTGGTGTTAATAAAAGGAGAGCAGGGTTATAATTATAGTGTGGGGGCGTGGGTGAGAGAGGGAAAAGTGTGTGTGTGTACGGTATGTGTGTGTTTCGAGGGGGGGGGGGGGGGGGGTGAAACACATGTGGAAACTGATGGCTGGTTTTGATAAAAGCTTACGTTTGCATCCCCCACAAAGCAGAGTGCTGGCAGATATACAACTAACCAGCAGCCTCCCAAACTCCTTATGCAGCAGTCCACACTGGTCGAGAGGGAGGGAGGGAGGAAGGTGGAAAGAATGAGAAAGAATTATGTAAAAAAAAAAAATAGAAAAAGGAAAAAAAAGAAGATATGTCAGCAAGCAGTTCATAGAGACAGGCCTCAGGGAAGATAAAAATGAAATGCCGCGTTAGATTTCAAGAAGAATTAGATAGTGTAAATGGTAAATTGCCGATGACCAACAGCAGAAGGAAAAACTTTAGATAAGATGATGCCATGCCAGAGGAGTAAGGTTAATGCACCGCATTGAGAGAGAGAGAGAGAGAGAGAGAGTCTAGCCAATCCAATTACTGAGATAAGAGAAACAAAGAAAAAAAATTGAGGATGTGGAGGAGAGAAATAAAGAGTGGGGTTGGACAACAAACATGCGAAAGAAAAAGGAGGAAAGGACAAAAAGAAGGCATGAGGAACAAAAGAGGTGAAATGAGGTGAGAAGAGGGGAAGAGGAAAGAAAGGAGAGAAGAGTAAGCACTTTGTTTGATTAAATCCAGAAATAAAGGAATGCAAGTCCTGCAGTGTGATGTCTCAATACAAGTAGACAGCTCTAGAAAGACTGGGATTACCATACGCGCGCGCGCGCACGCACACACACACACATAGAGCTTAAACAAACTCCATGTCTACTTTCAGTATAACTATACAAAATACACATTAGAGTCACATCTGCAGGATGATCTCATAAACTCAATGTTGACATCACACACACACACACACACACACACACACACACACACACACACACACACACAGGTCTGACCTCTCACCTCTAACCTGGCTTTTGACCCCACGGATAGAAGTGTGTTGTTGTGGCATGTCATGCACACGTCTGTGTAAAAGACACGTGTAATATTATTTAGACGTGAGATGGATGTAAATAATCACAAACTTGATCTTCTGCTTAATGCTATACCTCTTCCAAAAATGTTACACAGTATAGTGTAATAAAACATGTTTATATTTGCTATATGCTAGTGGTCATTTTGGGTAAGCTTTGCTAGCTAACAAGCAACAATATAAAACATAATTATCTATAGCCTTAAGTAGGTAGATTTTACTTCATGTGTGCTCTCATTACAAGTTATAACTTTTTCTTACATCATGCTAACACTATTTTTTTTGTAAGCTTTGCTTGCTGGGTAGGAAATATGTAGCCCATAATTAACTAGCCTTTAATAGTTCGATTTACCCCTTAGCTTGCATGTTTAGTAAACACTGCCAGCTAGCAATATTATCTAGCTTTTGTTGACTTTTTTTTTTTTTTTACCCCGTTCTAGCTCTCATTTAAGTAACCTTTGTTAGCTTGCTTAAAAAAAAAAAAAGCATAATACATAAATTCCTGGCTTTTATTTGCTGGCTCAATTTGGTTAAGTTGCGGTCTGGCAGGTTTTTAATTTATAATTACCTAGCCTTTGAACGTTTTTTTGCTAGCTGTACAAGCTGTACATAGATGTTTAGTAAGCTTTGCTACCTTGCTTGCAAATGCACAAAAAAATTAAAATAAAATAAAATTTATTAGCTAGATTTTACGTCATGCCACCTCTCATTTTGGGTAAAGTATGCTAGCTGGCTAGCAAATAAGTAGTGCATAATTATCTAACCTTTAATAGTAAGATAAAGCTCTCATCCTAGCTCTCATGTTTGCTTGATTGCTATCAAATACATACGCATTTGTGATTTTCTAGCTAAATTTAGTAGGCCTAAGTTTTGCTAGTTCGCTAGACCTTGATAGGTCATAATACATCATTATCTAGTTTTTGTTAACTAGATTTTACCTCATAAACCTTTGCTAGCGTAAAATAATATCAAATAATATATTGTTTTTTAGCTTTTATTTGTCAGATGTTATACTGTACTTTACATTTTTATAAGCTATGCAATACGTATCATTGGTTAGATAGATCTTAACTAGATCTCATGCTAGCTATCATTTTCTGTAAGTTTTGCTAGCTGGATAGCAATACATAGTACCTAGATCCATAGCCTACCTATATTTATTTCCTAATGCTAGCTTTCATTTTTAGTAAGCTTTGCTAGCAGACTATCTAAGTATCAGCTAATTTTCTATCGTTTATTAAATGTTTTATGAATAATTAAGTAAACAAAACATTATTGTTGTTTATTTCATTTACACACCTGGACACACTGGATTTATGTAATGTATTAATAAAAATACCTGAACTGAGGTTGTGCTGGGTGTTTCAAAATGAATTGTCCAATTGACTGTCCTTAGGCTCATTGAACCAGTCAAAGCCCCATTTACGACCACTTGTCATGTCAAATAAAGAGTGAGTTAACACACACCCTAGGCTATGAGAGTGAATGAGGGGGTTGTGTTGTTTCCTAGTGCGCACACACACACACACACACACACACACACACATACACACACACCAACAATAATTTATGTGTGGTTAGTGTTTAACAAGCATGTTAGAAATTTTAAATAATGGCCTCAAATCTGGTTTAACTATCTGACTTAAAGAAACTAGTCGTGAGTTTTAACACTCAGAAATGCTGATGTGACAGTTCACAAGTGTCTTGTCTCTTGTCACAGGACACATCAAGAAACCTCTTTTGATTTATTTGTTCTGCTGTGGTTTTGTGTAGAACACACTGCTGATTTAAAAACAGCTTTATCTATTTATGTCGCACTCATCATCTATACCTTTTTACAGGGTCACGGAGGCCTGCAGCCTAACCCAGGAGACTTACAGTAGGGCACGAGGTGGGGTACACTCCATACACACATACCCTGGACGGGGTGACTGGTCATCACAGGGCACACACACATACAAATGCAATTTGGGAATGCCAATTAGTCTAATCTGCATGCATTTGAACTGTGAGAGGAAACCCACAGAGAACCTGAAGTAATCCAAGCATAGGGAGGACAATGTAACTCCATACACACAACCCCAGGGCGTGAGTCCAATTTTCAAATTGGACCCTGGAGGTACAGGGCGACTTATTACAGTATATGGTAGACATTGTGTTATATATA
>JAQMYG010000023.1:39041346-39051945 GCA_030014215.1 Clariallabes teugelsi | reverse complement strand
TACACTTTTACTTGAGTAAAAAGCTTGAGTTGATACTTCAACTTCTAAAGAAGTCTTTTTAAACCCTAGTATCTATAGTTCTACTCAAGTAATGAATGTGAATACTTTTGACACCACTGGTTAAATCTAACACACATACAAAGTTTTAAAATTACTTACATATGCTTAAAGAGTGATTTAACATCTAAAAAGCGCAGGTTTATAGTCTATTTTATACTGTTTATCTGTTCTACATCTAAAAAGTGCCTTTATTTTCTTTCACAACTGCCTTGGATGAATTGCACGGTCTCCTATTGTTCATTGGGTAATCTTTGAGGGGGTATTGGAACAACAATAATATACCCCCTGTTGCCTGAGTATTGCAGACACCCCAGCTTAGAACTGTCTTGCAGCAAATCAATAGCATTTTACATCATCATCACACACCGAGCTTTGTTCTAAAGTGCCAGTTTTCAAATTGTCCTCATTTGCATTCAGGCAATGAAACTTTAGACCTCGGGTTTACCGTGTAGCAAGAGACGCAAGCCTTGTGGCAAGCCTTTCTCAATAGCTGTGACATTTTTAGTGGCCATTTTTAAGGTCTGACTCATCTAACTACTCTAATCAAGCTAATTTAGCTAAATCACTCGTACAGCTTCAATCAGTGGCACAGGAGCTCACACCCAAATACCTTTGTGACAGTAATTACACATGCTATAAATAGCTTTCCATACACCAATCAACCATACCATTATGACCATTGGAAGGTAAATGTGGATGTGAAGTGTGTGGGATATATTAGGTAGCAATTTTTGTCTCTGAAAATTGTTGGAAGCAGAAAAAATGGGCAAGCATAAGGACTTTGACTGGGTCTCTGAAGCTATTGTGGTACAGTATGTTCCCAATCTTCAGTGGTCAGGACCTACTACCATAAGTGGTCCAAGGAAGGAAAACCAGTGAACCTGGCAGCAGGGTGATGATGGGTGACCAAGGCTCACTGATGCTCATGGGGAGTGAAGGCTGGTAGAGCTAGTGTGCCGAGAAAGTTAATGTTGGGTTCTGATAGAAAGGTGTAAGAAAATAGTGCATCACAGTTCGTTGTTAATGGGGCTGTGTTACTGCCAGAGGTGCCTACCACAAACACATGAGCATCAGAACTTGCCCACAGAGCAATGGAAGAAGTTGGCCTGGTCTGATGGATCACGTTTTCTTTTACATCATGCGGATGGCTGGGTGCGTGTGCGTCTCTTACCTGGAGAAGAGATTGCATCAGAATGCATTAATATGAAGAATATGCCTGTGGTATTCATGTTAGTAAATCTGTCATCTATTTTGCAGAGGGCCATGAGCGTTTTCCAGACGGTAACAATAACATGCTTATAGAAGCACTGGATGAACAGAAGAGTGTTTAGAAAACGAGTGCAAATCAAAGAAATGAGAAGCAGAACTGTGTGGTTTTGTCTTGAAATAAAGTGGGGAGGGGAGACTTGTGTGTGCTGATTGCATTGATTGGTTCAACAGTAAACAGTGTTCTGAGGCAAAAGCCATTTGAACGCAAGTTCCTTTTGAAAATTGGAAAAATTCGATACGGATGTGGCTGGATTCCCTCCAAAGCGCGGCAGGACAGCAGCCACCACAGCTTATAATCAGAACCTTTCACACTCTAGCTCTGATACATTAGGTATACAAAAGGCACGTTGTGTATTATTGCTCAGTAAATGACGCGGTGCGAAAGGAATCACTTCAGCCTTCTTTTATCTTTTAAAGAAGTAAAGAGAATAAAGGAGCCATGCTTTCATCTTCAACAGGGTCCATATGACTCTAATTGAATTTCTTGATCCGAAGTTTTTCAGCCCGTGTCTTGCAAATCAATCCTGCAAATCAGAGGCAGAGCTGTATAATCCAAAACACAGATAACATGCATCTAATTTTTATCACGAAATCGACTTGCATCACTTGCAAAAATTTATAAGATATTAATAAGATTTTTCATAGACTGTTCCTAGTTGCCCACATGGAAAGGACATTTTGCAAATATAACAGACTCACGTGAGTGTGTGATCATGCAGCTTCACTGTGAATTCCACTTACGTACACAGGCATCATCAGCTAAACTGGCTTCATCTGTTTTATTCTTTAGTCCCGCATATTATATGTATTTTCAATTGTCTTCTTTTAATAACATTTTATTATAAAAAAAATTTGTAAACCATTTTGTACTACTACTTTTTACTTTTTCATGCCATATTTTCCTATTTTTAAAAAACATACCTACAGTATGTTTAGGTCATTCACGTTTTACCATTTATTATTTTTTTTGCATTTTTTATTTTTTTTTTGGACTTTAATTATATGCATTTTAATTTTTTCACATTTGTTGCACGTTGTCATTTCGTGCTTTGTATCTTAGTGTACTTTTTCTTTTAGTAAATTACAGTGTTTCTCAGCATGTTTTTCTTAATGATTTGTTTAAGTAAATTATTTTATTTAGGGTGGCACAGTGACATAGTAGTTAGCACTGCGGCTTCGCACCTCCACCTGAGTGAAGGGTTCAATTCCTGCCACGGGGTCTGTGTGTGTGGAGTTTGCATGTTTTCCTTGTGCTTGGTGGGTTTCCTCCAGGTACTCTGGTTTCCTTCCACAGTCCAAAAACATGCAGGTTACGTTCATTTGCATTTCCAAATTGCCTGTAGTGAGCGATAATCACATCATGCTTTCTTCAAAGTAAGAACATTTTCTTTTATTTTACTATTTTTCCAATTTTTGCATATGTTCCCCTGCTTTGGTAATTCTTTCCTTCCGTTTGGCCCAAAACTCAACTTTACACCTTTTCAGGACATACTGTTTCGTATATCAGTGGCTCTGCTTCATTATTTGATCATGCCAATACATTGCAAATTATTTCCCTTCAATTGCACAACCCCATATGTTTTCTTACTTACATAGAATGGACTGGAAGTGCGTGGGTGTGGATGAATGTAATATGATGGATTAGAAGAGGTGTAGTAAATTGACAAGAATGTGAATATCGCAGTGTGTGTGTGTGTGTGTGTGTGTGCGTGTGTGTGTGTGTGTGTGTTAGGGGGGATTAGAGCGATTCCAGTGAATCTTACTTGAGCATAAACAATGTTAGCGGATGAGCGGGTGCATTTCTGTCACATTTTTTCTTTAAAAAAAAAGAGAGAGAGAGAGATTTTCAAAGTCTCCAGTTTGGCTTTGTGTGAATGCAGTAAGTATGTACTGTTTGTGCATGTTTAAGTGAAATGTTAAGGGGTATTTATTATACCACACACACACACACACACACACACACACACACACACACACACACACACACACACTTGATTAAGATTCCATGTTACTGTGATCTCTGAGCAGTAAGCATGACCTGAAGGAATTTCCATACACAGACACACACACAATAGTTAACATGGTAAAGTGGCAAATCTGTGTGTGTTTGTGCTTACATGCATTGCTGATACAGTACTGTGATATGTATGGAATAAAGCACTTGAAGGCATCAAAAAAGGGGGTCTTTATTGCACTAGGAAATCTAAAAGCTCTGAAATATAATGCTAAGCTTAAGGTTAGGGTCAGGGGTAGCTCAGTGGTTAAAGCATTGACAACGGTTTGGAAGGTCCCAGGTTCAAATCCCACGACCACCAAGTTATCCCTGTTGGGCCCTTGAGCAAGGCCCTTAACCATCAACTGCACAGAAGAATAATGAGATAAAAATGTCAGTCGCTCTGTATAAGGTGTCTGCCAAATGCCTAAATGTAAAATGTAGATTTACTGTAGGTCTAGCTGAGCATTAAACCAGTCGTTATGTTAATAGAAAGTCCTTACAAAGATTGAAAAATGCGTGCACATGTGTGTGTGTGTGTGGGCAGGAGGCGTTGGAAAAAACTGAGTCTGTGATTAATTAAAATGATGAAATCCAAAACGCTGGAGCTTTAAGTCATGCTTCGTGTGCAGTTGAGAATGTGCTGCTGAGGCTCCCAAAACACACACTAACACACACACACACTTTCTTGGACCTTTCCTACACCTTTTCTCAGCTGAACCTGTTTCCGTTTACTTTTACATTGGTCAGAAGTGACAGTACTGCGCTGAAGAGGTTATATGATATATCGGTGTGACAAATGAAAAAAACAAACATTTTCTCTTGGTTTCGTGCGGCTCCTCCTAACAGGTCATTCTTTGTTCGAGTTCTACAAGTTTTTCAACCAAAAGCTTTCCGTTTGTAACCGCAGCATTATAGACATTTCATGTTGTTGCCTTTGACTCTTAGGACCTTTGAGCATATCGTTAAAAAAGCAAGTAAAATCTTTAATAGATATGACTATAATACGAGGCATGTTCGAATCAAACCGGGACTTGTATATTACAGGAACTCGGCTGGGTGTTACTGGCAAATCACCTATATGTTCCTGCCCTTAGTTTAAGCCTTTTCCACATGTTTGGCCCATTAAAGGAGTTCATGCATGGCCAGCGCTTCTGTCTGGTCATCGCTATGAGAAAACTTTCTTCCTCGATGATGTGAAAGTTCATTAGTGTAGCAGAGGATCGATTAGAGAAATATAGGATGTTTTCACTCATGCTGTTTTGTTAATTTGTGCAATCAAAAGTTCCGGTTTGACTTGAACGCACATTCCGTAAATATAACGGAGGGTGTGTGTGTGTCCAAATCTCACTTCTGGTTTGTGTGTGTGTGAGGAGTTGGCACACTTCTGATAAGTCTATTGTATAAAATGTAAAGGAAACAGAGCTATATGCTGGCACTAAACAGATGTGAATGGATCGATGACATTCGGATTGTGTGTTTTTTTTTTTTTTTCCTTGGAAAGAGAAGAGCAATGCCAGTCCAATCTGATGATACTCAGGTACTGAATGAAGGCTGTCTGACAATCCAAAGACAAAATATGCTCTTATTGAAGGACGGAGAAAGAGAGAGATACAGAATATGTAAACATTGCTTTAGTATGTTAAGTCGATTCTAACAGTTGTTATGTTTATCCATGTGTACGACATATTCAGTTTCTAGGATTGCAGGACTATGTAAAAAAAAACAAAAAAAAAACAAGAGGAAAGTGTATTGCAAAACAGCTGGAATGACGAATGAGATTCTCACCACTAATTTTTTTGTTGTCCACGGCAGCCAACTGGTCAAGATTACAGTAAGTGTTTTGCTTGAAAGGGTGAGCAGAGGATGGCATTCTTTTATCTTGGCTCTAATTTCTGGCAAAAAAAAAAAAAAAAAGGGGGTGAGATCGCGACTTTGGAAGAAGCAAGACTCCAGTACTTCTCTCTAGTGCAATTCCAAATGATGATATTAAAATATTAAAAGGTACAGATAAGATAATTTCAAGAACTGAAAATACAACAAATGAGGAGACTTCAGATGGTTTTTGCCACCCGGAATGAGAAGTGATATGACAGAGATGAGCCATAAAGGCTTTTAATCTAAAAGGGAATTAATAGGGAAGGATGAGGAGATGTACTATAACTTGTCCATCTGCAGACACAAATACATGCGTGAGGATGCAAGACTAGGAGAAGATCTGCTAGTCATCAAGTGATACCCTGAGGTTCCTGGAGGACAGATGACAGATGATGACTGTGATTATGTGTCTGAGATGACAAGAAGTTCCATCAGAAGGAGTTCTTTCATTTATTGTGTAATACCAGTGTGGAGGGCTAAAACTGTTGGTTGCACCAATTGCACCACTGGCCCCAGCTGGTACAGGACCAAGTTTTCTACAGCACTATCCTAAGATTCTAATAAAACACAACTCAATTTTAAAAATACTATCTTATAAACATACCTTCTGACCCATAGATCCGCTTTGTCTGTCTGACTCACTTAAACACTAAATAACATGCATCACGTCAAGCTAATCCCACCATCATCTTCACCTCATTAGGACAAAATATTGGAGAGCGTTTGTTGGACTTGGGTGGGATGAGGTGGAGGGTCCAAAGTCGACAAAGCTGTCTCATCCATCATTTTTTGAGCACGCCATGGAGCCGAGAACCCTGCTGAGACGTCACGGATAAGTGAACAGGAAATAGAAAGAAGGGGCCAAATACACGGCGAAGCAGAAGAAGAGAAAAGGAAGAGTTAGATGTGGGAGAGGAAGCTAGAGGGGAAGAGAGAAAGAATTGTAGTGAGGAGATAAAGAGAGAAAAACAGAGATAATGTTTCTTGAATATTTTATAGAATATCTAGTAGTTTTCCTACTAGAGAGGCATCTGAGTAGAATGAGAAAACTTGCAGCCCTTTCTCCTAAGAAGGAAAGAAGTGAGAGAAAAAAAAATGCATTGATGGAAATTGGAGGAGAGAGAGAGAGACAGAGAGAGAGCGAGAAAACAAAGATGGAGAAAATGTAGGAGAGAGAAAAGGCAGAAAATCAGTGTTTATTTTGAGTCAGTTATGGTCATCATACGCCCACCATGACGTCTGGAAACGGTTAGGTCTCATTTAGGAATGTAATCATCACTGAACAATTCAGTGGAATTATGGCAAGTTCGAGACATGTTCATACTAATAAGGGAAAATATTGTAGCACTCCTGGCTAGATAGTCAATACAGCCTGTTGTACTTAATAAAACCAAACGTCAACTCTGGGACGCCCTGAAGTAAAAAAGTGCAATTTTACTTCAGAGGTCGTTGCGGTCAGGCTTTATTTAGCATGCAGCCATGCCAGTGACCCCGCAACCTTGACGCCACATCCAGGGTCAGATGATGACATGTTCTGCTTCATTTCTGGGGAATGAACACACACTAAAGAATAATTAAATATGCCAGGCAGACAAGCTTGGTGCCGGACTGCTTAGGTTTAGCTTACGTTATAAAGACTTGTGAATTTCAGGGGAAAAAATTAGCTGATCGCTTAGTAATAGCGGTGCTGAATTAAGATCATTTCAAAAAGACATTTGGCCGACTTTGGCAGTGCGACTTCCCTCCAAACCGCAAGAACATTTTCTTTCAAAACAAAATAGTGCTTGCTTCACAAATGTCTCCTGTTTCTTTTTTTTTTGTGAGCCCCGAAAGAGCATTCAAAAAGTAAGGTATTTCCAAATGTGCTCTTTTGTTTCAGAAAGTGTAGCTAAGATAATATTTAAAAGAAAAGGTCTCTCATATTTTTCTTTCTCCAAACTGATAAGTTTTAAATATTAATAGTATGTAAACAAGAAGATCATGCAGACTTTTCAGTTTGTTCCTTTAGTCCTATAGTATATCGAACCCAGTGTCATTCTAATTTATGATGCTATATTATTTATGGAGATACTATCATAGGTATTCCAAGTACAATAACTTTAGACAGCTAAAACACTTAATATTAAAAAAAGAAAAATACATTTCTGATTTTATCCTTATTCAGCTGATTAGGATTAACTGATAAGCATTCCTTAGATGGTCCATCTGAAATAAATTATAACGGTTTTATGTAGAACAATGAAACATGGCTTCATTGTATTATAGCAGTTTTCCAAGTAGACCCCATTTAGGAACCCTTAACCTTCTAAAGAACCTTTGAAAAGCACTTACAACAACATGAAAGTTAACATTAGGTTTAACTCCTAGTGTGCACAACAGGAACACAGGAAAATCTTACAAGACAAGCCGATGTAGAACCATACAAGAGAATGTTCTATCACTGGGATCCGAGTGGAGCCCTGTTTAAAATCTATAAACCAGAACCATCCAAAGAGCTCCCTTTTTTCTAAAAGTGACAGGACATCGTACTTTTGGGTTCACGCTATTGTATAGGATTACAAAGTACAACCCTTTTATCAAAGGCTAAGAAACCTTAACTGTCCAATCTTTGAGCCTTTGAGGCACCATGTCTCTTAATCTAAAAACCTGTTGTCATCAGTTTGTATCCTTATCAAAGAATCTTTCAAATAACCAAAGAAGCCATTATTTTCTCAAAGCGTACAACTTACCTCCTCTTTAAACTGCACTGTTAAAAAATGCTTATTCAATAGTCCTTTAGGGAGACTTTAGTCATTTATAGAGAGCCTTTTTATGTAAAATTATACAAAAAGTGGTTTCTTGTCATGGCTTCAGGTAAAGCCAATTTAGAAAGTTTAGGCATCCAAAATGCTTTTATTCATAAACGTGTAGCGAGGACATACAAAGATACTGTGAGGTGATTTGATATCTAAAATGTTAGATGGGTTTTTGGTTTGTCTTCAATCCTTGTAGAACCGTAGTACACACTGTCTTGATGAAAAAGTTTAGGAGGCCAAGAACCTTATCTATTGCTATTATCTATGCTTAAAGTTCTTTTTAGAGAACTTTTAAAAATTTTATGTAGAACCACATAAACAGTATCCATATTGTTGTAATTACCATGTAGAACCCGTTTATAAAGCTAAGAACCCATAAACAGCTAAGATTGTAAGAATTTCTTTCTGACACACTTTGCTAATTCTGTTCTCTTTAACATTAAATAAATAATTCCAGAACTCAGAAAGGCTCTTCAATGCATTCTTTGGGAAGGATTCCAAGTAGAACCCCTTCAGAAATTTTGTCTGTAGAACCCTTAAGAACCCCAACCCATCAAGAGTGATGGAATGAAAACCCACCTTATTGTTAGCTAAAAGAGGGTTCAAGCTGGACCCAATTATGAAACTAAGTACCTTTTGATTCTTTTAGATTGCACTCTGGGGAAAAAAAAGCAAAATCAGAGCTCTTTAGTTTGGGGATTATAATTATAACCCTGTAAAATGGTTCCAAATTGAACCCCTGTAACAAGCATAGACGTTACCAAATAGCTGATAGGATGGATACAGATTTACTCAATTGATGGTTTAAGAAATTATAAGAATATGACAAGAATAAAGTGGTCATTAAACATGCTAAACAAGCCTCTGAAGCTATTTACATATATTACCAAAGATGTTAAAATAACTACATAATGCTATGGGTTTGTTTAATGCCATGAGAAACATTAAAGATGATTTTAAAATGTCCATTTGTGACATTTGCACACGTACTGCACTTCTAACGCAAGGCAACAGAAATAGTTTAAAAAATGTTTTTGTCATGGAAGTTCACTAGGATTTCATGGTGTACTGCAAAACAAAGCAGCTATACATGTATAGCCCAGTGGTTATTACTGTACTGTGGTATGTTTTAATAAAAAAAATAATTCAGTCAGAAATTGGCTAATTTGAACGAGTCTAATTTGCTAATTATCACTTTTAGCAAGGGTTGCCAAATGTCTGAAATGGAAATAAGCGACAGGGTGGATAAATAATTATTATTATTTATTTTAATAGGGGGGTTTGGTGTTTACAATTGGTTTTACAAATTCATTTATGAGAACATTTTCACCCGATTTAAGTTGAATTCCCCTTTGTATATTATTTTCTCATTCTCATATCTCAAACTATTTCAAATATGGGTGCAATACATTATAATATCATCAAATGGGCTATTTATTTAAGTTTAATGAAAAAATGAAGCTCTATATATTATATAGATTCATTACACACAGACTGATATATTGTGTTTTTTTTCATGATTATGACTTATAGCTAATGAAAACCCAAAATTTTGTGTCTTAGGAAATTTGAATATTACTTATGACCAATACAAAGAAAAGATTTTTAACACAGAAATGTATTACTGAAAAGTATGAACATGTACAGCTCTCAATACTTAGTACAGGCTCCCTTTGCATAAATTACTGCAGAAATGCAACAAAAAGGACCAGACTGTTGCTCAGTGGGCCAAAGTCCTCTTTTCAGATTAAAGTGAATTTTGCATTTCATATGGAATCAAGGTCCCAGAGTCTGGAAGGAGGGAGGAGAGGCACAGAATCCAAGTTGAAGGAGGTCCAGTGTAAAGTTTGCACAGTCAGACATGTCATCTGCTGGTCCACTGTGTTTTATCAGGTCCAAGGTCAGCGTAGCTGTCTACCAGGAAGTTTTAGAGCACTTCATGCTTCCTTCTGCTGACCAGCTTTATGGAGATGCTGATTTCATTTTCCAGCAGGACTTGGCACCTGCCCACACTGCCAAAATTACTAATACCTGGTTTAAGGACCATGCTATCCCTCTGCTTGATTGGCCAGCAAACTCGCCCGACCTAAACATCATCGAGAATCTATGGGGTATTGTGAAGAGGAAGATGAGAGACACCAACAACGAAGAAGAGCTGAAGGCTGCTATCTGAGCAACCTGGTCTTCCATAACACCTCAGCAGACTGATCGTCTCCCTGCCACGCCGCATTGCTGCAATAATTCATGCAAAGGGAGCTCAGACCAAGTATTAAGAACTGCACATGTTCATACTTTTCAGTAGTCCAACATTTCTGTGTTAAAAATCTTTTTTTTATTATTGGTCTTAAGTAATATTGTAATGTTCTGAGATACTGAATTTTGGGTTTTCGGGTTAATCATCAAAATTAAAAGAAATAAACACTTGAAACATATCAGTCTGTGTGTAATGAATCTATATAGTATATGAGTTTCACCTTTTTATTTGAATTACTGAAATAAATCAACTAGTTGATGATATCTAAATTTATTGACCTTTATATGTACATGAGGGGCTTGGAAGATTTTTGTAAATATTATATATGACCAGTGGTTGAATTGTAAAAA
>JAQMYG010000023.1:39011779-39041246 GCA_030014215.1 Clariallabes teugelsi | reverse complement strand
TGGGGGTGGTGCGTCTACAACTAACCATACAGCTTAATTAGATCCTTTGATCCTTTAAATAATTTAATTTAATAGTACGGTAGTTTTGTATGACTACGCATACGCATGTCTCTCTCTCTCTCTCTCTCTCTCTCTCTCTCTCTCTCACACGTACACACACACACAAATCATCAAAGTATTATTATGGCATTTAAAAATCTATTTGAAGGTGAAGCCACAAAGTCTAATGAAAAAACAAAACATTTTCTTTAAATTGTGAATTAAATTACACAAATTGGGTAAAGAACGTGTCTTTTATAATCATTAAAGGTGTCAGACATTTTGAAAACTCGCGTATTAAACTGACGGCTTCCTTTTTATCACGTCTCTGCTGAGGATTTGTGTGTACTGTATCATAGCTTCAGTTCTCTTCTTTTTGAAATACAGAAAGCTGTGCTTGAACTGTTCTCTTAGCCATTGCGAAAATGTGAACAGCGCGAAAAATGGCGAAAACTTGCGTGAGCTTGTGAGCAGCGCGTTAGAATATTGAATTCTGATTGGCTAATTGCCATTATTTGTTCATATATAGAGAGTTTTAATATTTAATTTTCATGACAAATATTACATAATAAACAGCATTATTAATCAGAAGGGGATGGTAAGGGGGATAGTGGTTTTACAGAGGGGATGCTTTTCGTCATTTTTTTCAACATGGGGGATGCCATCCCCCAACATCCCCCCTCAGATTTGTTACATAAAGTTTTGTAGTAAATTACTCACTTATTGTCCGTACCACTTTATTCTGTATACAGGGTCACGAGTCGCCTGGAGTCTATCCCAGGAGGGATGTCACTCACTACAGGCAATTTGGGAACGCCAATTAGCCTAATCTGCATGTTTTTGGACTGTGGGCGAAACCCGAGGTGGGGATCCAACCCGGACAACCCGGAGGTGCAAGGTGACAATGCTAAGCACTACACCACTGTGCTGCTCTGTAGTAAACATAAGTTTACCTATAAGTTATTACAGAATGATTTGCTTGGTTTATGTTCTGTTCTGTGGTTTGTTTAGTGTTTTGTAGCTGTAATTTTTGCTCTGGTGCTGTGGTAACCCTCGTCCAGTGGCTCTAGTGTGTATGGGGATCTTCTGTCCTGACCTGTAATTTTTCTCTCCCATATAGTGAGTGTGTGTGTACAGTATGTGTGTGCCCAGCGATGGATTGGCACCCTGTCCAGGGTGTTGTGCCCAAAGTCTCCAGCCACCCCCTGACCCTGTACAGAATAAGCGGTATATGAATGCATATTCACTGAACTGATTCTCAAAAAGAAAACTGTAATATTAACCATAGCTAAGTAATATAGCTAAATTACTAATAAATTAATATAATTTGATTTAAGTTTTTTTTTTTCTTAAACACTCTTTATTCACTAACGAGCTGTGATGGTTTAATGCCCAAACACCACAAATCTAGTTATTCATGGTGGTCCAAAATGAATATTTTGACTGTCTTTTTCCAAACATTGCCACATCATTCCTGACTTTGTGTTCCCCCAGGTATGTAATTACAGGGTCTGAGGAGCGATTCAGCACGATAAGGAACTCGAGGGACACTAAAGGCATTTATTTTCTGTGGCTTTAAATCAGAATTGAATGAAAATGGAGGAGTTGATCATGTGTGTTGAGTGTGTTAGTGAACTGGATAAAGAGAAGTGGGGAAACTATGAGTGTGCAGATGGAGTAATTGCTAGTGTGTGTGTGTGTGTGTGTGTGTGTGTGTGTGTGTGTGTGGTTGACAACAAGAGATGCAGAAGCACAGAGTGGGTGATGCAGATCTCTTTAGCTTCTGCCTATTCCAAAACACTGTAAATACACAGCCAACCACATGCTCATGCACACACACACACACACACACACTCGCACACAGTCAGGTACTTTCCCTGATCCTCTCCCTCTCTGCATGGTTCTTCATAGCTCGTATGGGATGTTAAATTTCCAGCTGTCTGCACTCCACCCATCTCATCTCAACTCTCTCTCTCCCCTTCTACATCCTCCTGTCCTCCCCCACGTGCCCCTCTTTCTTCTGACAAAACACAGGAGAGAGTGGGAGTTGAGAACGTGCCGAGGAATCCGCAGGCATTCCTCCTTCCTCATTACCTCATTTCCTGTCCCAATCTTTCTGTCCCTCCCTCAGTAATTGGAAACAGAGTTCCTATGTTTTTTCCACCTAAATCTTTTAGCGTGTCCTCTCTCCTTCTTTCTTTTCTCGTTCTTTTTGTGTCTAAATCTCTATTACTCTCATAGCCTGCATGTGTTTTTCTCTCTGCTTCATCCATCCTCTAGAATTCCTCCCTTTTTCCGTCTTGGGAAATGTGTGCCACGGGATGGGGAAAAAAAATTTATGACATAGCTTAAATTGAATTGGATGGCTGAATGGATGGATCGACAGGTATTTCTGGTATGATTACGGTTCTCCATTGTTCCTTTCCAGCTAAGGATCTCTGTCTAAACCCCATCCTTGCTCTTTTTCTTAAACCATGTAAACCTTTCTCTCAGACAGGCAAGCTTACAGTATGTTATTTTCTGTCCCTTTGTGACTATTGTAGTCAGAGTGACAGACTTGGTTGGTCAAGACACAATATTTATAGCTTGCGAACTAATTTTATAGACAGTTTACCACAACTGTTCATCTTAGTTTGCTTATGGTAAGAGTATAAGGAAAGCAGAGACGGATAATGAGTACTGTTTTTCGGGCCTAGCCGTGACGGCGGTAGGAAGGATGTTATGGTCTGGATGTGATAAAGCGACGTGGAAAGCCTACAGTAATTCTAGTGTTCATAAATCCTAACAAATTCTAAGAAAGTAATTTATGGAAAGGTAACAAAAAGGGCAGTTTAATTTTATCATTCTTAGTATTACTGTCTGGGGAGCGCAATGAAAGAAAGTTGTTGAAAGAAAGGTGATTAATGTAAATGTATATTGTACCTCTAAGAATTTGGTTCCAGTTCTGTCAGCCAAAAACCTGAGTCTAAGTCCTGAGTCTGAGGCTAAAGTGGGAACAGAATCACTGTAATGCACAGTGAAAACTACAAACTATCAGCTATCTGGTGTGTGTTTGCCTGGGCCTACTGTAACCTTCGCTTCCTGTTCTTAACTCACCAAGTTTCTTTTGGTTTAATCCATCTGTCTCACATTTCACCACATTTTTTTGACTTGGAGATGCTTTTCTGTTCTCTACATTTGCAAAGATTAATTATGTGCTGTACTGTAGCCTACAGCAGCATGAATCAATCTCTTCACTCTCCTCTGACTTCTTTAATCAAGCCCCCACCCCCATTACCTAAAGTCTTAACCTACATCTCATCATTTGCTTCTTTTTCACTCACTCATCATCTATCCTAACTCCATGCACACAGAAACGGGAATCGAGCCTGGCCGGGAATTGAACCCGGACCCTGGAGGTGCAAGGCGACAGTGCTAACCACTACACCACCGTGTTAGGGAACTCAAGATTTTTGAAATCATGTTTAATGTTTTCTAAGCCTTTATGTATTCAATTTGATTTTCCATTTGCCCCACCCCCGACTTACAAAATCCTAGAATCGTCCCTGAGAAGGTTAGCTAGCTAGTTATCATTCCAAGTGAATGAACTCCAGTGGGAATGAAATTTGTGACGTGTGACTTTTTTGCATCAGGAACTTCGCAACAGAACCTTGACCCTGATGTTTACCACAAGTTATATCTGGCCCTAGTTTATATTTACTGTAATAAAACCCAACAAACTCTATATATACGTTTTCCTCAAACTTAGTTGCACGTCAAGAGTCTCGACCTTAACGATATATATTTTATGTCCACCCACACTTCACACTTTACTGTAATCCTAGTATTTCCTGCACCTCTCTTAATGCCTAAAAATAATCCGTGGTGGAAGTTTAAGTGTGGTAATGTGAAACAGTGGCCTGCTCCTTACCTTTGGGAATCTATTAGTAGAGGGATCGAGTGAGAGAGAGAGAGAGAGAGAGAGAGAGAGAGATGAGGCCTCGTTTTGATATATATATATATATATAGCTACTGTGTGTATGGTTCACCCAGAGACCTGCATTCTGTTTATTCGCTTAGTGTTTTGGGTTTTGTTTCCAGAAGAGAATCTTCCCACGGCCTCGCTGAAGAGAACGCTGATTTGCGTCAGGGATGAGAGGGAGGGAACGAGGGTAAGTAGGGGGAAAGTGGCAAAGGAGGAGGAGATTCTTAGATATTCCCTGCAACATGCAATAGAATGTAAACACATCCTCTGGCCCTGTGTCATTAACACTGAGCTCTTTTCCCTGCAGGACAGCAGCGTTTGTGTGCGTGTGTGTGTTTAAATATGGCACAGACTTTGCTTCCGACAACTAGATTCCTGTTCTAGACTGACGATGTGGTCTTCGCTGTTTGCGTCCCGGCTTGTCGCGAGATGCTTTTTTACTCACCACAGCTGTAAAAAGTGGTTGAATTGCCAGAGCCTTTAGACTTGTTCTAGTCTGACGTTTGCCCTCGAACGTCTGACATCAAAAAAGGCACCGTCACACTGATTCATTCTGTCTAGATACAGTAGGTGTGAGTTCTTCAAGGATTCCTCCGCCCTTTTCCTTTCTCCATCCACAGTACGTGAGGGATCACTGAACAGTTTGATGGGGATTAAAATCATATGCTAAGACTTTTAAACTCGCCAGCTTTCAACTCAATTGAACACCTATGGGAGATTTGGAGAGTGAATGCATTTTAAGGCAGTGGAAAGAATTTGCAGTGATGTGTGTATACAGTATGTGTGTGTGTTAATGATTTAATAGGCCGAGTGATCACCTACTTGTACTATGGCCAGGCTAAAGAAACATGTTCCAGAGAGCGGGAAGGCTGGGATTGTCATGTTCTCACCAGTGTAGACTTACATAGATAACAGAATGGCGCGCACACACACACACAAACACACACACACACGCATTGGATTAGGTTATTAAATAAACACATAAAATATGCACATCAGAAATGATAATGCGATGAGACAGGAAGAAAAAGAGGGAAATTTCAGTAGAAAGGAAGAGCAGCTCTTTAGCTACTAACCATGTGTGTGTGTGTGTGTGTACATTTTGTGTGAGCATGCATTTACTGGAGATGAATGAATGAGTTTGTAAATATTTCTACTTTTTGTAGCCTCAAGATAGTATAAAGTACCAAGACCTTTAATTCCACTGATAAACACACACACACACACACACACACACACACACACACACACACACACACAGCTTCTGTTAAGAAGTGTGACACTGAATGTTTGGTTCCCTTAGGTTTCACATGGACATATGTGTGGTAAATAATAGCTCAGTCCCCTGACATGGGACACACTTAATTTCATGACAAATTGCTATAAGTTCTAAAAGCACTGGAGCTCATGTAGTGGATTTCGGGGACACGAAAAACCGCAACAGATAAACACACACAATAGACAACATACAGTAGACGAGGACTGTTGTGCTGCATTACTCGAAGACATTAATCATCCATTCACCCAACTCACACTCTCCTACTCATGTGTGTTATGACAAATGGACCTGCGTTTAGAGGCTCGTGTTTAGCGTGATGAAATGTCCTCACATCCTGTCCTGTACAGCATTAATCATCATTTAACCGTGTGTCTTAATACAGCACAAATGTGTTTTTACACATGCCAAAATGCCATATTTTTTCTGAGGACCGGGTGATTATGAGGACATATAACTGTATCCCATCATTCTAGTCCTTTTTGGTCTGCAGAAAAGGATAAATACATGAACACACACCCACACAAACATACAGACTGAATTAGTCCTCATAGACATAGTCAAATTGATAACGTCGCACCTAATTACAACCTTTTTTTCCCCATTACGTCTGAAGTCCTCATGAGACATGAGTCCCCATATTGTAGTTTTTCAGGAACGTTATAGAAAAGTGTTTGTATTTTTAGAGATGACTAGTAGTCCAAGAGACAAATGTCACATTTACAGGAAATTCTTACCTAGCAAATTACTGCTCCGTGTTCACACACTGGCGAGATATCACTCTCAAAGCCCACATACACTACACACTACACACATACACACACACAGACATACACTACGTACTGTATGTACACAGTGGTCACAGATTATGATCGCGATTGCGCTTGAGATCTTATCGTGTTCTCTCAGGCATAAAAACAAACAAAATGACAAGACAAACATAGCGTGTTTGCATAAATGTTCAATAAAAAGAAAATTTGGCGAACAAGACCAATCGAGCCTGTTTGTAAGAGTGTCTATATATATACAGCTACGGGAAAGGGGAACAGCACCAAAGTGTTAACAAACACTGGGGGCTGTTTAGTTATTGACCAGGCTGTCGTGGTTACGCTGCTACTGTGTGACTTTTTCATGGGAAAAGCTAACCGTTTCCCAATCGAATTCAAGATTCGGAGGGAGGGAAAAAAAACCTTGTAAGGAATCATGGGAACACTCATGGTTAAGCCAATAACGTCCTCTGGCTGGGATGTCGGTCCATCAGAGGGGACCATACACACTCATTTTTACACACATTCCCTACAAGGTGCAATTTAACCTCACCATGTTGCCATGCATGCGTTTGCAGGGTTAAAGGAAACTGGATAAGCAGGATGAAACCCAAAGGTGTCTGGAGAGCATACAAAACTCCACTGAGATAACAACCCAAGCTCACAGTGACACTCAACATATGAGGCTACACCCACCATGGTAATGTATTATAGGAAATATGGTGTCTGGTTTATAAATAAACAAAATCAGTGGATACATAATGATCAATTTAATAAAATATGACAAGCTGTTATTAAAGTCTGAGTGACAGATATTCATCATGCTCATATTTCATTGCTAGGAAGCAGAACACTGACCATTTCAAATCCCAGTCCCTAGAAGAAAGTCCCTAAACTGCGCCTCATTTGTTCAGAGCTTTGGATAACAGTCTCCTCCAGATGAACGAATGTAATACACTTTAATGTAAATGCAATATACTTTACATCCTGCTTCCACATCTGTATAGAATCAGAGATACAGCTGGATTCTGGCGCCGATCCTTTGTATGGATATCAATCTCAATTGCAAGTTAGCCAAAGCTTATTTTTCATCATATCCAATTCTGATCATTGTGTATCCCGCTAGCCCTAAACATGCAGAGT
Organism: Clariallabes teugelsi; assembly: GCA_030014215.1. Lineage (NCBI taxonomy): Eukaryota > Metazoa > Chordata > Actinopteri > Siluriformes > Clariidae > Clariallabes > Clariallabes teugelsi. The sequence goes on along the minus strand of JAQMYG010000023.1, from coordinate 39,034,057 downwards.
TTTTATGCAATAGCACGTTTGGCTGCAAATCTTCAATCTTGGGTTATTAGAGCAAAAGAAATAGAAAGCAGTGCAGAGCATTAGTCCGACTCAGGAATTTGGGAATCATTAATAGTAATACAGTTCAGCCTAGCAACCATTTAGATTGTTAAGTATAACATGATTGGTTTGCGTTGTTTTTAGCAACACGCCTGCAGCTGGCATCCACCCATCCGGCTGATTTGATCCAGATGTGGTAATCAAGCAGGATTTAAGGTTTGAATGCTGAACCAGGCCCAGAATCATGCTGGGTCTCTACCCATGGCTGCAATCCAACTCTCCAGATCTGATATATTAAATAAGGGGCCTGGTTTGATCCAGAAGTAGACTTGTGGTACTTATACATCGTCAAAATATATTCCCGGATACAGCGTTCTAAGGTTTCACCTGTTTGTCAATGACAATGCCACAGTTGTTTGTCATCACCAGGAGAGCAGATGAGGATAATTCTCCCTGACTTCCTGTCTAGTGATGCTAACCAATTATGGGTAGTTAGCACTTTCCTCCAAGCACATTCCAAGGACTTTGCTTGAACACAGGTTTAGAAAGATGCAAAGGGTTGCACCATTGCAGGAAAGGTACAAAAGCTCCCATCTTCCAGTTTAGGACCCAGACCTCAACAGGACACACTGTGAAACTGAAAAAGGAGAACTTTCGCAGTCTTGTCAGTTAACCACGCTTTTGCAACTTGTTTCTAATCTAATATATCAGATTTAATATATGCCGGATCTGTACGCTTTGCTGAGAAGGACCCATGAAGTGCTGGCATCATATCTGTCAAGTATGGAACCAAGGAACCTATGAACAGTCCTTAACTAGGAATAATCTAGCCAAAAAAAAAAATAATAATAATCATATTATTATTTTATAATAATAAACAATAATAACAATAATAGAAACGTACCCAAGCAACCAGGAAGAATTCTTCTCATGGATTCAGAGAAAGATCCATGTGGCTTCAAGTATGAAAAAAAAGGCCAGCATAAAGCAAAGAGTGAGCCAAAGTAAGTCGTGTGAGAACATACTAAAACGTTTTTACCTCTTTCCCAAGTTCCATGATTCATATTTTACCTATAAAAGCAGTTCACTCCTGACACTCATTTCCATTAAACGAAGAGTGAGCCAGAGCTCTGGAGTTCCACTGCGCTACAGACCCAAATCAAGCCAAGATTTACTGGAATTTCTCCCAAAACAACAGCGAGCTCCAGCTGAACTGCTTATGACTGCAATCTCACTCCATCAGAGTGTGTTTCATCTGGCAGATTCTCTTATTCAACATTTTTTCAAGTCAAAGGTCATACTAAACTTTTTTTTTTCATAAAATCTTTTATTATACTTTAAATACACTCTATATGTGCAGTCATACAATCTTTCTTTCTTTGTCTTATTCAGCCTTTGTCTCGCAAATAGACACAAACACAGCTGTTATAACAATACTGCTCACTGAACCCTGATTGCTCCTCTATTCTCTCTCTCTCTCTCTCTTTCTCTCGTTCACTCTCTGTGTTCAAATTTCCTTGACAATACAGGTTCATCTTTATTTTATTAGCCTTTTTACATTCCAAACATGAGATTTTGACCAGGGAGAATGGATTTTAAAAATGAGATTCAGCAAATGAAAATCAACTTCCTGGAAAGTTTTTTGTTGCTCCAGAGAGACCAGAGGTAGCCTGAGTTTCGTTCAATCATTATAATTATTATTATTTTTTAAGAATGTTAATTTTATGATTAATTGCCATTTTCCTGATTACCTCATTGTCATAACTTAATGATTTAGCTGGTACATAAACCCATGATTAAGAACATGTTAAGTTACGGTTATGAATAATTAGCTGTGTTCAGCTGCTTATACAGTACTTCATATGTGTTTGTTTTACTGGGTGTGCTGGCATAGGACACTAATCAACGACAAGCCATTGGCAGGTGTGAAGTGTGTTAAAGCAAAATAAAGTGATTATTACCATCCAGAAATGCATTACTTCTCTATTACTTTTCCTCTGGGGTTTCTTCCACATTGCAAAAACATTCTGACCGGGCAACTCTAATTTGCCCCCAGTTGTCAATAAGCATGTGAATATGTGTGCCCTGTGATTCATGTCCCAATGTGATCGGTCCTGAAGACCTTCCCATGGAGAAAAACTTAGAGGTTTAGCTTAACCACAGCACTAAAACTGAAGGCTCCTATTACTGTTGATGAGGAAGCACGGGATCTCATATGAAAGAAATGATCTCATGTCTAAAGAGCCTTGACAGGAGAAAGCACCAGGTATAGAACCCCAAAAAGTCCACTGAACTTGTTTCTAAAGCTTCACACACGATGATATGTCCTGAAGTAGTATTAAATAAATTTATTAAAATTACAAAATAATTACTAAAATAACTTTATAAATATAACTAATTTAATAAAATAAACAAATAATTGTGGTGCATTGTTTCCATTAAAGGCTTCAGTTAAAAACTTGTGGTTTGAGAACACAACTAACTCAAACCATGTTGGACTTCATGTACTTCATAAATATCCATCCATCCATAAACCTCTTTAGTTCAACTAGGAATTTTGGAGGCCAAATGGTGACCACTGTATTTAATACCATTTTTTACTACCGTGGTAGGTAGTCAACATTCTGGTCAACATTCAAATGCTCATTCAGACATTATGGCTAATTTGGGAATGGCAATTAGCCTACTCTGCATGTCTTTGGACTGTGGGAGGAAACCAACCAAGCACGCGGAGAATATTCAAACTCCATGCACTCAGCCCCGGGATGGGAATCAAACCTGGATCCTGGAGGTGCAAGGCGACGATGCTAACCACTCAGCCACCGTGTCGCCATACTTCATGAATATGACTGGAATTAATTTATGGTGTGTTGGCAAAGCAGGTAATCCTGCTGCCTTACAGCTCGTGACCTCATATTACTGTCTGTTTGGAACCTCTCCCAACAGTGGCCAAAAGTATTAAGAGAACGTATGCCATGTATTATAGTTATACCGGTGCACAAACGGTGGTGATGTCACTAATTAGGTCTCATCTATCTGGCTGAAGAATTGTGATAAGAATCAGCTGGTTTAGTTAATAGTTGGAATAAATATGTGGCAGAAGCCAGATGTTCACCTCTGCACAAAAATGGCTAAAACTTGGAAATTCTCAAATGAATTGTGAACTTCCTTGGCAAATTTCTGAACATGATCCTTAAGAAGTAATCAAGCAGGCATACAGTAGATTGAGCAAGGGACACCAGGCTACTGCAGATGTCGTTTTGACTCTATGCCCAGCCAGATCCAGCAGGTTTTTATACTGTATATTGATTGTTATAAAGCAATTTCAATGCATAAAAGAACAAATTATTCTTATCATGTTGATTGTAATATTCCAAAAATTGGAGAATGTTATTAAAACATTGAATTTCACTTTTGTCTCAATACTTTGGGCCATCTTTATTTTGGGTTTCCTTCTACCTTGCAAAAACATGCTGACCGGGCAAACTTTAATTTGCCCATAGTTGTGAATAAGCATGTGAATATGTGTGCACAATGTGCCCTGTGAGAGACTCATCCAGGGTGGATTTCCGCACACTCCTAGTATTCCTGGGATGGACTCAGAATCACCATGACCCTGACTGATTGCTAAAGAAATTAAATATCTACAGTATGCGTAGAGCAAGAGAAATGAATAGTTAATGAAGTTTGTGGGTCATAACCTGTAGTAGAAAATTCTACAAGAGCAAAATCATTTGGCATGCTTATACATAAAGGATAAAGTAAAAATGTGAGACAAGATACATTTTGTGGCGTAGGTTTCGACTTGAGTCATCATTGTTTAAATAAGGATGTAATGATAATATGTTTGTGACAGATCAGAAAATGTGAGTAAGAAAAGTGTGCTGATGGAAAAAGTCCCTAGCGTACCGCATTTCATTTTTGATTCAGGACTTTTCATTGAATCTGCCAGTTTAAACACAATAGTCATGTTGAAAGTATGTGAGACACATCATCTCGCTTCCTGACTTCAGTCTGTCATCACTGCAAATCCCTCATTTTAATCGAAACCATTTCTAAAGGTAGAACAGGTTAGGACAGTTTAGGACAAAGGAGACTGGTTCTAGCCTTGATCTTACACCAACTTATTTTAGAGACAAACTATTAGGTAACATGTCACTGATTATTATGTTTAAAGTTAAGATAAATGTAGCCAGCTAGCTCGCTAAGAATATGTGTGTTTGTTTGTTATCCTATGACACCAGACAGACAACAAGACTAGCTGAATCTGGGTTTCTTTAATGAACAACTTTTTATTGTTGTTCTTTCATTCTTTAATGAATACCTTTTATATTAAATACTACTACTACTAATAACTACTAATAATAAACTTTATATGTAATACACAAGTGGATGTTAGCTAGCACATGTATTGCAACTGTCTCACCAGCTAGCTAGCCAGGATTTAGCTACTCTTCTTGCTATTTTAGAAACATAAACAATGGATAACACTAGTTAAGAATGAATGTAAAAGTAGCCAGCTAGCTTTCTAACAATGTTCTTTGCTAGCTACTTAATGTTATACTACAACATCAGAAACCAACACTAGCTGGATCTGGTAGCTACATAGGATGTTAGCTAGCACATCATTTCTTTCTTTAACAAGCTAGCAAGTGTTTAGCTAGTCTTTTGATTTTAGAGACATAATTATACTAGGCAACTATAGGTAACTTTTCACCAAAGCTTACATTAAGAATATAGTTAAAATTAGCCTGCTAGGCTCACTAAGAATACTCTTTGCTAGTTACTTTTTTGCTAGTTTCAACTGAGAGTATACAAGGGTTCTAGATGCTAGGGAAATTTCACTGAACCTTACATTAAGAATAGCACTGTACACTAAGAGAAGTAGCCAGCATGCTTGCCAAGAATGATGTTAACTAGCTAATTTATGTTATGCTACAACACCAGACAACAAGATTAGCTGGATCTGGCTTTCTGGAATGAACAGCTTCACTGTAACAAACCCTTTTTATTAAATAAAAAGCTCTGTATGTAAGACAAGTGTATACAGTCATGAATAGATACACTCTACACATAGGTTGTTAGCTAGCATTCCTTTCTTTTGCTAGCTAGCAAACATTTTGCTATTTTTTTCAACTGTGGCAATTACAATCTATCTAGCTAATGCAAGTTTTTCTGATACCTATAGTAAGAATGAAGTAAAAAGTAGCCAGCTAGCTCACAAAGAATGCTTTTTTCTAGAAACTTAATATTATGCCATGAAACCAGACAACAAGACTAGCAGTCCTGGTTATACACCATATGGACAAAGTATTTGGTCAAACCTGTTAATTATTGAATTCAGGTGTTTCAAGGCCCCTTATCTCCAATGAATCTTAATGCTTCAGCATACCAAGACATCTTGGACGATCTTATGCTTCCAACTCTGTGGCAAGAGTTTGAGTAAGGCCCTTCCCTATTTCAACATGACTGTGCCCTAGTGCACAAAGCAAGGACTTGCTACTGTATATAAGTCATGGTTTGAAGAGTTTGGTGTGGAAGAACTTGACTGGCGCGCATAGAGCCCTGACCTCAACCCCGAAATGGGCTGGAACGGAGATCTGCAAGCCAGGCCTTCTCGTCCAACATCAGTGCCTGACCTCATTAATGCTCTACAGAATGAATGGACACAAATTCCCACAGAAACACTCCAAAATTTGTGGACAGCTTTCCAAGAAGAGTGAAAGCTGTTATAGCTGCAAAAGGGGACCGGATCCATATTAAAGTATTTGTATTTGGATACTACTTTTGTCCTTATGGTGTAGCTTCACTATAACAAACATTTTAATATATAAAAAAAAAGAAAGAAAAGAACCACTGTGTTCTTAAAACTTAATATTAAGATTGTCTTTAGTTCACCTTTCTGGGGTATTTTGAGGTATTAGCAACTTTCAGATTCCCTTTATTAAGTGTGAAATCAGCTCTTCTAGACAATTAAAATATCAACAACAACAGGAGCTAATTAACATCTGGAACAGGTATTGTTCCCTAAACAAATGGCTCGGCACATGTTGTCCTTGGATTTAATACGTCATATAAAAGAGAATGTTTTGGAACATTACCAGTTCAAGCAGTGAGAGAGACAACAGCGGCTCTGTGTCTCACAGACTACCAGTCTCATTAATAATGAATAACAGCAGAGAGCAGGAACAACACACACATGTGAAAACACATGTGAACAACCACACATGCACACAAGGAAATAAAAAAGTGATGTTGTAATCAGTATTAAAGCTCTAGGGCTGATCCACCTAGAGACACTGTGGGAGTTATCTGGGCTTTATTAACGTGAGTGGGTGAGACTAGAGGCGTTTTCACATTAGGCACGATTGATTTGTACCGTGCCCAGGAATAATTTATCCCCCCTTCCTCCGCCTCTGCTGGACAGCGTTCACATTAGCTGCGTTCCATTCTGAAGTGTACTTCACAGTGTGATTCCTACTCCCTGCTCCGTTTGCTGATACCGTTATAAAACATATACTATTAAAATGTGTATAACTTGTAAATAAATTATTGATTAATAATAATGATTGATTAAAGATTTTTATTTTTTATTTATTTATTTTTTTTTACAAATTACTAGCCTATATAATACTAAAGATTTCTTGATTAAATTAAAATGTAATGATGTCGTCCTCGATAATATTGATAAATATATAAATCCTTTTTCGAGCTCCATTTTTTTCACGCTACAGCGAGACGAAATAACTTATGGAAAAAAATTTATTCCCTTTTCCGGTGAGGTGAAGACCTGTTGTTCCCTAAACTGTTTGCAGTTCCCTGTGGTTTGGAATCACACTTAACATAGCTGAACACCCTGTGTAATAAAAAATTTATTTGAGCCACACTCCACTCAGACAGCTGCAAGAAACTGAATTTTATTCATTATTGGAAAATCTGCTTTGCAAGCAGAATGATCAGTGTTATTGAGTCATAAAATATAAGAGCCAATCATATTCCAATATACAAATACAGGTCATGTGGCACCAGGCTATCAATGGATCCCGAGTGACAGAATAAAAAGGAGAAATACACTTGCTGTTACTAGAAAATAAATACTTGATGTCAGGGCCCTTGTTATGTTATGCCCTATAACAGAGCATCCGAAAGAGGATGATTTCTTTTATACCACAGTAACAGAAGCAGAAACATTTATTTGTATAAATAAAAGACAAGTTGTGTTTTTAATTCAGTTATGCTTAAAGTTACTGTATATCTATTCGTATTTACTGTACCTTATAACCGACATTTCTAACATTGCCAGCTACTATTTTCTCTGGAGAAATTCCTGAAGGTTTTAACATAAAACAAATTTGAAAATTGCTTAAAATAGTTGCTTTGAAATAACATTTAAGTTGCCTCGACATGATTCCATTGTGGATCTCCTTACAATGGTATCACATACAGTACATACAGTGCCAGACCTTATAAATCAAAAAATCATTTAGATAGATCCTGTCTGACAAAGTGAAGCACGCTAAAAAATCTAAAAGAAAAAGCAACACAATCTAAATAAATTCAAGAACAGATGGGAAACAAAGTACAGTAACTGACATGTATCAGTCTAGAAGGCATAACAAAGCCATTTCTCAGGCTTTGAACCACAGTGAGAGCAATTATTCACAAATGGAGAAAACTTGGAACAGTGTTGAACCTTTCCAGGAGTGGCCGGCCTACCAAAATTACTTCAAGAGCACAAGACGACTCATCCAGGAGCTCATAAAAGAACCCAGAACAACATCTGAAGAATGCAGCCCTCATTTGCATCAGTTAAGGTCAGTGTTCATGATTCAACAATAAGAAAGAGACTGGGCAAAAATGGCATCCATGGGAGAGTTTCAGAGCAAAAGCAACAGCTGGCCAAAAAAAAAGAAAAAAAAAAGGCTTGTCTCACATTTGTCAAATAAAAATATCTTCATTATCCACAAGACTTTTTGGCAAATATTCTGTGGACTGATGAGTTGAAGTTTTTGGAAGGTTTGCATCCAAACACAGCATTTCATAAAAAGAACATCAAATGTGGTGGTGGTAGTGTGATGGTCTGAGGTGCTTCACAGCCACAGGACCTGGACAACTTGCCATAATTGATGGAACCATGAATTCTGCACTGTTTGTGACCTCTAGCTTTGGTGCACTTGGGTTATGCAGCAGGACAATGACCCCAGACAAAACCCACCAGCAAGTCCACCTCTGAATTGGTCAAAAAAACAAAATCAAGTTTTTGGAGCGCTCTAGTCAAAGCCTGGACTTACATCTGATTGAGATCATTAAACAGGCTGTTCATGCTTGAAAACCCTCCAATGTGGCTGAATTAAAACAATTCTACATAGAAGAGTGGGCCGAAATTCCTCCATAGCGATGTGAAAGAATCGTTGCCAGTTATCACAAACGCTTGATTGCAGTTGTTGTTGCCAAGGGTGGCACAACCAGTTATTAGGTTTAGGGGGCAATTACTTTTTCACATAGGGCCAGGCAGGTTTGGAAAGCTTTTTTCCCTTAATAAATGAAATCATCGTTTAAAAACTGCATTTTGAATTGGTTATCTTTGTGTAATATAAAACAAATAGTTTGATGATCTCAATCATTTAAGTGTGACAAATATGCCAAAAAAAAAAAAAAATCAGAAAGGGGGCAAATACTTTATCACACCACTGTGCATCTCAAACTGTCTGTGATTAGTTGGCTTATGTACTGTATATCCATCTCTGTTACATTGTAGAGCAGAAAATAAATGACCATTTAAAGACTTTTTTGTCTTGTTTTTATTGGAAAAATGTAGCTTGTGGTTCCACAATGGTTCATTAATCAACTCCTGGTATTAAAGATCTCACTGACATTCCTTGGCCCCGCCTCGCTCCCTAAAGACGTAAAGAAAACTCGTGTGCTCTTGCGACACACTCCGTTCGATTTTCTCTCACCGCGTTTGAGTGATTGTGTGTGGACTGACTTTGGCAAAAACTCAGTGCTTTGTATTGAGGCAGTTAAAGTGCACAGGGTTGTCACATTGACTGAAATGTAGCTGCAGCACACTAGATAAATGGCTCTCACTCACAATGTTATTCCTTCTCTTCATCAGTCAGTAAAAAACTATCCAGAGGTCATGGTTTAGGCCAAGATGTTTTCAGCGCACTGATCAGCTCTGATTGATGTGTGCATGCATCTGAGTCAGCACATATGACATAAATATTAGGATCCGTTTTACTTACTGCAGCCTAGAAATGAAAAAAATAAAAAATAAAAAGTGAGATAGGCGGCACAGTGGTGTAGTGGTTAGCACTGTCGCCTTGCACTACCAGGGTCCGGGTTTGACTCCTGGCCAGGCTCGATTCCCGTCTCTGTATGCATGGAATTTGCATGTTCTCCCCGTGCTTGGTGGGTTTCCTCCGGGTACTCCAGTTTCCTCCCATAGTCCAAAGATATGCAGGTTAGGCTAATTGGCGTTCCCAAATTGACCATAATGTGTATGAATGTGTGTACAGTATGTGTGTGCCTTACGATGGATTGGCACCCTGTCCAGGGTGTACCCTGCCTCGTGCCCTATGACTCCTGGGATAGACTCTAGGTCCCCGCGACCCTGAATACAGGATAAAGCGGTATAGAAGATGAGTGAGTGAGTAAAAAGTGAGATGTCAGGTTTGGAAATCTTTTTAAAAAGATTTAAAAGAAATGTTTCCACCTTTTTTCCCTTTAACGTTCTCATTAGCGTGCTTGGTTTCTCCAAGCCATGTTGTGAAATACGACACGACTCAATTCAGGCCAGGACGTCCTGTTACAGTTTTGTGTATCTGGAAATGAATAATATTAATATTTTAATATTAAGTGAAGAAAAGCCTTCACCTTAGCACAAGTTCGCCTCCTAACAATGAACATGTACACAGTAGAGAGTAAAAGGCCATGCTGTAAGGATGGTATGGTCTTGAACGTCGATCTCTCCTCTGATGATCACAGCAACACTGGAAAATCAGGCGTGCCTGTGAGAGCTAGCTTTTTGCCAAACAGATTGGAAATTATGAATACTGATGAAGACGAGGTCACTGTTTCCAGTTTTTCTCTCAGTGCCATAAGGACCCAGGCTTGACGGATTCCCACAGGGGTTTTGACCCTTTCGCCTGAGACAAGAACGACTCTGTTGGGAATGCAGCTCCTTCCCAAATCCCTTACCACAGGAAGGCATAGAGGTCAGACTCAAGCTACGAAATAGTACACAGTGTATTTACTGAAAGGAACTGGCGCTAACACAACACATTCTGCATCTTGTCTTGAACACATCCTGAAAGAGAACACATGATTGTTTTAGCTAGCATTAGTTAGTCATACATAGTAGGGCACTGGTGGCTCAGTGGTCAGTGTTCCAATCCTGGATAAAATGGGTGGGCTGCGTCAGGAAGGGCATCCGGCGTAAAAACCTGTGCCAAGCTTATATGTGCGGACCGGATGGTCCGCTGTGGCAACCCCTTGCCGGCAGCAGCCGAAAGACCAAAAACAGTTAGTCCTACATACACCAAAGTAAAATTAAATGGAAGATAACCACCATTTTGGTTACTCTTTTCACCACCGAGTGATAAATACCGGAGGTTTATGTGCTGGGATTGTTTCGACCACAATTGTCGTGAAATTATCTCTTTGTACTAGAACGATAACTTCTCATTTCTTATCTTTCATCCTGATGGCATCACCAAACCTCACCCATCTTCTCGTTCACCACTGTAGAACATTCAACACCATTTCATGAAGGTGGGAGATCCAATTCACAACTTTTAAAAATGAGCCAAGAACTATTATGCTACTATGAGGTTGTCATAGTACTGTGAACTGTGTCAGGATGGATAATGTTTTCTGGTGATTTTATCTCATTTTGGAAAAAAAACCCACTCAACTAGCTAACAGAACCAATTCTAAAAGACAACGCTTGAAACTTTGCATGGAGCCAGTATTCTTCAGCTAGCTAAGTTATCCAGTTCACTCTGTAATGCAGTTGATCTCATTCCCATCACATTTTCTCAATAGACCTGCCCCATGGGGTAGAAAGATATAGGTATAATATAAGGTAGAACACATCTTCACGGCCCATGTACTGTTTTGAGCTTTAAAAGTTACTCAGCAGTAAATAAACTAATCTTTATGTACTGAGAATCTCTTTCTTTCTGCTTGGAAAAACTCACTGGCCAACTGGGTATTTACACATCACACCATTCAGAGCGTTCTCTCACAAAAAGCTGCGTAAACAGGTATTAAAGTATCAGATGGTGCTTGGGATAGTGGCCCGGATGCTGCTTTGTGGTTAGTGCTTCATTCCTGTCCAGGGATTTAAGGGATTCGGTGAGGGATCAGGACGCAGTAAAGAGACAAAGACGGACTTGCTTCGCATTTTCTCACTGCTCCCTTTACATTTTGGGGAAGATTTAAAACTCCTTAGCATCTGGATTTTACGCAGAAAAAGTTCTGATGACATCATGGATTGTTACAAGGCACAGTGCTGTTGTAGCTGCTCATAGTGCTGCAGTGGGACTTGATGTGTTCTTCAAGTGAATATTGCAGCGGAGCTTTAGTCCTTCAACTATTACCTCACCTTCTCTCCTGGACAGATTTCCAAAGGGGAAAAAAAATCATGCGCATAACAAAATCAGTTCCTGATTCACAGGAAGTATAGATAAAGCATGAGAGAATGAGGAAAAACTAGCAAAGGTTCACACGGGATGATTTTCCGCACGTCACCTTAAACTGAGACTAACCATGCGGCACAAAAAGCAGCTAATTTTACCCTCAGTATAATTACAGTCCTGGCTTTGACCCCTGCACGGCTGCGTCTGAACGTAATTACACGTTTTCAACAAGCCCAAATAACAGGCCTACAAAGGCCATGCCATGCTATCCAGAATGCTATTGGTTTTGATTTTATGATTAAAAAAAACAAAACAACGGAAAACGATTCTTAATGCATCTGAAGATCAGCTCGCTTTGCCAAAGGGCTTTCGCAGGTTAATGCATTCGGATATCTTTCCATCTTTTGTAATCCTGCCACATAAACCGAACAATGCTGGATCGCTCCTATGTGTGTGACTTTCGGTGACGTTGGCAGATTTGCGATCAAACACTCTACCAGAATGTGACCCAATACACACCTGAGGCTGAACCCAAGACAGATACTGTGGGTTTACTCGGGAATGTGGGGGGGAAAAAAAACAACCTCTGGTGATTGTTAATAAATCAAATCCACCCATACACTCCACACAGCAGTGGGAAAAAAAAGAAGAAGAGGAAGAAAAAAACAGCTCTCTTCTACTTTTTCCATTGAATTTGTAAGGAATGTGAACTTGAGGTGCTTAAATTGTGTCTAAGTGCATTGTGTTGTCTTGTTGGTGCACATTAATTTGAAATAGAACAGACATGATACATGCACACACACAATCAGACCCATTGGTATACACAGTGTCCTGGCCTTGCTAAAATGCTTCTTAGTCATTGCCAGACATTCAGATGTGTCTCCTAATGTGACCTCATAGAAGAAGATCCTGTTGCTCTGCTGTGTTGTTCTTTGGAGGGGCGTTGCTTCACAGTAGCTCATACACATAAACACCAAATAAAGGCATTCTAAAGGGTTATTTCAGCTGGAGCATTAACACATGCACACTTTGGGGGGGTTAGTTGGTGCTGTCTAAGACCTCTGTTAACCTAAGTTAAAGAAATACTACAATATGGGACCTTTAAAGTGAAAGGGTGTTGAATGCCATAAACCAAGCATTAAATCCAAACAAAGAAACAAAATCATAGGGTACAAGTGTTGAAAGCTAAAATCAGGATAATCTTAATCCGAAACAGTACTGGGATTTGAGACGTCGATTTGTTAAAGAGAGGGTATTTGCTCGCATTCTCTGCCCTGTTTCCCAGAAATCCCCGGAAATGTTCCTCGGTTCAATCCACCACTCAGCAAATAGCTATAAATCAGCTCATTTACCCCCAGCACATGCTAACAGTTCATGTATACGTATCTTAGCCACTGGCACGAACGCCTGAGATCAGATCCATATGTGACCAGGCCGTGATGTCATCCCTCACGGATACTCTCCAGAATAGGTCCTGGTACGGGATCTGATCTATAAACAGCACATCTGAGGAGTTAAACTTCTCTGTAATCAGATGCTGAATTGAGGTCAATTCTGCGAAATGGGCGACATCCTCCTAACCTCTGACCCCTGGCTTCGCTCATGCCCGGCCCCCTGCGACCCGCATGTGGCAGTGATCAGAGCCAATCAGACTACAGGAACAGTGATGGGGAGGAAGGTAATGGAAACCAGATTGAGAACGAGAGACAACACACACACACATACACACACAAAACTGACTCATAGACCTGAACTTAACTCACTATATGACACTTTAATCACCTGATAAGTGTAAAGATTCAGTGTGAATGCGAATGTGTGTGGTCTCTTGAAGAAGGGTTTTAGTTTAAAGGAACTGAATCACATCCTTTCATTTGTAATGTTATTTCAATTTCTCTCTCTCTCTCTCTCTCGCTCTCTCTCTCTCTCTCTCTCCAGAATAGTAGACCGAAAAGAAACAGAAAAACAGACATGGTTGAAACTGAGTAAACTAACCCAGAGTCAAACAAAGCCCAGTCCCACCAGCACAGTGTGCAAACACTCTTTCAGCTCCTCCAAGACACACACTTACTCCACCACTGCAATAACCACTGCCATGTCCATTCACCTTTAGGTATTAACACACACTGCAGCAGCTGTATAATCAAAGAGGCCCTTCTGAGCTTTAATGAGCTTTTCCATTAAGCTCAAGTTTAATTAAATGTCGAAGGGCAGCCCTCACACACGAAATGCAGGAGATCATTTTCCCCTTTCCTCAAATCACTTTAGCCACCTGGCAATCACCTTGGATTAAAGGAGAGGTCTGAGTGAAAAGTTGGAGTCGATCAGTTACGACTTTCCCTCAGTGGGTCAAAATCATCACACACTCGAATTAAAGGATAATGTATAGATCTGAAAAATATAGAATTCAAACTGTATTTAAAAATGAAAATCACTTGCACTATTGTAATTTCTAGTGTAATTTTTACCACAAAGCATTAGGCCACGCCCCCTTTCAGAGTAAATCTTTTTTTTAAGTTATAGCAGATTTAAAGAGTCTTCTTTGCAGGACTCATACAGTATGCATCGTACATCGTCCGCTCACACGTCCTTAATTCACACATGCTGCGAGGGCCATTTTACTAACTGCAGAGAGCTGTTAAACTCGCCACACACTTTTACTGCGTACACCCAGAAACCAGGCTCATCATGACATTCGGACACACTTATTACGGCCCCACGAATCAGGTCAGAGAAACGCCCGGAGCGCCGAAGCCCACAGAAACGGCCGACCGACACGAGAGTGACTGGAGAAGAAAAGTAGTGGGAAACACTCCGGGAAAGTCCTGAATCTGAGTTTAGAAAAACAGCGCCTCCTCGTTAGACCTCAGCAGACTTGGAAAGCCCCGGGTTTGAGTCCACAGTCAGAGCTGAAGTCAGACGGTCTCAGAGGGCCGACCGGAGAAGAGACGATGGGTCTCGTTTATCAAACTGCATACAAACAAAATTATTCATAAAATAAATAAGTAAATAAATAAAATCTAGTTTGAAAAAATAATTATTCTAGAAAGGCTACTGAACTCATGTAGCTGTAGTAGATTTTTTTTATGTAGTAATCTCTCTGTTGCAACATTTAAAAAACATGCACATTGGATTGTAGCATTCTCAGCACTTAATGCACACGAATGTATTCATCGATCTTCATTAATGAAGCTTGTACTCACTATACTCAAGTACTCACTGATGATTGTGACTCGTGATCGTGGTGCAGATGGGTCATTACTGACCGTGTACTTCCTCAATGTGACACAATGCATCCAATTTGACAAATTCAAGAAGGAGACGTTGTGAACTGTACTGCAGAACTGGTTCAGTCAAACAGAGCCTGATTCTAGGACCAATTTTCTTTTGCGCATCTACCAATCCTGGTTCTAGAATTAGTCAGATCAGATGCATCACATTCAGGAAATTTTAATAATTTGAGTTTATTTGCATTGTCATTTTAATGTGTTAAGGATTTTGAATGAAAGGCAAGATTTACAACTCTAATTAATTTACATATAAACAGTCACTAACGTAAACCTCAGTACCTTAACAATGTCAAGTTTACTTTTTTTTTTTTTTTAGGTACATGCAAAAATTTCATTTAAAAAATATTTTATATTCCTAAAGAATTGTGAGAAAAGTGTTCATTATCAAAAAAAATGCCAATATTGTTTTATTTATTTATTTATTTAAAAATCTACTTTAGTAAGTGACTGATAAATATTTATTTTATTATATTTTAAAGTTCATGGTAATGGGTGGGGTTTATGGGTCATATGTAAACCTTGTTTGCGAGCATTCTCCCTCATTTAGTGTGAGATCACATTTAAAGAGAATGTAACTCGGTCCATCAGAGCAAAGTGCTAATTTGTCAGAATGTCAGCGTATGAGTAAACAGCGGCCAGGTTTAACAGCTGTCGATTAGCTTCCTCCTTGTGAAATCCAACAAACCACAGTTCTCAAATAACAGACTTCCTCCAAATTTGGCACGGGAGCAGTTTAGTGGTTTACCATGGTATCACAAAAGCATCCAAAATTCCACCCTGGTCAGAGATGCACTGGATCCCGCATTCTGCTTCTAGCTGTTTCATACACACTGCAATAATAGCAAAAAAACAAAAAAAAAAGTCTTCATAGCAACTTTAAACTACAAATATAACTGTGGTAATAGTTTCTCCAAATTATCAATCCGCTCCATTATATTTGTAAGAAATCTACAGAGAAGTGTAACCCTGAACACACACTTTTCTTTTCATTCAAGATATTGCAAATCATCTTGAATGTAACGCAGTGCATTATGGATATGCAGTGATCCTTGGTGTATATTTTCACACTAAATACTGCTTTTGCTATTAAAAAGAACAGACTTTTGTGACTTCTAAAATTCTAAAATGGTGTATGTACATCTATCAGCCATAACATTAAGACCACAACCTTAACCTTTTCAGCAATTCGAGCTTGCAGTAGCACTTCTATTGGATTGGACTACATGGGCCAGCCTTCACTCCCCACGCACATCAGTAAGCCTTTAGATAAGTAAGGTAGGTCCTGACCATTGCAGACCAGGAACATCCCAATGCAGCTGCAGTTTTGGAGTAGCCACAGTAAAAAAATAAAATTCACAGTAGCCACAGTTACAATATCTCATTACAATGGCACCTGGAAATGGGTCAGATATATGAGGTAGCAAGTGAACCTTTGTTTCTTGAAGTTGATGTGTTGGAAGCAGGAAGAATGGGCGCACAAGGATTTGAGCCACATTTCAATTTGTGGACTGAACTGTGACGGCTAGACAAGAGTCTGAGCTACTCCAGAACTGCAGCTCTTGTGGGATGTTCCCGGTCTCCAGTGGTCAGGACATACCAAAAGTGAGCCAAGGAAGGAAAACCTATAAACCAGCGGCAGGGTCATGGGCGGCCAAGGCTTACTGATGTGTGTGGGAGCGAAGGCTGGCCTGTGTAGAGCCGATAGAAGTGCTACTGTAGCTCAAATTGCAATAGAGGTTAATGCTGGTCCCGATAGAAAAATGTCAGAACACACGGCGCATCACTGTTTTCATGGAAAAAGAGGGGACCTACTCAATATGATCTGGGTGGACATAATGTTATGGCTGATTGGTGTACATACACCTCTGTACAATAATTATTTATATAATATTACCTGTCGTTCACAGTAAAAGAGTTTGTAGAAACAGTTAAAAGGTTAAACCTAAAAAAAAGTATCTGATGATCTATAATGTAATCAGTGATATTATTATTATTATTATTATTTTCAGGTTGAATGAAAATAAATGTGAAATTTATTTTTAGAACGATTGTCTAATTAAAAAGAAATTGTACTTAGTGTTCTGATTGTCTGTCTTTCCCATCATTAAAGGTGTTCTAAATACTTTAATAATAATATAGTTATACCATATTTTGTTGGTTAAATGCTCACCACGTGTATTTTAAAGGCATGTCAATCCAAACTGCGCGCCACACCGCCATCTTGTGGCAACATGCCCAAAGCAACGTTCTCTTCTCGCGCATGCGCAGTGACGAGCCGGCATGGTTAAAGACAAAAAAAAAACATGGCCGCCTCCACTGTGCGTCGTTCTGTATGCTGCGTGTCTAAAGCTTTACCCCGTTTTAACACGTCCTGGACACCCGGCAGCTCCTGTAGATATGAAAACGTCTCCGGTCCGACTGTAACATGGTGTCGTTATTATGTTTCTGGACTGGATACAAGTCGGAAGAGAGAGGAAACCCATGTGACATTGAGGGGGTGTGCAGGTAAGGCGTTAGGACGAGGCCGAATCCCAAACAAAAGAAATGTCCCTACTTAGGTCCACTTCGTGTCTTAGGGAGTAACGTCGACTCGCACCCTATCCTAGTGCACTAGATATTCAAATCAGAGCAATTTGAGGCACGGGCAGTTTTCACTTCAGTTATTCCTGTTTTGTTGAGTTTTTTTTGGTATGCTAGGCTGTTTTGAAGGTCTACAAAGAAAGATGGAGAAGATATTTAGATAGAATAGTTACTCAAAAAAGTGTTTATGGGTTTGGAAAGCAGGGATGATGCAACAGACTTATGTAATTGCAAATTCAATGCTAGTCCTTGTCAAGTCCTAGTCTGGTCCATCTTCCTGGTGTTGTCAGTATTAGAGTGACCATGTTTCAGTTGTTTGTTTGTTTTTTAAAGTGTGTTTGTGTAGGTATTGACAAATGCTTTCACACCCATGAAACTATGTTATTGAACTTACATATATAAAGTAATAACATCGTTTCTATTCAACTTTTGGTCCTCAACAATAGAATAACAACAAACAAATAACAACAAAAAAAAACTCTCCGTTGAATTGCTTCAGTCTTTGTACAAGTGCTTAAAATTTTTCATGCTGTCTCTGAATCAGGGAAAGCCTTTTTAACTGTGAGTCCATTGATCTACAGCATCATCTGTTTTACCGGCTCGTACAAAATAGTTAATTTACCTGACGAGTTCTCCGTCTCTCCTTTAGCTGCAATTTTGTGTTTTGTAGAGCTTATGTGGGCTTTTATGTCGCTAGCACCTTTATTTGTCACTGACACGTCACTGGTCACTGACACGTATGTGCAAGCTTTGCAGGTCATGCATTCTGCTTCAAACGGATCCCAACCGAGATGAAAACGCAGGAATTTTCTTTGTAAATCATATGTGAATTTACATTTGCGTTGGGCATCTTTTACACGTTTTATGAGCCATGTGCCTCCCACTGACCGCTAAGCTGCTGCTCTCTCTCTTGGCTGTTGCCGTGGTGCTGAGGGTTTGAGACACACTGCCCAATGTTTGCGAACGTACTGTACATGACCGACCAATGGTGGTATGCAACAAGGCATGGCCTAAAGGGAAAAATGAAAAAAAAAGTATACAATTAATGACGACTGTAGAAAGCAAAAGCCGACCCCGACCCAAACCCCGACATCTGGTCAGGTTCAATCAATTTAGTTTTTAACTATATATATAGTTAGCTCAAATTAGGAGCTGCTAACCACTAAGCCAACGTGCTGCCTGCCGAACAACTAACAACAAAAATTTAACATGAAAATAAGTATTCACCCCCAGGTCAGGATGCAGCACAAGAATCTACGGGTGTAGTTGCAGCTGCAAGTCTTTTGAAATATGCTTGTCTTTGCACATCTGGATCATGAATTTTTTGTAAAGAAATTTCTTAATCTGTTTTTTTGTGGGAAAATAGCTGAAGCTTTGGTGTTATCTAGATCTGTGAATTCAAATTCAGTTCTCTGAAAATAGGTGGTTTAAGTTAAGATTTTTTTAAAGTAAGTGCTATTTGAATATCAGATTCTGCCGTTGCTGTTTGACATTTTTGACTCATATGTGTGTTTCAGGGTTTAAGAGCTTCCATATTTTCAGCTCACACGCCTTCCATAGCAGCTCGGTGTGCCGTGAACAGCAGGATTTCTACAACATACTGGGAATCCCACGCACCGCCACGCAGAAAGAGATCAAGAAAGCGTACTATCAGGTCAGCGATGCTATTCAGCACCAAACTGTGGTGTTCTTCCTGCTCCAGAACATGAGTTTATCCAATGCTCACTTTCTTTTGCGGTCCAAGCAGTATTATATTGCTGATCAACTTCAGATGAAATAAAATTATCTAGCCAGTGTTTAGTGTCAGGGTCAGGGGTTAAGGCATTGGACTACGGTTCGGAAGGTCCCAGGTTCACATACCACAACCACCAAGTTGTCCCTGCTGGGCCCTTAACCCTCAACTGCTCAGATGTATAATAAGATAAAAAATGTAAGTCGCTCTGGATAAGGGCTTCTGCCAAATGCCTAAATGTAGTGTTTAGCACAGTATGGTATTTTGAAAGAAGCATTTGCCTTGAAACTGGTATAGTCTGTATCAGTGGTGGGCAAAGTACACAAATCCTGTACTTCAGTAAAGGTAGAGATACCCTACATCAAACAGTAGTCAAGGAGAAGTAGAAGTCCTCCATTTACATTTCTAAATGCACAAAAGTACTCGCCTTAAAATTGACTAAAGTATCACAAGTACTGAGTTTGTATTAGATCTCTCTAGCCTTGAAGTCATAGCAAAATACTTTCTCTCTCTCTGCTTCCCACTGTGAACGCTCTGTTTTCATCGTTGTCTGCGCCTAGTTCAACTTCTGATTTCAAACACGTGTAACATCATTAAGCCTGTCACAAGGAAAACGCAATTCCGCATAGTTCAGTTCAAATACAACACACCAGTGTGGTTCTGTAACACAATGCCATGCAGAAATGTAGTAAAGTAAAAGTACAGATATTTGCTGTATGATGTAGTGGAGTACAATAGTAGAGTAAATTAACTGATCTTCCACCTTTGGTCAGTATGATGTCTGTTTCTTATGAGGTTTAATGAAAATAAGACAATTTAATTTAAAAGCGAAGAGGTAGTGTTTTTGTTTTTCTTTCTTTTTTTTCTTCTGACGGATTGAATGAATTCCAAGTTAAGAAGGAT
The DNA here is from genome assembly GCA_030014215.1 of Clariallabes teugelsi. Lineage (NCBI taxonomy): Eukaryota > Metazoa > Chordata > Actinopteri > Siluriformes > Clariidae > Clariallabes > Clariallabes teugelsi. The sequence continues at coordinate 39,013,871 of JAQMYG010000023.1, read as the reverse complement.
GTTCTGTTTTTTTTTTTTTTCCTGGTCGGAGGTCGGAAATTCCAAATTACCAGCCTTCGTAGAAAGCAGCATAAAGTCCAAGTGCTTCTCGTAATGAATGTAAAACAGAGCAAAACTGATCTGGAGCTGGGAACTTATAAAACCTGTACACTTTGTCGTGTTAATCATGTATTTACAAACATGATGCCATGGTGTTTTGTTTTTTTGCAGCTGGCGAAGAAATACCATCCCGATACAAACCCAGACGACCCACAGGCGAAAGAGAAGTTCGCCAAGCTAGCAGAAGCATACGAGGTCAGACTCGAGGAATGTATGTGTGTCTATGGTCATTAATTTAAGTAAAATACTAACGTGCTGCTTTATTGTGTGTGTGTGTGTGTGAGAGCAGGTCCTGAGTGACGAAGTGAAAAGAAAGCAGTATGACACGTACGGTTCGGCGGGGCCGAGTGCAGCCGGGGCGGGGCAGCAGTACTGGCGGAGCGGAACCACTGTGGACCCAGAGGAACTTTTCAGGAAGATCTTCGGCGAATTCGCCGGAGCGCAAGGGTTCGGAAACTTCAGCTCCATTTTCGAGCAGCCGCTCGAGGTCAGAGATGTTCAAGGCCTTAGATTTTATATTTTAAACTTTTAAGACAGTGAGAGATAAAACATCTCAAATTACTTAAAACTGACCCAAATCTTCTGGTCATGTATCATAAACTTCGATAATAATTTATACAGTTGTTATATGGTATTTTAAAAATGTGTGTGTGTGTGTAGTACGTCATGGAGCTGACGTTCACCCAGGCAGCCAAAGGCGTGAACAAAGAGATCACAGTGAACATAGAGGACGACTGTCCACGGTGCGACGGTAAAGCTTACGAGCCTGGCACCAAAGTCTCACCCTGCAACTACTGCAACGGCACCGGCATGGTGAGAGAGCGCCGTAGCAACGTCTCCATGGAGACTTTGTGCAAATGTTTTTTTTTTTTTTTTTTTGCTCTCTCTGACTTAATACTGCATGTGTAGGAATCTGTGAACACAGGCCCGTTTATGATGCGCACCACATGTCGGCGCTGCGGTGGGCGGGGCTCCATCATCATCACGCCTTGTGTGCTGTGCAGAGGAACAGGCCACACTAAACAGAAAAAGAGCATCATGGTTCCCGTACCTGCAGGTCTGAGTCCCTTATCTAATGTACACTTCTCTACAGCACTTACGCTATAGCAGCTGTCCATCATCTAGTTAAAATCATAAGACCAAATGTTAAATAAACACCGGTTTTAATGTAACACTGTGTGTGTGTGTGTGTGTGTGTGTGTGTGTAGGTGTGGAGGACGGCCAGACGGTCAGGATGTCTGTAGGAAATAAGCAGATCTACATCACGTTCAGAGTGAGTTCACCATCAGCATGACCTCAAACCCACTTCCTCAATCACTAAATCTGTAGTAATCTTTTACATCTGTCTAGGATCTGGTATGTTTTGCATGAAGAGTATTGATTAGTAACTGCGTCACTGTGTGTAACGCCGGTGTCTCAGGTCCAGAGGAGTCCAATGTTTCGGCGTGATGGGTCCGACATCCACTCGGACATGATGATCTCCGTAGCGCAGGCCATCCTGGGAGGAACGGCTCGAGCTCAGGGTCTTTACGGGATGGTGGACATCGCGGTGAGACGAGCTCACTCTCCGCACGTGACTCACTCTTGTAGTTTGTGTTGAAAGAAATGACCACCTTTTTCAGTTCTGAGTAATGTGTCAAAAATATATATATATTTTTAGATTAAATAGCCTTTTTATTGACTCCCTGCTGCACAATAAGTAAACTAGTGTTTTACTTCTGGGATCTGTTTGTACGCAGTAACCTTCACGGCCACTAGAGGGATGCTTGAGTAGCTTAGAGTAGTATTGGTAAATGAGGTGCAGCATAGAGACCTGCACTCCCGCGAGACCCAGCGCACGGAGTGCGGCGCAGGACAAGATTAGATGGGTGAATGCGGGTGCGGGCGGTAAGGTCCTCATGTATGTGTGGGTTGCAGGAGAATAAAATTAATCGCGGGACTCCCGCAAAATGGAATTATCTTAAAATTAATTTATTGAAAACAAATACTATAT
>JAQMYG010000023.1:38998371-39008834 GCA_030014215.1 Clariallabes teugelsi | reverse complement strand
TACCCTGGAACATAACCTGCTACCGAGCAGGTTATCTTCAGAGAGTAAGTTGCTATGGTTACATACATACCCAGAAATTTACCTCCGTTTTTGGAACCGAAAGTTGAGGTTATTCACTAACTTACCCTCAAACTTATCTGGTTATGTCACATAACCTGCTTTCTGGAATACCCCCCAGGAGGCAGAGGAGAAGAACAGATTTGCCTGAAAATGTAAACACAGCTCTAATGTTTAACAGAGGGTGACCTTTAATCACTCTGCTCTTTACAGCCTGGGAGAGTTTACTAAAGAGTTTATTGCCTGATCAAAGTACAAGACATGTTCTAATACTTTAGCACATCAAGATCAACAACAGACAGTGTCCAAAAGAAAGCTTTTATACAGGATTTAGATTTAGTTTAATCTTTAGTTTTGTATTATTTGGTGCGTCTGCTTTTCAAATTCCTGTGTCAGTCAAAAATTTAGAAACAGTAATGTATTAGAACAAGCTCATTAATATAATCATCTGATGTAAATCTCACATTTAAATTAATCCTCAGTCCAGAAACATGTAGATTAGGCAAACTGGCATTTCCAAATTGCCCGTAGTGTGTGAATGTGCATGTGAATGTTGACCAGAGGTCCTACCATGATTGTACAAATGTCCAGGTCCCTAGTTGGGCTACAGAGGTACCTAGATGGATGGATTGAAATTCTGTTTGGCCTGCTGCCAGTGTAACAGGCACCCAATACTGTGTAACAGTAGGCAGCGTCATCATCAACTTTTGTGTCATACCGTGAGCGTGTCACAGGCGTTTCTCATGGTAGGCAGCGCATACGACAGGCAGGATTAAGTGCTGTCGAAACATTGGTGCAGTATAAGGCGCGGCAGCGAGTCAACCGGATGCTCTATTCGCAGGTAATGTTGGCACGCAGGCGTCAGGTCATGCATGCGGGCGGAGCTGCGGGTAACCTCTAGTTCTTAATTTAAAAAAGAAAACTTGTTTTTTTACTTGCACTTTTGTCAGTCCATATTTTACAAGAAACATAATTGAAACTAATAATAAAGGTTTATAATAAAAGAAAATGTCTTTAGGGTAAACTGAACTGGTTTTCCCAGCAGACATTTTCTAGTAAAACAAAGTTTGCATATTGAGATACGAATTTTACACATAAATGATTAAACACTATTGTGTGTAAGGTTTTCCATATTTTTTTTGTAATGCAAATAACTGAATTTATAACAAAATGCATTAAATGGGTGAAGTATTTACAGTCAAGTCCATAATTTTTAGGACAAATATATGTTTTTTGGGAATGTGGCCTCTGTAGATCACCACATGGGTGTTTGGAATGAAACACTTAAGGTATGAGGGAAGTCAAGACTTTCAGTTTTAATTCTAGGGGTTTCACAAAAGTGTGGCATTAACCATTTGGGAATTATGTTTGTTCTACTTTAATACACAGTAGAACAAACTAACATAACTACAAACATAAGAATTACCTTTAAAACATGGATACTGCCTTCGGTCTCGTCATCAGTAAGTGAAAAGCGTGGGTTATGAGCAGGTGACTGACTTGGCCAGTCAATAATATCCTTTTTCTTTGCATTAACTGTATGTTTTGGGTCATTTTCCATATGCAAAATGCGCTGTCCTATCAGTTTGCACATAGGTGGCATTAGGTGATTATATTTGGTATATACACATAAATATGAGGCCTGATGACAGCCTGAATGAGAACAAATTAAATTCATACCTCATTAAAGCACAATCTAAATAACCACAACCTGGTCAGGTTCAATCAACTTGGTTATAACCTCCACTTATAGAGAAGTAAATAGTGGAGGAAGTTTCTCTTTTCCCATTGTTATTCTCATCCAATTTCAAATCCACAGCAGTGCCGAAAACGAACTCTCACGTGTTGCTGTCCCCACTTTGAGAGGGCAAAAAAAAAAAAAAGTTTCCAAGTCAGACAGGAAGCAGGTGTCAGCAGCTAATTTATCCACTTAAGTGCTCACATTTTCCTGTGCGTGAAATGTACCATCCTCAGTGGTGTGCTTGGTGTACACCTGCTTCCTGTCTGACTTGGAAACATTTTGATCCTTCTTTCTATCCTTGTCAAAGACTGTTGTCATCTTATGTCCAAATACCAATGTAAATTTTTGCATTATGTTTTTATGCTAACTGTCTAAATCCACTGTCTAAATGGACCAGCTTAATGTGCTCGAACAATAGCCGCTAAGGTCACATGGTGTCAGCAACACTGATGACCTCTCTAACCTCTGTTGACAAAGCAAACTTAAAGCATTAATTTATTTTTGTTTTTTTATTAAACCATATTAAAATTCTTTTTTTTGCTTACCAGCAGCAGCAAAAGTATAAAAAATGTGAGAAATAAGTTAAAATATTATATTTCATGTTTCAAGCTATTTGTGGAGGATAAGTCTAAAAGTTGCCAGCTGTTGGTTTGCAGCATTTGGCTGAATCTGAGCAGAGATTATAGCTCTATAAACATCATGCTACTTTTATCAGCAGTCAGGTCATCAATAAATACCAGAGACATGGTTCCAGTGACAGCCATACATACTTATGCCATAACACTGCCTCCACCATGTGTGACAGATGATGTGGCATGCTTTAGATCATGGGCTGTTCCTGCCTTTCTCCATCTTTTTCTCTTCCAATTATTCTGGTACAAGTTGACTTTGGTTTCATCAGTCAAAAGAATCTGGCAAAGTCTATTCTGGTCTTTTTGTTCTTGAGCATTACTAGTGGTTCTTCACCATGGACAGGATTTTCCAACCATCTTCTTTAGTTGTCTTCCATGGTCTTCTGGGTCAGGGGTGGTTTAGTAGTTAAGGCAGTGGTTGCCACTGTTGGGCCCTTGAGCAAGGCCCCTAACCCTCAACTGCTCAGATGTTTAAAAAAAAAAGATACGATTTGGATAAGGGCGTCTTCCAAAAGAATGTTCCAAACTGTTGTATTGGTTACTTCCAATGTTTTTATATTATTCTAATGGGTATGAACAGCAAATGCAAATGTAACATTCAGAACTACCTCCAGACCCTTTTATCTGCTTGAATAGTCATGCATTAACGAGGGAACAGGCCACACCTGGTCCTGCAACTCCTGCAATTCCTGAATGGTTAATGCCACACTTTTGTCAAATCCCTTGAACCAAAAGCTGAAAGTATTGACTTATCTCACATCACGAGTGTTTAATTTCAAACTCAGTGTGCTGGTGTTCAGAAGCCAACTTTCAAAAATGTTCTGTTGTTTCAAAATGTATGGACCTGACTGTAAATATTTAATCTACTGGATGTGTGTGAAAAACATGGGTGTTAAGTGTGCTGTGGTCACCAGAAAGACAACCTGGCCTGTTTCCATGTACACATGTTTTAGTATTCCTCAGAATAGCTTTTAAGGCTGTAAAAGAAACTTGTTCCATCTTCACTGGGATATACTCACGTGCCTCAGTACTTGTTTACACTTTCAGTGCTGTTTTAAAATGTAATATATTTTAGCTACTTTTTTTTAGCTGAGCAGCTGTGACTGGCTACCTTTCAAGAAAAACCAAAGCTTTTTCTTAATTGGCCAAATTTGGGTTTTGCGTGGGTGGTACTGTCTGTGTAGACTGCCACATGTTGCCCCATGTCTCTGTGGGTTTCCTCTGGGTTCTCCTCCCATGAATGCAGTTATGCAACAAATTAAACTGTGTGTCAGCACATGTCAACACACAATGTCAATTGCTTATGTCCATCTTTAACCATGTTCTGGTTTTTGTCTACATCACTATGCATGCAAGCATGTGAGAAAATACCTTTCATTACACTAAAGAAAACAAATGAGTGCTTTAAGACTATGGAAGAAGCTTGGTGTCCCCTAAAATGTAATTAAAGTCAGGCAAAAAATGGTCACCAAACTGTCTATCAAATTATACAACTTTCTTGGAATTCTATATTTTAGCAATTAAACTTGTTTCCCTTAAACAGCACAGTGAAAATCTTCTGCTGCGAAGCTAATACACAATTACTGAAGCCAGTCCATCAATTATTGTCTCACTGTCAAACCAATGGCATGACAGGAACAAATATAGCTGAGACTGCAAACTTCTTTACAGAAACAATTGTCATTTGGGAAAAAAACAAAATGCCAAGCTGCACTGTTTAGAAAACTCTGAACTCAAATAAGGCGACTGATTAATCAATCACTCACTCATCATCTATACACTTTTTCCTGTACTCAGGGTCACGCGGGGGCATGGAGACTTTTCCAGGAGACTTAGGGCATGAGGCGCTGTACACCATGGATGGGGTGCCAATCCATCGCAGGGCACACACAGTTGACTGATAGGAAACTAGAAAGACTTGAAACAATCGACACAGAAAATGAAACAGAAAACGATTGTGTGAACAGCTGCCCTCTAGTGATTTGGTGGGGAATTGTCCAGGTGAGGTGTACGTAGCAATGTCAAACTTAAACATATTGGCATCAGTTGTAACTACTTGGAAGCTGCAGTAGAAACTGTGGTAGAAATAAACTGTAAATGACCTGTAAGTATGGAGTACTGTTTAATTATTGGCCTTCATTCCTGAAATTTGTGGCTTATTAGACTAGCTGCCCAGTTGCACAATTAATACAGTGGGAGTGTCTCTGCCTGTTTTACAGAAGACCCGAGTTTGATTTCCTGGTGGGATGCCCCTGGTTTCCTTGCATGAGCAAACAAAGAAATGTACAACACAAGCCTGAGTTCATTTTATTCTTTTTTTTTCAATATATAATAGATACATATTTATGGATATGTCTCAGTACTGGTATATTAAGGGGATTGTACGGGGTGTGTAGAGTGGGTGAGCAAGAGACAAGTCCTCATTTTTGTCCATATTGAGGACCTGCATTGCTTGTGGGAAAAATCTCCTCCTCATTTAGGGATCAGAAGACTGCACCTCAGAGAAAATTATCCATTCTTTGGATTGCTGGGTTCCTTCACCTGGCCTTGGTCTAGCACTGATTGTGTAGATACTGGTGATCTTGAGAGGGTGGTAACGTCTGCTTCGTCTTGAAGTCCACCATCAATGTCATTGATTTGGCTTTCAGGAGGACGCTATTCTCCTAGCACCAGGTCTTCAATCCCTCTCATCATTATCAGATATCAGGCCAACCAAAAAGGTGTCGTATGCAAACTGGGAAATGGTGGTAGAGTTGAACGTGGCCACACAGTCATAGGTGTACAGTGAGTTCAGCAAAAGGCTCAGGACACCACGCTGGAGGACTCCTATACAGAATGAGGGTGATAGAAGGTGAGAAATATCTGTCCATCTTTACTGCTTGTGGTTCCCCAATTACAAAATTGGGGATACACTGACACAGAGAGTGACGGGGAGATGTTGAATATCTCCTTGATGCCTGGTGCTAGCTGGTTAGGGCAGAGTCTTAGGACCTGAACTGCGATGCTGTCTGGTCCTTTTGCTTTCCTGGTGTGCCTTCCTCACATCATGCACCAGGATGATTAAAGTGTTTCCAGTTATGATGCTCTGTTTACATTCTGCCATTAGCACTGTAGCCTGAAAGTAAGCGTCAAAATTGTAAAATGAGAAAGATGGCATGGGGTAATTTCTCAAATGCTCATTTGCTATATTCAGGTAGTCAGCTGACCTCATCTTTTAAGCACATAACGTTTCTGAGTCTAGATATGACCAACTGAAGCAGCCCCAGATCATAACACTGCCTCCACAGGCTTGCATGGTAGGCACTAGGCATAATGGCTACATCAGTTCATCTGCCTCTCTTCTTATCTCTGGAACAGGGTAAATCTGGTCTCATCAGACCACATGACCTTTTTTCAATGCTCCATATTCTTTATGTTCCACAGCAAATTGAAGGCTTTTTTTGATTATTTTTACTGATATGTGGTTTTCCTAAAGCTACACAGCTGTTTAGTCCCAATCGCTTGAGTTCTCTTCACATTGTGTGTGTGCGGAAACGCTGTTACTTTCACTATTATACTGTTCTTCTGATGTTTTTTATTATTTGATTTCATCAAACAATTAAGTGATTACAATAAATTTATCAGGTAGAGTTAAATAACTTGATCAAAATGGTTAAAAAAGAAGTTGAACCATCATCATGCAGAAAGATGCAGAAAAACAAATAAATGTGGCCAGAGCAGTTAAGATGCCAGCTGTTTTCACCATCTCAGATATCAGAACGTAAAGGCACCTGGCATAAATTCTGTGCCGAATCAAACTTTTTGGTGACCCCTAACAGAGATAGGTGTCTGTGACTTTACTGCGTTTTGACCCAAAATGGATGCTCATGTTGGTCTGATTTTAGAAAAGTGTTTTGATAATCATTTATATGAGGACAGACTAAACATGAAGTCCAAAATAAAAGTTTATGCTTCCCCTATTTTAACGACTACCAGCCGCCACTGATGTTAGGATTTCTTTTATGAATTTTGATCCTAGCAAAAAGTTCACCTTCAGGTCCACTAGGTGGAAGCCTTGCTCCAAGCCTTGAGTGAGGGAACGACGGACAAAAACCTTCAGTCTGAATTTATATGGTAAAGTTAAAGGTCTCCCAATGTGTCTTACTCAGACTTGATTCAGTTACCAGAAGTTATGGGAATTCCCAATGAGTCAGACCATTTGACTCAGCTCACAAACAACAGCATTCATTAAAAAGATTGTTGAAAAGAGGTTTCCTTGGAAGCATTTGAGCACTGTGGGCTCACACAGAGTTGAGGGTTTGAGTCCAGTGTGTGTGAAGTCTGCATGTTCTTCCTGTGCTCGGTGGGTTTCCACCATGTATCCTGGTTTCCTCTCACGGTCCAAAGACAACTAGATTAGGCTAATTGACTGAACTGTTTGATTGAATGTAGGAGTGCTTAGGCCCTATGATGGACAGGTACCCTGTCCAGGGTGTACTGTATCCTGCTTTGTGCCCACAGTCCCCTGGGCTAGGCTTTAGGTCTCTCCCACATCCCTGTACAGGATAACCGATATAAAGGATGAGAGAGAGTGAGTGAATGGATAAGTGACTAATGATACTAAAAAAAAGGAAGAACAAAAGCAACTAACTCCTTGATCACACGAGTCTCAAAGAGCCAACTCTTTCACAAGCGACACATCACTAGTTGACACATCATTTAAGCTAAAATTTTCAGTGACAGTTTGAACTTTTCTACAGCAAATGTTTTTTAATTAGTCAAAAATATGTAACGTGCCTAGCAAATTGAGCAGAACTTTGCTATTTGTTTGCTAAGCCCACAACAATCTCTAAGGAAAAAAGCAATTAATATTTCAACAGCTGATCGCTAGTTCCCCGTCCGGCGCCCCCAACACACACACACACAGTGTTAGCTGCTTTCTTTTGGGGATAAATGGTTAGCGATTATCACTGTGGTGCAAAATTCTTCCCTTTTTCAAACTAAAAGAAACATGACTTAAAATAAATCTAGGCTACTGTTTGCCCAGGCTAAATGGAACTATCAATTCAGGTTTTTCACGTGGACTTTTTATAGACAGAAAGCGAAAAGGTCAAAGGTTTCATTTTCTGAGAGACAGAAAACGTTCCTCAAAGGTCCTTTTCACGGTTTGGGCTAAACTGGGCTCGCCTCGTCTGGTTTTTATAGCTATGAGGTTACGGGACATCAAATAGGAGCTCTTGTGTATAAACCCAAACTGAACTCGTCTCCAAAACAGTAGGTGTGTAGTGCCTGTGTCTCATCCGAAGCTGTCTATTTTTAACTGGCCAAGAGCCAGATGTGGAGCGGCTTAGTGCTGAGGCTAACCAGGCATCTGAGAGCGAGAATAAGAAAGAGAGAGAGAGGTAGAAAGAATATCGGGGGGGAAAAGTGTGAATGACGGAAAAAATTAAAGCTTGTGAGCTGCACAATCATGCATAATATAATGCATTATGGGTAATAAAAATGATACACTATATACAGTGTTTCAAATCAACTGCATGTCATATACTTTTGTGCACTGTTCAGTTAAACTCTAACATTTCTGTATGGAGGTGTTTACTTAACATTTACAGAAGGAGCCACCAGTACCAGAGGTAAATCTGTAACAAGTTTTCCTACGAGTGTTCAGGAAGGAGGGGTTGGTGGTTTCTTGCTTGTGAATTTTTTATAGTAGAGGGAAAAAAAAGATGGGTTGCTGATGGAACAGCAGTGTACAGCTCCTACAACCTAACAGGAACTGACTTGTTTTGTAGACGTTTCACAACTTTAACTATAAGTTGTTCTAGCTGTTCAGGCTCCATTGCACCTCCCTAATTATGGTCTGCTATTGATTATTTTCCTATAAGAGCATGTTTCTCAATCTCTCATTCATTCAGCTTCAGTAACCCCTTGATCCTGATTTATGGAAGGAAACCCACACTCAAAAAGGGAAAAACTCTAAATAGACACTAACCAGACCTTAAGATCCCATGCACAATAACCCTGGAGCTCTGAGACACCAACACTACCTGCTACTGTGCCATTCTGAAATTGTCAAACTGTTGTTGTTGTTTATCCTTGACAGTTTTGTTCATAGACCTCTAACACAGTTCTGAGTCATATCTCAGTGATCTTTACTCTGTTTGAGCAGAGTCCCATTGTTAATCTAGGACTTTATACTTGTACTCTTCTTCCACTGAATCTTTTCCTGTTTTTTTTTCTCTTTTGTTAGTGTTTGATTTTCTTAAGCTGGGCAGCTTGTATCTCAATTTAATTTTACTATGATGAACTATAGTACATAGCATAACATGCCATAGTATTACCGTGGTACTTCAAACATTACCATGGTAGGCACCATATGACCACGGTAGGTACTGTGGCATTTCATTAAATACCATGGTAGTAATATGCCACTGTATATGCTACATGGTACTTTGGTAAATACCATGGTACTTATTGGGTGCCACAGTGGCTACAAAAGGTCAGCAGTACTGTATGTTTGTACATACAGTACTTTATCACATTAGTTATATTATGTATAGTACATACTATTGGTATGGTAAACTACAGTCAGTAACATATTGTATGTAATATTATGAGTTTCAATATACGCTATGATATTTATTTAATGTTATGAGGGTTTGAGCTCCGCCTTTGGGTCAGTGTGTTTGAAGGTGGTATGTTCTCCCTGTGCCTTTTGGGTTTCCTCCATGTACTCTGGTTTCCTCTCATGGTCCCAAGATATCCAGATTAGGTTAATTGGCATTTTCAAATTGTGTGTGAGTATCGATGTGCTTATGCCTATATACTGTAAATATTTCCATTATGGTACATGCACACCACCTAATCCCATGGTCTTTCCTGATTTTTATTTCTTTTTGCACTGTAAAGCAATACTGAAGGTGTTTATCCAAAATATATGAAAATCTCCTTTGAACAGTTGATATTGAGATGTATCGGCTACTTGTGCTCTATACAGCCTTCATCATGGCTCTAGTGCATATGTCTGAGCTGCCATTTGTTAATTGGTGATTTCTGAGGCTGGTACTCTAAATGAACTTCTCTTCTGCAGGAGAGGTAAGTTTTGGTCTTGCTTTCCTGGGAAGATCTTCATGAGAGACAGTTTCATCTTGGTGCTTGATGGGTTTTGCAAATGCACTTGACAAAACAAGAACTGTTCCAGAACAGCTGACCTTCATGTCTTAAAATAACAACTGACTGTTACTGTTACTTACGTACCCAATTCCTTGTGTTATTTCATAATTTTTTAAACCTCCAGTATTTTTCTAGTATGTAGAAAATAAATCCCCCAAAAACACTGAATTAGAGGTTGTGTCCAAACTTTTGACTGGTACCGTAAACATACAATTCAATTCAATTCAATTTTATTTGTATAGCGCTTTTAATAATTGACATTGTCGCAAAGCAGCTTTACACAATCAAAAGAATTATTTAAGTTTGTATGAAATGTGAATGTGTATGAATCAAAATGATGAGATTGTCCCTGATGAGCAAGCCGAGGACAACGGCGACAGTGGCAAGGAAAAAATCCCTGAGATGGTAATAGGAAGAAACCTTGAGAGGAACCAGACTCAACAGGGAATCAATCCTCATTTGGGTGAAAATGGATAGCAGGAATTCATCTTCATAAAACTATGTGAGATTGGAAGTTCAGTATAACAGGAGATGTGTTAAATTAAATTTAGTCCAGTTTGTTCCTGGAGGCTCAGGTAGACTGTAGGAAATTCCAGTCCTGAACTATTGAGCGACTGAAGTCACAGGTCCTCAGAGAACATCAGTCGAGGACAGGACCATCTTCGTGGAAAAGTGGAACCTTCCCCAGTCACCACACGCATCCCAGGCAGACCACACTTTGCATCCATGCGACAAGATCTCCAACCAGAAGCAGGACTCCAGGACGAGTTAGACAGGTCCAGAGGGCAGAGGAGGTCTGGATCCCTGGCAGCTCAGGAGCGACATGTATAGCTCGACAGAGAGATAGGTAGAGGAAAAAGGAGAGAGGGAGAGAGAGAGAG
>JAQMYG010000023.1:38976402-38992004 GCA_030014215.1 Clariallabes teugelsi | reverse complement strand
CACACACACACACACACACACACACACACACACACACACACACACACACACACACACAACGGGCAATTTGGGAAGGCCAATTAGCCTAATCTACATTTCTTTAGACTGTGGGAGGAAACTGGAGCACCCGCCAAAGACGGACAGAACATGCAAACTTCACACACATCAAAGGCAGATTGCAAAATGGTGTGATGCATTTGTTAGATTGTCACAAAGGTTATTTACTTACACAGTACTGTGCAAAAGTCTTGAACCACCACCTATTTCTTCAGATTTTGCTCCCAAAGAGCCAGACTTTCTTGTATTATTAATGTAGTCTTGAGGAAAAGTTCACCAGACATCCTGAAGGACTTTTCTGGCTCTCAATTTTAGCAAGTTTTTATCTCTCATTTTCCATCCAGTTCCTGCACCTGACCAGTTCCAAAGGAATGTTTTTGTGTGTTAAGCCACACAGCAACCTATGAATCATTCAAGCATTAAAAAAAATAATAAATCTAATGTAAGGCATAAACCAGTGAGAAACAGGAGCAGATGATGACAGATGATCATGCGAGTGATTAGTATACTGGTGATGCTGGATGTTGAGTGGTTGGAACAGATGAGAGGGGACATGAGATCCTGCTGAGGCTGTTACATAAACAATCAACTGCTAAATTGTATCTTTAGTCATATTGCAGCTTGTTGCAGTTGTTCACATGTCTAATTTAATCTACATAATTTTCTTTTAATTAATGTGATGAAATAAGGGGCCCAAGACATTTGCACAGTATGCAAAATAATAATGACCCAAGTATGGATCCTTCAATTCAGGGAGAATGGCTGAAGACAGCCCAATTACATTGGACAGGTTAGACAGAGTCCTGCCTGATAAATAGCTTCTAAACCAGTTTACAGCTCAGACAGATAGGCTGGTGTCAGGCAGGTCAATAAAGTGATGTTGCACAGTATCTTTTGCAGGAATTTATAAGACATGTCTTATTTTACATTTTTCTCAGAACTCTATACCTGTTCCCCAACTTAACCTGTCTCAGATTTGCATATCTGTCTCCATCTGACTACTTCTAGCTCAGACTTGTATACCTCCCATCCAACTTTATTTTATTTTTACACTGGCACACAATCTAATATTTCATTGGACTGCCATTTGCTTTGATTACAGCTGTGGCATAATTTTGACAGGCTTATGCAATGTCACAACATTTATTTCCATCCAGGGTCATATTCATTTCTCTCTAAGCTCTTGTCTTCTCCAACACATTCCCAAGATTCTCCATGGACACTGTGGTGGCCAATCGATTAAAATGATACCTCATGCTCCCTGAACCTCTTTCACAATTTGAGTCTGATGGATCCTGGCATCATCATCTTGGAAAATGCCCATGACATCAGGGTAGGAAAAAAATCCATTGATGAAAAACCTGGTCAATCATTATGTTCAAGTCATCAGCTGACCTCGTTTTTGAGCACGTAACATTGTTGAACATAGACCTGACCAACTGAAGCAACCCCAGATTATGATGCTGTCCCCACCAGTTTGTACGGCATGATGTCTCTAGGCATGATGGGTGCATTACTTCATCTGTCCCGCTTCTTACCCCAATCCACCCAAATGCACCCTGATCCAACCTATACAAATGTTCCACTATATACAGTAGAAGCTCATAATAGTTTTTTCAAACATTTAGCTCGATATGCCTCAATCTACCTGGCTAGCCATATTTTTGAGTATATATGCTGGACACTGAGTTAGTAAGCCTTTTGGAGTAATATATATAGTAGTCACTAGATAAAAAATAATGCTCCACAGCATCATATCTTTAAATGGTATGCAAAATGTTTTTTAAATACGTTAACAAGAGTTAATGTAGTTTACCATTTGCAAGGTCAATCCTATGAAACTAGTCACTTCTTTATTTTAAGTTAATATTTAATGACAAAATGTACCAGAGTCTCTAGAGAAAATTAACCACAGCTTGCCACATACTCAAAATTAACTTTATGTACCTTCTTCAAGCTATTTTCTCCCTACCCCACCTCATATTTCCTCTCCCAGTCCACTAATATTTGCTCTCCATTAAACTTTACCTCAAACTTATATATACACATGCTTCCTTTCATCTCAATCTGTACTGTTTATACTACTGCTCCTTTTCCTACTTTTAGCTTCCACTCGGTACAATCTCATACCTCTCACCCGCTCTTGCCCCTGCATCTGTTGGGTTTTCTTCTCAATACCCCTACACACTTGTCTTCATCTTTGCCAATAAATTCACTGGTCTCTACGTTTCTGACTCATTATACATATATCTTGGCACACCCTTTGAAGTGTAATCTCAAACCTTTGAAGTGCATTCTCAAATCACAGGACGATGTGCCTGCATTAGGAATATACAGTATTCTTGTGTGCTCTCAGTTTTGGCATAATAAGCATTAGTCATTTCTTAGCCTACCATTTCATGTGCCCTCTGTTATTAAAGAGAAATCATTTGCATTGGCTAGCAATCCGGGAATCTGTCCAACAGAAACTTAAAACATCACCATCACCAATTGCACACATACTCTATAAGGCCTTTGTGGTTCAGTATTCCAAGTAGGAACTATGAACATTTTGTTTATAACTGGAGATTCACAAAAAAAAAAAAAAGTTCCATTGACATTCCTTTAGGGTTCTTTGAGTAGATAGATTTTTGGCTGCCTAAAGGGATTTTCTTTGGAAACCAGATTTGTGAATTTTTTCTGCATTAAATTGTAAGGGTTTATAATGTTAATTGTTTTCACTTCCTATTAGGTCGTCAAATTCTCACCAACTACCTAACTCTGCCTTATCAAACAGCAGCTACCAACTGGACAGGGAGGAAGGAGGAACCCATTTTATCCCTCCAACCAAAAGAGCATGACCAACTATTGCCCTCTTGAATTAGAGCTTCAGATGCTTGCAGCATCATTGCTGCATTGTCAAAGTCATGATTTCAAACGCTATGCTGAACATCTGTCTGTTCCTTTGGCATGTCAAAACATATTTGCATAATTGCAAAGCTATTGATCTGCTGCTGGTACTATGGACCTTTGAGTTTGCTTAGGGCAAATGAAAAAAAGCAGTGTGTAACCTTTGCATTTGATGCCTGTGCCCCAAGGGTACAAAGAGCCTTTAAGGGTACTAGATTGATCTATAAGACTCATCAACCCTAAACCCTCAAAACTCCTGAACCCCCAAAATGATATTTTTGCACTACACCAGAAATATCTAACCTTCTACATCCGTTCCTGAAGTACTCAGAGCCACATGTTGTGCCTGCTACGAGGCAGCAAGGCATCAAGTTCCACATCAATTTTCAAGAAAGTGGCGTATAATACAAAAACAACAGCTGGCATGTTTCTTGCTCTCTGTTCTTCTTTTTTTCCCTTCTTCCTTACACTCTACCCTGTAGGCTCTCCCAAACTCTTTTATTATAACCCCCCAGACGTCTCTCTCCTAATCTCAGCTGTGCTTGCGGAGTTGAAAGGCTCCGGTCTTGCCACTGTTTGATCCCTCTCAGTAAGCCCTCAGATCCTCCTCAAGGGGCCCAGAGTTAGTATGGGGTGGATGAGAAGCGGGCAGGGAGGAGGGGACGGGACGGGAAGGGATAGAAAAACGCACAACAAAGAGAGTCAGAGAGTGAAGCCGAACCCGGATGAGAGCAAAGATGAGCCACTTAAATCAGAGCCTTTGTTCTAAAAGCTCACAAGTCCACACTTGTGGCTTAGGGACGATGCCGGTCTTCTGATTGACTCTTTTGAAAAAAAAGAAAGAAAAAAAAAGAAGTCCATCATGATGGGAAGAGATAGTGTTAAGTTATGCCTGAGGCTGATTTCTGTCAAGACAGAATGTGAAATGTGGAGGAAAGGGGAAAAAAGCACCCACAAACGACAACATACACAGAGTAAATGTATATTTAGCGAAGCAATGCATTGTGTTAGCATTTGTGTCATGCTGGAATCTGATCCCAATGCAGGGGCAAGTCGGCACCTGATGGATCAACAAAAGCTGGTGTCACAGGTCAAAGGTCAGATGTCATGGATAGAACGCTTACGTGGGGGGAAGCGGAGAATATACGGCAGTTAAATCAGTCTTTATGTCTCTTTAACTGGCCTTCATTTCCATCCCTCACTATTTCTTTCCCTGTGCTCTATTCTGTCCACGTGATATATATATGGAAAGCAAAGCAAAATGGACACATGGCCATTTCCATTGACGCTGAAACAGAGCAGATGGTTTGCTCCTTTTCTGACCACCCAGAACTTTATCCCTGGACATGACTGACCTCAAGGACACAAAGTTACATCAGAATGTGTATATTTAAATAATACATATGCTTCATTTTATTTTATATAGTTCAATTTTAATGAATCATACGCAATTCCTGATTGAGTCTTTTTTATCGTTTCCCTCTTTTGTCCTTGACTATCTGGCCTGAGGTTTCCTTTGCCTCAGGCAATTGGGCAGTTCAGGAAGTTCACACTTTGCTTGCTATGAATTGTCCATGCTCTTGCTTTTCTTTCCTGCCCTAAGTCACCCAGCTTGTTTTTCAAACATGACTCTCTTGTTCTGTAAAGCGCCCACTTCATTCTCCCTCTTTGTCTCACCGCGTCTCCTTTGAGGTCAGGTGCTGTTTTAAAGGATGTCGGCTCTCTCCGGCTGATTCCCTTTCTTCCTCCGCTCGATTCCTGTCTTCCTCCCTTTTATTTTCCCTGTCCTTCATCTGGGTCCAGCACTTAAAGCCACCACGGAAAATTGAAACCCAAGCCTGAAGGTGGGGGAGATGAGGAAAGGGAACAGGAGAGAGCAAGTGTGAGGAAGAGAAAACGGGTAAGCTTTCTTTAATAGCTAGACCATGATGAAGTTGGGTCCTTGATTCTGACCAGTCATTGATCAGGCTACAGGTTTTGCATATGCTCCACATAAGCAAATAAAAATTAAATGATGAATGTTTCTATCTGGAGATATTTATTTAACATTTATGGAAGGAGTCTCCAGTGTCAGCACCCCACTGTGACGTGACAGAAACCTAATTTTTTGCTAAGAAAAAATACTTTTTGGTTTCTCAAATGACCACTGTCAACAGGGTGCCATCACCACCACGCGTTTCATTCCTTTCTTATTTCCCTAAATGATTAGTATGATGGAAAATATGTCTGAAAAGGTCATCGAACTCCCTACAACTGTGTGAAAAGGGAGAGTGCAGTGATTTAGAGACTCTTCTTGTCAGCTCATAAGCGATTTCCTTTGTCCATTCAGCAAAGTAAAAACTGACCCTTGGCTATAACTCAGCAGGAAAAATACACACACTCACACACACACACCGTTGCCCAGATACCCCAAGCCGTGCCCACTCATTCCTTCAGCTCTCGTTCCTCCTCCCCCTCTGTCTGGTCTGTCCATCCTTCCTTCAATACCAGACTCCTTCATTCCATTGTTGGGAAGAAAAAAAAAAGCATTTCCACAAAGCTATGTTTTGAGTGAAGCTATGCATATCCTGCTTTCCTAAAAAACACATCATGTAGACTTTGTGATCTGCTTTGTTGTCATGTACAATAGTAAAATTGCTGTACAAAAACTTTAACTCATGTAATTGAACATTTCTTTGCCTTATATATTTATTTATTTATTTATTTATTTTTAATGCACGCCTTTGACCAGCATGTACTGTACAGTATGTTAGCGAATGCATGAACTCTGCTCAGGCATGCAAGCTTCCAAATTATAGCAAAAGTGCAAGTTGTTTTAACGCGCACAATATAGCACTTTATCTCCCTTTCTTTCTCTCTCTCAGTGTGGGAGTAGCGCCTGTGTCACGCTGGCTTTTAATGGCTCTGCGGTGGAGAATCCACAGGATTAAATACAAACACGAACAAAAGGAGTCCGAGACGCACCCTGTAATCCCTAAATGGAGTGTGTGTATAGATCCGCGTGTGTGTATATATACTTAGATGCAATCTGGGTAGTTTAAGACCATGGAGGATTATTACATGCATGAAAAGCAAATAAAAAGTTTAACCCATTTACTTTTTTTTCTAGAGAACTACAAAGCCCTATTCCTCTTATTCTTCAGAGGTATACTGCTATACCTGCTATAAATATGAAATGATGTAGAAAAAAAAAAGTTTGACAGTGATCGCCACATTTCTTTTTTAATGGAATTCTCAAGCTTCATGCTTTTTAGCGAAAGTTGTGCCAGCATAAAATCTTTTACTGAAATAAGAGAGAAATACACGAACAGCATTACAGTCCTTGGGAAACACCAGCACTAAATACATACACACTCTCTCTCTCTCTCACACTCACTCACTCACTCACTCACTCTCTCTATCTCACACACACATACATTCCAGCTCTCACTTGAAAACAAGGGTGTATAAATAAGCTACTCCTTAACCACACACAGGTGTAAACACTCACTCGTTACCCGCTCATTAACCGTCACTCCCGCCCCAATTACAGTCTGCACTTGACCCCGCCCTCTACTGCAACACCAATCTGAAGACAGGGCCATGTAGAAAAAAGAGCAGAAGTGAGTAAGGTGATGTAACTGATGTGGTATGCTGTTATGGGAAAACAATCAACCCTAAAGTTTCTAGAAAAAGCACATGTTTTATTCCTTTTATGCTCCAATAATTTTCATCAGTAATTAAAGAATACCCAGCAAACATTTGGATATTTGATGACCATTGAAATGACGTCCCTCCGACATGTCCCATCATTGTTTATTTATCTGATTCACAACAGCTGTCTTAAACGGTCATCAATCGTCTAAATGTTTGCTTGGAGGGTATATATTGAACAACACTTTAAATTAACACGTCAAATTAACAGCTATACCTGCAACCCCAGACAACTGTAGACATATACAAACGTATCTGAATGAATTTTTAGGGAATGTTCTGTGTCACATTTTTACCAATTAATGCCTTAATTAGTAAAATTTATCTGATGCTGTCCTAATGCTGTCCTACCGTGACTGTTTTTAGGACGTTGCCGTTGAAGTATTTGCTGGGTATATTTTATCTTTTATTTTCTGGTGGGGAACATCCTAAAACAAGTTAGTTCCACAAAGTTTGTTTTTTACATTGTGAGTTAATTTGACAATTGAGATTGTACTATAGGGGGCATGGTGGTGTAGTGCTTAGCACTGTCGCCTCGCACCTCCAGGGTCTGGGTTCGATTTCCGTCTCTGTGTGCATGGAGTTTGCATGTTCTCCCTGTGCTTGGTGGGTTTCCTCCGGGTACTCCAGTTTTCTTCCACAGTCTAAAGACATGCAGATTAGGCTAATCGGAGTTCCCAAATTGCCTGTATAGTGTGTGAATGTGTGTGTGCCCTGCAATGGATTGGTACCCTGTCCAGCATGTGCCCTAAGTCTCCTGAATCCTGAATACATGATAAAGAGGTATAGACGATGAGTGAGTGAGTGAGTGTTATTGCTTGGGGTTTTGCTTTGCGGGTCAGCAAGCAGTTAGTCGGCTGTATGAATTGATGTCCAAAAGAAGGAACAAAGACAGATGCTGTAGCTGTTTTAGAGGCTGTTGATAGCACTGTTATAAAATTCCTGTCTACACATGTGCATAGGCAAAAAAACACACATGAATTCTGATCTGACCGCATACAAAGTGACGCAGATCTGATTTGAAAAACATACAATTTGTGGATTAACTGAATTAATTCACTTCCTGTCTGGTAGTCTGACAGCCTTAGGTGTCACTTTATATCTGACCGATACACGGCACTGACAATGGAGACTCCTTCCAAACATATTTTTGTCTCTATAATGTACTGGAACATGGTGGGGCAGTGGTGGCTCAGGCATTCGAGGTACTGGATACTGACCAGATGGTCAGGGGTTCAAGCCCTGCCAACGCCAGGTCACCATTGTTGGGTCCTCGCGAAAGCCCCTTAACTCTACACCCCATACAAGCCAGGAACTGCATGAAAATGAAAGGGTTGTGACAGGAAGGGCATCCAGTGTAAAATCTGTGCCAAAGCTTGTAGATCAAATGGTCTGATATGGTGACCTGTACGATAAAAAGGACAAAGCCCAAGAAAACAATTTACTGGAACAAGCACATTAATACGGTACATGCAAAGCATTGTTTTCAAATTCAGCAAACTGTTCCAGCAAAAAAGATCTTGTATACAAACATATTTTATCTTATTTACTATCAGTGAACAAGCTGAAGAATGGACAGATGTATGAACTGTAAGTGGCTAAATGGATGAATAGATTTTTTTTAAACACGCCCCATTCCTGAGCAACTGTCAAATCCCCATCCAAGACAAGCAGCTACATAAACATATAGAAAGCCGCTTAATGGTGTGATCATGTTCACACATGTTCATGCACGATTCTACATTCTTTCAGAGATAAACCCACACTGGATTTATTAATCTTCCACAGTGTTCTCTGAAAATTCTGCTTCTTTAAGAACATCTGGAAATAGACTTACACCAGGTGTGTGTGTGTGTGAGATTAGCTTTAGCATGTTTTAGGTCATGACCTACAAAGCTGAGATGTTTAACAGTGGTCCTGGTTTGGATTAAAAAAAAATTTTATCAGACTGGTGGGTTTCTTCCAGCCGTCTGGAGCTCACATTCTCTTTGTTGCAGGAAGTGGGAAGGTGTGATCTCAGAAAACAGGAAATGGATTTACCTGCCCCTGGGTAAAACTCACGGTCATATGAAACACACATTCAGTACACGCTGTCTTGATTTTAAATTTAAGCAACCCAATCCTGCCTCAACAGCTCCAGCACATTCCAGAGTGCGATTGAAAAGTAACTCTCCGGATGTCTTGTTCGGTAGGAACTGTAGAAGCCATTTATCTTTGGCCATTCAGACGTGAACTAGAGATTTTGGGCCAGTTTGGGCCAGTTTCCCTCAGGGTCACATTCTGAACATTGTGTTTGTAGTATACAATGCCCTTGCCAAATATGGAGTATGGATAAGCTTAAAAACTCAAATTTCCCACACAAAATTTATCCTGGATTACCCTGTACAGCTTAACATAGACATAACACATTTATTGGAAGCTAGCTAGCTACTACTAACTAAGTTAACTTAGAACGCAGCTGTTAAATCTTGTTTTTTTGTATTTATAAAAAGCTTGCAACTAATAAATCTGCACATAAGCATTGGAGATATAGCTAGTTATTTAATAATGTAACCTTTAATAAAGTAATCTTAGCTTAAAAATATACTGAAGATACTAATTCCTTACTTCGCTATGTTTAAGATGCAAGATAAGTGTAGGATGTGCCAAAATGTATAGTAAGGAAATGAAAAGACAAACAATATTACCTTGTTGTCATCTGTGAGTTTATTTCTCCTGGAAGAAACTAACATACACACTATTCGCATGGTGATTTATTATGGTGTGCGTAATGTATGTGTTCGCAGTGTGTCCACCGCTTCGCTGTAGACGTTATCTACATACATATCGTTCACAAAGATTCTCAACCCAGATTCCCAGAGACTCCTGCTAAAGGAGACGATCTGCTCGTGTAATGCAGGCACAGTTCTTGGCGAATCTTTACAGTTGAACACATCTCCTTTAACATTTGCCACAAGTAGGCATCAGGTGGTGTAAGATTGGGGGACTGGGACAGGTATGGGAAGGAATTGTTCTGCCAACGAATTGTTCTGTCCTGTCACGACCACTTCTGTATGAGCGGAAATAATACTCAACTATGAATACTTTTTCCTCCATCAAGAGACCCATTTCCAATAACAACTGCACAGCACAACTTCCGTTTCACTACGGGAACACGTGCATCTGGAGCTATGCCCAGTTGAAAAATGGTAAATGTGTGTCCACTATGCATGAGTTTCAGTACTGTATATTTTACAGCATACTGTATTTATAACAAGCTCGCTACTTGTAAAACTATGGTATGTATAAACTTCTTATCCTTTGTTAGTTTGTTACAAAGATAACTTACTAGCTTGATATTATTTACATGTAAATGTTTTCAATATAGCTAGCAAACAACGTAGCTTGAAAACAGATATATTTCATCTATTAAATCTTTACTTTGTTGTGCTATCACAATAAATATCACAAAACTTACATTTGATGTTTAGATGAAGTAAACAAGTAAAAGTAATCTACTACAAATGACTAATTACCACTTTAAAATTGTAATTTGATTACATTACTGATTATTACATGTAAAAAAGTAATTGGATTACTAATTATGTTACTTTCAAGTTACTTTGAAAACATCTGTCACGGCGTGCACCTCAACCTGTTGTCGCTCCTCACTCACTCTGCATGCTCCCTATTTAGTAGATTTATCTACTTAATCTGTTTTTATGTTGAAAAGTATAACTAACACATTTAGTTATTTATAGCTAGCTACTTGTAAACATGAACATAAAATGTAGGGTTATTAGCTCATTTAACATCTTAGCTTGATAACTTATTTACCATATTAGATAACATATTTCAGCTACTAAATCTTTGCTTTGGTGTGTAAAGTATCGGAAAATTAGTTGTTTACATAAAATAATGCTTTAGTTTAAACATATTTTCTTTAGCAAACTAAATTTGAACTTAGTAAAGAATTTGTACGTGTACTTCTTGTATTCATTGCAGTTTTACCCAGGCAAAAGTCTTGTATATATTTACTAGCTCTGCAAAGCAGCATAGCTATTAGCAATTATCTAAACTGTAAAACTGTATATGAATTTCTTAGTTTTAGCTAGTCTGCTGTTAACCTAGCATCTTAGCTTGAACTTATAATGTAGTCAATAAATCTATAATTGGCTATGTTGGAAATTGGTGCTAGCAAGTTTAACTATTTATAAGAAACTACTGGGAAACCTGCAGAAAACATTATGAATATCCAAACCTTGTGGGCAAATATTCTATGGAATAATGAGACAAAAGTTAAACTTTTCAACCCAGCATTTCATGAAAAGAACAGCATGCCAACAGTTAAACATGATGGTGGTCTGGGGCTTCAGGACCTGGATGACTTGTCATAATTGAATTCTGCGCTCTACCAGAATATCCTGAAGGAGGATTGTACAGCCAGCAGTTTGTGACCTCAAGCTCAAATGCACTTGATTTGTGCAGCAGGACAATGATCCAAAACACACTAGCAAGTCCACCTCTGAATGGCTTGTAAAATACAAAATTAAGTTTTTGGAGTCACCTAGTCAATGTTCGGACTTAAATCTGATTGAGATTCTGTGGCCTGACATTAAACACACTGTTCATGCTTGAAAATCCTTCAATGTGGCTGAATTAAAACAATTCTGCAAAAAAGTGGGCCAAAATTTCTCCACAGAAATTGGATATCTCTCCGCAGATAAATGACTCATTGCCAGTTATCACAAACATTTGATTGCAATTGTTGCCACTAAGGGTGGCACAGCCTGTTATAAAGTTTAGGGGTAATTACTTTTTTCTATAGGGCCAGGCAGGTTTGTACAGCTTTTTTCCCCTGATGATGTCATCATTTAAAATTGTCATGCATTTTGTATTTGCTCTCATTTGTTTGTGTAATACTGAAATTTGTTTGATGATCTCAATCATTTAAGTGTGATAAATATAAGAAAAAATATCAGGATACTTTTTCATTGCATTGTAAGTTATTAATAATTTAACATTTAAGCTTACAACATATTCCAGCTACTAAATTTCTATTTTTCTATGTTCAAGATCAAATGTAGGATGTTTAGCAACACAGCTAGCTACAGTAGTAAAGCTGTATAGAAACTTATTAACTTTAGCTAATTTGTTGTTGTAGTAGGTCAATAGCTGGGTTACTCATACTTTAGCTACTGAATCTATAATTTAAACTAACAAGTTTAGCTATTTTTTAACATTGTAACTTTTAAACCTGCACATAAATATTTTAAATATAGCTAGCTTGGCACTTAAGTTTTTATTAACCTTCTTTTCAGCAACTTAAATTCAAAGTCAGTTAAAAGTTTGAAGCAGAATTTTAAAAAAATTATTGCACCTTTACCCAAGTAAAAACCTTGGTGTACTTTTACCAGCTCTGAACAGCAGCACATCCACTAGACGTTATCTACTTATCCTTGGAGTAGCTTTCTTAACACGGCCTTCATTTCTCCTGCTTGTCTGGAAACCAGCCATGCAAAGAAAGAAAGTCATCTTGAAATGTGAGTATGAGAAACAAATTCTGTCTTTTGTCCAGTTCTGAGGTCAGAAACTGATCCCTGCAGCCTCGATCGGTTCGGACTTGTTTACACTGTCTGCTGCACTAAAGGAGCTCTGATCAGAGATCAGTGAAAGGATGACTTTTGTTACTTTTGAACTCCACACAAATTTGGCACAAGTGATCCCCATCTGTAAAAACTATCCTTGGGAAACCCACAGGTCTGTGTTATTGTTATTTATTAGTTTGCATTGAACCGTGCATTACAGCTAAGCTTGTGTCCTTATTCAACTCAATTTTTCAATTAATGCAATTTCACACATTTTAACAGCAAGGCTGTATTGTCACAAATAGGTGAGGGAAAAGTGAATGGGTGTAAATCCTTTCTGAATGTGCTGTGCATATTCAAGTTTTCCTATCATAACAGGGTCAGCTGGTACACACACACACACCCCAACTGTGGAAACGGCCCTTCACACACATCCCAAGCACACTGGCTCTATTGTGGCCTCGAGAAAGCACACTCCATCCTGAGAAAAAAAGTGTGCGAGGGAACACTCAGTCCAACAAACATGTTACTGCAGGGTAGTGTGTGAGTGTGTGAATGTTTGGGGAAAGCATGCTAAATCGCTTGCACTTTTACGGCTGAAGAAAGGATATTATTTTACGCACCGCACTGACATTATGGAACTCGACCACAAACCTGCTCCAACTGTTTGAGGTCCAACTTCTACCCACATGCTAACACATGTCTGGGTTTGTTGTGTTTCTTTATAGCATGCGCGTACACAGCTGGTGGTGATGTAATGATTAGCATTTGGTGGGTAAGCTTGCTACCAGTGCTAATTTAATTATACAGACTGATTACATGGCCCTCTGTGTTGAGAAGCACTACATCCTGGTTTAATTTTTTTTTCCATCATTCGTTCTTTTTCTCTTTCTGTAAATGCACATGTATGTGTGTGTGTGTGTGTGTGTGTGTGTGTGCAGAGCTCCAGTTTTTGCCTTCACAGATTATAGGCTTCGCTGTCTCACATCAATCACACACACAGGTGTGCTAAGATGAACTGCATGACATTAACACACAGGAATTCTACACTCTTTTTTCTCTTATCTTTTTTTTAAATTTTTTTTTTAAATTTCCCTTCTTTGACAGTTACAACATTTTCCAGACCGTAAGGCATGTTTTCTTTGCCCTTTGTGACTTACATATAATGAGATGATATGCACTGTCTAACATTTATTATTATTTTCTTTACAATTCCTATTAATATTAATGTTTACCTACTATTAGAGTATTTACAGTGGGCTTGATACTCCAGCAGTGATGGTAGTTTGTCCATTTGTAAAGCATTAATTCCATGGGCAGTAGAATTTTTTTTTCTTGCTTGTATGAAGGGTCTGTGTGAGAAAACGGAAGTCTGATACCATGGATCTGAAGAAGCTTTAGCCAGCTAAACCTGCGACCTGTGATTCGCAAATGGTATGCAAATTTTAAACAGTAAAATGTACCTTAAAAATAATCAAGCAATTTAATTTCACTGACAAACTTCAATGTTAACTACTAAGAAAAACTTTTTCTCATGGTTTATGTAATATAGATGCATTATCACAGAAAGATTTTTGCCAAAGGTTGGTCTTTCAGCTGTTCCTGTCAAGGGTTTGCCACAGCAGACCATTCAATCTGAACACACACATGGCAAAGGTTTTACACTGGATGCCGGTCCTGACGCAACCCTCCTGTTTTTTTTATCTAGGCTTTGGACCAGCAGGTCCAGTGGCTGAGGTTTGGGCATTGCGTGGGAATTGAACCTGAGCCTTCCACATAGAAGATGAGAAACCTACCACTGACACACCAATAAAGATCTTTACCAAAAACGACTAATGATTATGACGGAATAGTTTGCTAATTTTTTTGTTTAAATTTTGTCAAAAAGTCATCTGCGGGACTTTGCTAGGAAACTAGCAAGGCCAAATCAGTATTGATAGCACGAACTAAAGTTACCTGTGAAGTAAAATTTATGGTTTCTGCACTACATATTCATATTTATACAACCATATGGTTAAAATTTCTATTTTCATTGGTCAGAATTAATTTTATGTAGCATACTAGTATGCTACAAGGCTAATCACAAGTTTATCATAATGCATTTAAAAGAACTTGAGTAGCAGAGAAGTTTTAAACAGATTTTAAAACTGTGTAATTAGGTTAAAGGACAGGTATGTAATTAGGTTCTCAGGACAAAGTTAGACTTAGCTATGTTCTTTTGTCTTTATTTTTGGTCTTTATCGCTGCTGTATTGTGAGCGATAGAGGGAATTAACTTGTCTTGCAGCTGTATCACAACATTTAATCGAGTTACAAAACTGTTGTTTTTTTTTTAAAGTTAAATATTATTAATACTGCCAATTTGTGCAAGAGGAAGACAACATTGTGAGATGCAAAGGATGTAAAGATGCAAGAAAACAATCACATTTCTGGTGGCACAGAGATGGTAGTTTCCATCCCCATCGACCAACTTGATGTTGATTATTTTCTTAAAATCAGCATATTTAAAACAAAGTTTTACTTTCCTTATCTTAAGACTTGCAGAAAGATATTCTTTCATGCTCTAACATGAGAAATTATACTATGTAGTGAACTAGTAGTTCACTATAGTAAACTATAGTACCTGCCATAATATGCCATAGTATTACCATGGTAATTCGGACTTTACCGTGGTAGGCATCATAGGACATTATAGAGTATGTACTGTACTGTATATAGTACTATTTAGTAAGTATATAAATTTATATAGTAAGTTCTATGGGACTTCAGTGGGTACTGTATTAGTACTATAGTATGTACCACCATGCTTTGATGAATACCACACTAGACACCATGGCAGTTCAGTGGGTACCAAGGTAATACTTTAGATGTATACCCCGATACTTTGGTGAATATCGTGGTACTTATTGTTTACCAATATAGTGGCAACCTATACAGCAGGTATCGAATATGGTATGTGAGTACATATTGTACCATGTAGGGTATGTTAGTACACACTACTGGAATAGTATAGTACAGGCAGTATCATATTACTATATGTCTTATTAATAGTTTCCACATACATTATGATATTTAATTAGTGTTCCATACATACAATGGTACCATACTATATAAATATAATCATTATGGTTCATAAACATGTATAGCATATTTTTGACAGTATCCTGGTACATGTTCCATAGTACCATACTACGGTACATAGTAGAACCATGTAAAATACTATAATATTACCAACTTTGTACCAAATTATGTACAGTACTATGGTAGAACCATGTACCATAGTGTGGTTCATGTGCTATATCAGCAAATATGTTCCATGGTACTACAGTGAAACCTCGGATTGCGAGTAACGCAGTTTGCGAGTGTTCCGCAAGACGAGCAAAGATTTTTAATAAAT
>JAQMYG010000023.1:38963518-38976302 GCA_030014215.1 Clariallabes teugelsi | reverse complement strand
TTTCTGCTCTACACAGAAACACTGCTCTGTCGCGATTCTTTTCAAAGGTAAAGTGCAGGTTAATTTGTTTTATTTTTCTTTACAGCAGTGATTCTGTTAGTGTGTCACTCAATTGAGTGTCATTAGAGAGATTTCTTTTTCTATTTTTCTGATAAAACAGTGTTTCCGTTGTGTGCGCGCATGTGTGTGAAAAGAGTGGAGGAAGTGTTACTGTGTAAGACGAGAATGGGGAAAGGGGAGCTTACTTTAGATTCACACACACACACAGCGCCTGCGCTAGACATATAAGCGCCAGACACTGATCTGTCTGGATTTATTTTTACTTTTTTTAAAGGTAAAGCGCAGGTTAATTTGTTTTATTTTTAATTTATTTTTTGTGTTAATTACTTTATGTATTTATTTTTTGGGGTGTGTTTCCATTATTTCTTATGGGAAGATTACAGTAAATTTGGCTTACGAGTGTTTTGGAATACAAGCCCGCTACCGGAACGAATTATGCTCGTACTCCAAGGTTCCACTGTATATATCATGGTACAGGTAACATCAGACTACCATGTTACCTATACCATGATAAAATGTCTTATGCAAACAGAGGTAGAGGGAAAAGTATAGTTTACAGTACTATATGTGATCTAGGCTATATATATATATATATATATATATATATATATGAAAAAAAATCATCAGTGCACTTATAAATAGTTTATTAAAGGCTATTGAAGGCTGTTGTTCTACTGTACATATAGGATATGAGTCTCAATAGAAAATGGGGCTACAAAAATAAGAGTGTATACTGAAAAAAGTGTTTGCTGGAAGAAAGGAATCTTGCTATAGAAGTGAATAATTGTGTCTGTCCATTATATGGTAGATCCAAGCTCCAAGCAGCGTTATGAGCATTCAGACTCCATGCTGAAAAGGCAAGGAACATTAATGTTCTTTATAGTCTTAATGAACAATCCGTCCTTTCATCAATTTCCTTTGCGTCTTTTTTTGTCTTCAAATTAAAAAAGTCCAAGAGACATCCAGTCCGAAAGTCTGAACGCTCCACAACGGTCCGGTTAGCTTAATCCAGGCCAGGTGTGTGGACTGCGGTGATTGTTTGCTCAGGGCTGCCACACACTCTCCAAGTTGATCCAGTCAGGTTCACCGTACATCTGGGAAAGCAAGCAGACACACACATAGTCATTTTATCACTGAATTTGTGTTTTAATCTAAAACTAAAACTTACTATAAATTTTAATCTTAAACTTGATTGTGAAATGGTTTTAGTTTGTCTCAATATCATGTAAATTAAGCATGAATTAATGATGCAGGAACATTGAGGTCGTTTTCACACTTGAGGTCCTCGGTCATTACAGAAAATGTTTTGTTTTTGAAAAATTTATTTGTTTCATGTGAAAGCAAATCTGAACTTTTTAGCACTGCCCCCAAAAGAAACAGAGAATCTGTCCTGGGTGTGGACTCAAGTGTAAAAATGCCATTAGCTTTCCTCCTCACGATCGGTATTTGTTAGTATACCAATGTCATAAATGATAACTGATTAGTAGTCGCTTTAATTAATTAAACCACCTCGGACATTGATCTTTATGTTACGAGTTATAGATGAAACCCATCAGCATCACTGAACATTCCCTCCACCTAAGCGGCTGATCAGGATGCCGATTGGTTGATTGTTAAACCAATTGAGCTGCTCGGTTGCTCACCTCCTACCTGTAGACTCACTCAGATTACGAACCGAGCGTGTACGTTTTTTTCAGATTTTTCCCCTGACCTTTCCTTTATCCTTTTCCTCGTTTTAGCTCTCTCTCGAGAGTGGCCTGCGGATGGAGGAATGATGGGAAACGGGAAAGAGAAGGAAAGACAGAGTGGTGTATAGTCGGAGTCGTACAGGGAGTGTTGAAGTGGCAGACCAACAATAAAACAAGACTTGATGTTTTGCGAAACTTGAAGAGCCAGATTAAAGGGGGTGAAGAAAATGGTCTGTGCGTGGGTGAGTTTGTGTACCTGTGTGTAAACGGGACTCTGTGTGGTGTTTAGACATGCACACACACTCCAAATGATCCTCCAGCTGCACCTGCACCTCCCGCAGCTTGGGTTTGCGACGCACATACTCGATCTTAGCCACCTGAGACGGAGAGGAGAGAGAGAGAGAATCTAAGCATCAAAGCACTATGAACGGTTTATACACACACACACAACTATTTAACTCTGGTGTTGGAGAGAGGTAAGTCCAGGTGAGAAATGCACATGGTGTATTGCATGATCTACCCATAAGTGATTTTTCTCTCTATAAATACACACACCCACGCAAACCTACACACATACACTCACACACACCATATACTGAAGCACTCCTGAACTGCTTGCGCTAACCCCCTGAAGGCCTGATTATACAGAACTCCATTCATGCCTCAACACACACACACACAAAACTGAAGAACAGCTCTGGAAAACACAGAAAGAGACAGACAGGCCCAGCGGTTCAAGCGAGGTTAACGCTATTGAACGCTCCCAAGGGGAAGTTTTGGCCTGAAACCCAGTAAGTTCAGCAGCCATGAAATCCTCGCGTTCCTCCCTTCCTCTGCCAGACATATAAAGCCTTTTCCACTTGAGTTTAAAAACGTTTGTACAGTAGTACAAGCCGAGGAACAAGCGTCAACACGTTGGCAGCCAAGAGAAGCACTCCTGTCAGAACTGTAAGCAAACTCGAGCTTCGAGTGCTTGTTGAAAGCAGTGTAATCAATTACAATAAATGTAAACAAACTCATTCGCTTGCTATTAAAAAAAAGGCTTAGCTTTAACACTGCAGTCAAGCTCGGATCCTGAGTGGCTGTCGAAAGCAATCCAACTGTCATTACAGTTCCCATCCGACTGTGCAAAGTAGAATGAGCACTGCATGACTGGTTACAGTCATGTAAACTTTATGCGTCTCTATTAAAGGGCAACTATCATCTGTACTATCGCTAAAGAAAAACTAGAACCACAACTAATTTTACTCAAGTTACAGTAATGACAATAGGTCTCCTTTTACCTTAAGCACTTTAATGAGCTTATTTTAAATTTAAGATTGGAACTAGCATCAGTACTGTATCTAAGATCCTTCTGGTTCTTTAAAGAACTAGCATTAAGCAAACTGTTTCTGCTTACAGTAATCACCTTACTTCTCCTTATAACTTAAGCAACCTTAATTTGGTTCCAAAGCAAGTGCTGGTTCCCGTTAAAAGAAACTAAATGTGCTTGGTTGCAATACTGATGCTAATTCTCCTTTCAACAGACATGATTTGCCAGATTGTACTCATGCTAGGTGTTGCATTCTCTAATCTGCCTTTATTAAAACGAAAAACATTAACCAATCCTGCGGCAGGTTCTTAGAAAGTTAGACTGAAACATCCCCAAGATAGACTTCCTGCTATGTTGCTTGATCACTTTTTCCAGTTTGCCATCAAACAGTACATGCAATCAAAATTGTTGTGGGACAAATTACAGTATTACAAATAATTACTGTACAGAGAATTCTTTAAAGCACTGTACAATTAAAATTAACATTAACACCAACAGTCTTGTAACAAAAGTACCTACAAACTTACTGAACAGTTAGTTAGCATTGCTACTGTAAAAAAAGAGAAAAAAATAGTAAGAACTATTATCATTACCGTAACCAAAGCTAATTCTGTCTCTTTAGTAACTAGCCTTAATATTGTAACCATGCTATTAAAGGAACTAGCATGACTAACCAAAATTGTTGTCCTCCCATAGTCCAAAGATATACAGACTTGTAGTGTGTGATTGCATGTCTGAATGTTGACCGGATGTCCTACCAGGGTCGTAAAAATGGGAATAAATATAACGGTAATCACCATTGGCTGCCACGGTCCTTAGTTGGATTACAGAGGTTCCAAGATGGATGGATATAGATTATATATGCTAATTCTGTCCATGTTAAAAAGAGTGGTATAGTATGGTATCCAAACTAATTCTGACAGTATTTATAAAAGAAATAGATGGGTTCTGTGGACTGTGTATCTAACCTGTGGGTGTTTCACAAAGAACTAGCAATACTAAAAAAGTCAAAGTAAACTGTTGGTGTTAAAAGAAGAATTAGATTCAGCAGTGCTTTCAAGCTAACCCTGTCAGTGTTGATATGTGAATCAGCAACACTACTGTAATCAAGCTAACCCTGTCAATGCTAAAAGGAGGACTAGCATCAGTAGAGTACACGAGCTAACTCTGTCAGTGTTAATAAAAAACTAGGAATACTATTCTGTCTAAGTAAACTATATTAGTGTTAAAAGAAGAATTTGCATCTGTGTTTTCCAAGCTAACTCTGGCATCATTGAAAAGGGAATTAGCATTGGCTCTGTATTCAAGCTACCTGCCAATGCTAAAAAGAGGACCAGCATCAGTAAAGTACACAAGCTAAATCTGTCAGTGTTAAAAAAAACAAACAAACAAAAAAAACGAATATCGATTCTGTGTACAAACAAGTCTATCAGTGTTAATGAAAGAAAAAGCAATGCTAAAAAAGGCAAAGTAAACTATAAACTGTCAGTGTGTTAAAAAAAAAAAAAGAATTAGCCTCAGCTAACTATGTCTGTGTTGAAAGGTGAATCGGCAGTACTGTAACCAAGCTAACTCCATCAACTGAAAAGAGAATTAGCGTTAGTAGTGCACTCAAGCTAACTTTGCCAATGCGACAAGAACGAATAGCTTCAGTAGTATCGCTTCTGTGTACAAACTAATCTGTCAGTGTTAATAAAAGAGCTAATACTAGAATACTATTCTGTCAAAGTAAACTCTGTTAGTGTAAAAAGAAGAATTTGCATCATAAGTGTTTCTACTGTAAGCTAACTCTGGCAACATTGTAAAGAGTAATGTCTTTAAGCTAAGCCTGTCCATGCTGAAAAGAGAATTAGCTTTGGTACTGTATCCAGGCTTACCCAGGCAGTGTTAAAAGAAGAACTAGCAACGCTTTTAAGCCCAAGTTAATTCTGCCTTTGTTAAATAGAGAAACATGGCATCCAAGCTAAATCTGTCCATGTTAAAAATTTCACGAGTTCTTTATTTCAGTCTCTATCAAAAGAGGAACCTGCATGAGTACTGTAGCTAAGCTGATTCCCACAGATTTAAATCAGTACTGTATCCAAGCCCTCTACCTCTGTTAGTATTTGGAGAAGAATTACCAGAGAGGTATAGCACCTGTTATTCATGGTTTATGTAGGCAATATAAGTTTGTTTTTCTTCACATAACAAAGGTATAAAACCATTCTATTCTGCGGAAGTTTGGAATATAACAATATCCAGTTTAAAAGATGGAAAAAGAGAAAGTGAGTGTACGTTGTAAGAAGATGATATCTATCTCTCGTTTTTGTCCTTCGCTCGTGTAATAGCGTGTCAGGTTCTGCCTTTATCTGCTAACACAGTTGAGTTGGCCTCACCTTCACCAGAATTCGAGCTCTTGGATAAGACACGGAGCAGTGGGTGTATGTGCGTTTCTTTATGCGCTGGTAAACTGAGCGCTGCGCAGCTGTTTATGTATGAATGGCGCTCGCAGAACGAGAGCAAAGGAAAAAAAGAGCCGATAAATAATGATGAGGGAAGGAAAAAAAAAAGAAAAATAAAGTACTCTGTTATCTGTTTCCTAGAAGTATATAGTGGGTGTGTGCACACAGGAGAGAAAGGCACTCACCTTTGTACCTTCAGTGTAGTTTGATGTGTGTGTAAGAGTCTGTAAGCATTTCTATGTGCTTTTCCTTACCTTGACATTCCGGTGGTGTTTTTTGATCGCATGGCAGCGCATGGTACTGGTGTTGCAGCAGCCCGAGCACCGTGTCACCTCCACGCATGGTGGCCATATAAGGAAGTTTGCTGCTGTAGGGTCCACCTGAGAGCGTGGGATCTCATACACCTCCGTTCGCGTCTTGCATGCGGCTGGGACTGCTTCCTCTAAACACATGCACATGCATATGCATACAGATGAAACGAACTAATTCATATACATGGCTACATTAATATACAGAATAATTTAGTCTCAGTCTCACAAAGTACTCTCTGTAAAACATTTCACGGTAGTGGAAATTAGGAAGAACAAACACAATCACTCCAATAAAATGAAATATTTTAAAAGTTTTTTAAATATTTAAATAATATTATATATAAAATAAACATTATATTATATTATTCTAAAGATTTAAATGTTTAGATTAGGAAAATAATCTGTGATTTATGAAAAGTGTGAATATGTGAAGACGTTCCATACACAGACTAATATTGCAGTATTCATGACCGATAGACAACACACATGACGCATGCTGCGACACAAACACACAGCTGAATCAACACACTCTGCACACCTACGCTAATCTAACAGAGATTTGTTGCTTATCTAAGGAGGTTATTCAGTTCAGACTCTGACAGGCTGCAGCATGATCGCTGACACGTATGGAATCTCTACCTATTAGGCTCAGCATGTGTATGTGTGTGTGTCTTACCAATACTCCTCTTGTGTCTTGAGCGTGTGTATGAGCCCTTGAGGTTGGCATTGTGGTCGAGATGTTCTTTGCTGTAGCGCCATTTAGTCTCCCGAACCACCTCGTTCTCTGCACCAATCAAAATAACAGAATGCAATCAGTGTCCCAGGACATCAACGAATCACAACCCAGGTGCTCAAACGAAATTGTACGATTCACTACCTTAGTATATTCTGTTCATTCACTAATTAGAGCAGCTTTATGGCCTTTATCAGGTACACCACTTGTCATTACAGCCACGCCCACATCATGCAGACTCTGGCTTAAGGCCATGATCAGACAGCATGCTTAAATCAGATACGAGTTTATGTTTCTGTAACCTGAGGACATGTGATTAGTGTGCTTTGACGAGATTCTAGCTTTTTATTGTCGACTAAAAACCACATGAATAAGCTTGCAGCCATAAAAGATCATATTACGCATGTCTAGACTTGACAACAATTAGATATGTATGAGACACATGAAAAACAGGCCTGGGCGACAGCTGGCACGCCGTTACATACAGGAGACCTACAGAACATAGTACTGTGAAAGTTTTAGGAGTTAAAGCTATGAAAAAATGTATACTTACTATTCTCTATGGACATAGACAGGTATGCTAACTTTAAGCTAACCGTATACCGTTTTTGAAAGCGACACCTGACCTCGCAACTCTTGTTATTGCACAACAGAGACTTCGGTATTTAGAAGGGCGCAAAAGTCACAGCTGTAAAGTTATAAACCTATAAACTCTTTATGGTCTAATTCCCCTTTAATTTGCTTATGAGTATTTGATTTGAAACCGCTGAGCTCTACTTTGTCTTCTATCACAAGTCACAATGTTTTCCTCTTTCATGTGGTTTCAAGGATTAAAAACATGAAAGTTCTTAAAAATATATATCATATAAACATTGGTGCACAATAATATAAAGGTTGCTCTGTTATGTATACAACTGTTATATTAAGTTATGTGAGTTATTATGGAATTTTGAAGAGCTTCTAACCAATCAGAATGGACAAACTAAAGGATTATTACTAATATTACTGAATAATCATCACATCACACACGTCAAATCATATTTCTAAAAAACAAATGTCATTTATTATGAATACGTGAATAAAACATTTTTTTAATGAAATGTCCTTTTGTTGCTGGAAGTAGGCTGAGAAACCTGATTAAGTCATTAAGAGATAATTGTGTCTTAAGAGACTGTTAACAGTTTTAACAATAATATTGATTAAGTTTAATGAATGAAGTCAGTTTGTGTCATTTATAGATTTTATAGTATTTGTTCAGCCTCACTGAAGAGACTATGAATGTTTGAGGAGCTCAGGAACTAATAAAAGGTGTCAGTTCCTACAGTCACTAAGACAGCCAGACAAAAATACGTCGGGCGTCTATTTCCAGAGACGAGCAGATGCCGTCGATGGAGCTCAATGGAATTCCAGTGCCACCACGGTGCCGACTTTTGACTGACTGCCTCCAAATGGAGTTTAACATCGCTCTCTTTGTGGAGATTCTTCACTGGAAACTTTATCTGCCTTACTTCATGCGTGTAAACTGAGCCCAGAAGAGCAAGTCTGGTAAATAAGCACGCACGATCACACATTTAACCAGAGGGGTGATGGAGGGTGGCGGGGGGGTGGGGGGATGGTTGGATGCCCCTATTGACGTGCCCCAGGGAACCGCCTCAGCATGGCAGGGGTAGGGGAGCTTTGATTCAGTGCTCAGAGCTGTTCCCTTGCACATTAGCTGAGTCTTTCACACACTCGTTAGCAGACTTCAGAAACACACTCCTCCCTGAGGCGATCTCGCAGACACACACGCCTGCTAGGAATCCGACATGAATAATACATTACAGTGCTGGCATTCAGCCCTGCTAAGCTTATAAAGGCTGCATGACAACACCATAATGGAGAGAGTCTCTTGACCTCCCTCGAGCTGCAGCACCGCTACACATGCAGTCGTTTGCATTTCAATTACACGTTGACTGACGAAATCTGAGCAGAGACGCCGGCCTTGATGGAGCTCCTTCGCACTTTTCTATTATCAGATCCTCCTCAAGATCTAAACTGCTTCTAGTTAAATTTAACCAAAAGTTCAGAAACACTCCCTGGGAAGTGGAAGGTTTGGAGCGGAATTTTTTTATCATCAATGCATGAAAAGGCTTGCTGATGTTTCCTAACGTCAGTGTAGCTGTAAGGAAAGTTAACAGTACATCACTGCTAAGGTATCTACGGTCACTGATAATGGAAAGTTCTTGTTTCTAACTCTTTAAAGCCTCCCAAGCAAACAATAAACTGTACTACCTTCCTTTGCTTAAACAATGTGGTGTCCTGCTGGGAGTGTTAGTTAATCACCACTGGGGGATTAAGACACTGCACCATCATTATCCCTCTCCAGTGAAACCATTTCTCTTTTAAGAGAATCACTTGTTCGTTACACCAAATCAGAACACCTGTCCTGTTAATACAAATAAGCAGCAACACTGCCAATCCTATCACAAGCTATCATAGTGCTAGCACTTTTGATTCCTTGTTTTACCGTCAACACAAACCTGATACGACTTTCTAAACTCTTTGGAAAGTGCAGGAATTCTTGCCCCGTCAACCGCCGCAGAAGATCAGACTGCATTTGTGACTTTAAATCACTTCTTTGTTTTGTCCTGTCGTCACGCTTTCTTTCTCCGACACTGACTAATCTAGGACGAAAAGAGGGGACCGGCCAAAGCAGTGACATCCGTCAAACAAGTTCACACGCAGGCAGGACTTGCGGCGCCTTGAGAGACAAGACAGAAGTGCCCGTTTCTGGGCAACAGTCCTTGAGGCACTTGGCATCAACACAACTGGACAGCTTTGTGAACTTGAACATGGAGCTGGATTAGGAGCTTGTCCTTCTTGAAGACTTACTTTCAGCATACTGGAACCCTAACCTAGCCAATTCAAATGCACATTGACATCATGGGACAAATCTGGTTAGTAGACTGGATAGCTTGTTCATTAGTCAGCTAATTTATTATTTACTTATGCATCAGGAATCATACAGGTCTAAATGGTATTCTAGTTTATATACAGTAGATAAAAAAACAGATGAACAGAAATATAACTTGTTTTTCCAGACTTGACTATGAAAGTGACTGACAAGGAAGGAGCACACAAAACATGGCGTACAAATGCAGAAAGGATTTACCTAAAGAATGGAACAAAGATGCTGATGAATGACGTAGATTGCAGCTAACAAGAACATGCATAAAAAAATGTATACATACAGTAAGCATGAACGTGTAACACAGGTGACAAAGATGATTCAACAAAACTGGTGAACAAAAGGCTAACAAAAGCAAAGCTTTGTGTACATGGTATGGAGCATGTGTCTATTACAGGAGTATACAAGATCTCGCCAGCAACAATTTGACAGGACCCTAGCTAGGAACCAGGTAGCTACAATGGAGCCCAGCCAAGGATTCCCATACAGCTCATGTGTGAGTTCATATCCTGGGTCGAAATCATTGAATATCCAATAATTTCGAACCAAGTTTTATAGAGTGTGAGAAACATGATGTGGAGTACCTGCAGAGTGTAACTCCAGAAGCCGCTGGAGGTCACTCATGGTGTGGATCTCGCTGTTGGACAGTCTCTCGATTAGCTCTCGGGGAATTGACGCCTCCTTGAAAAGCAATTTGGTTAAATTAGTATGGATAATCACTAACTTGGGTCTTTATACATAAGTAAGTGTGATGTTATAATGTTTAAGCAAACATGAATCCGAATGACACGGTTATCTCACATTTGCGTAAATGTCCTCAATTGCAGTACTTGAGTATGATTTTTTGTAGCATGTGTACTTGCCTGGATTATTTATACTTTTGGAAAACTTTCACTCCATTACCTTTAAAGGAGGCTTTTAGACACCATCACATTTCTGTCCTTTGCTAAGGTAATGAACTGCCCAATTTAAGCTTGGGTGAACGAGGCAAGTGGAAAAACCCCAAAGCACTGACTGTTACTTTTTCTACTTAACCAAAACATAGGTAATTGTTTTGGGTGTTACTGGACAGAAAACGACTCATCAGGGCCTACCGACTGTATGCTCCATGGAAACTCACCTGACATTAGTCATGTCTTGTAGTGAAAGAGGTACACAAACCTCGACCTTCATGAAAGGTGGATATGTATATACAGTAATACTATAAGTCTACTATAAAAACTATAAAACCCGCCCTGTCTGATTTTGGCACTAAATAAATACAGCTACCATACTATACTGTGGTCTGCACCGATATTGTAGGTTACTAGTAATGCATGACTACTTTAGTCTAAAAATATGTTTGCATGTAGTATGTTATAAATACTAGATATTAGGTATGGTCTACAAACATATTAAGTTATTAGGACTAAATAACTGTAGTGTACACACTTATAGCAATTTAATAAGACTTAATAACTACTATTAAATGCTGATATATGGTATGGTCTACATGTATAGTATAGATAAAGAACATATATAATCATTAGTACTATTATATTATTAATGTACAGTACACACTTGGAGTAGGTAAAGTTACTACAAAATTATGGTCTAACACGGTATTAGTAGTAGAAAAGTACTGGTCCAGACATTTACACTAGGTAATTAGTACTTAATAAGCACTCTAAGGCTTCTAAAATACAGCCTATATGCATATAATAGATTATTAGGTTAATTAAGTTCAGCCTTTATTCGTCACAGTGCACTTCTTTATTCTGCTCATATCCCA
Source organism: Clariallabes teugelsi (assembly GCA_030014215.1). Lineage (NCBI taxonomy): Eukaryota > Metazoa > Chordata > Actinopteri > Siluriformes > Clariidae > Clariallabes > Clariallabes teugelsi. The sequence goes on along the minus strand of JAQMYG010000023.1, from coordinate 38,965,039 downwards.
GCTTCTTGTTAGTAGGAAGGGGTCAGAGCGCAGGGTCAGCCATTGTACAGCGCCCTGGAGCAGAAAGGGTTAAGGGCCGTGCTCAAGGGCCCAACAGTGGCAACCTTCCGATCAGTAACTCAGAGCCTTAACCCACTGAAACATCACCGCCCCTCTGATGTATTACAGGATTATTAGTACCAGATAAGCATTCAGAAACTATAGTCTGCATGCATATGATGACTTACTGGTGCTAGATAAGCCTTATTAATCATTAGCCTACTAAACTACACTCTAGGTTCAAATCTGAGAGGTAGTAACTGCTGATCTGCATGGACACTAACCTGACATTAGTCATGTCTTGTAGTGAAAGAGGTACACAAACCTCTACCTTAGTAAAAGGTGGATATTTATATACAGTAATACTATAAGCCTACTAAGATGCACATAGACTGATTTTGGCACTAAATAAATACTGTTAGCATACTACACTATGGTCTGCTAGGTTACTAGTGGTGGTAACTTCTGATCTGTAAAACTTCTGTAACTGTTCTGCATTTGTTAAAGACTTCTACACACTCAGAGGAGAAAATAGAAAATAGTTGTTTAAATAGTTACTTTCTAGTAATGTAATGCATTGATTCCATGCACGATTGTAGGAAAACCTAAGTCCATCACCTGGTCTACCTACTAACAGGATTATTTCTGTTGTAAAGTTCTGCATGTCTAGTGTGCACCTGGTCAGGTTACAGTTAAACGTGTGGCGCTACACCGGCTACGCGCAGCTGGAGTGCGCGGTGCGGGAAGCGCGTCCTCACCCGGGTTGCGGCGGCGGCGGCGTGCGGCACGGAGAAGCAGCAGCAGCAGCAGCACGCGAGGAGGCAGCAGAGCGCGGCTCTCATCTCCGCTCTCGCGCGCTTTCACTGCTTCCCATGGATGATCGGACCGCACACAGGGTCACTGGCGCACAGTCGAGATCCCCGAAACGCGATCGAGTCGATCATCGCGTTCCAGAAATCATCTCCTTTATCTTCGCTGCATAGTGCACGCGCCGTCAACGTGCTCTAAAAATCAACAACAACAGTAAAAAAAAAAAAAAAAAAAGAGAGAGAGAGAAAAACAACGCAATCCTCTCGGTAATGAAGAGCGCTCTCCGTCCTCGGTGTAAATCCAAAATTGTCTCGCGGTGTGTAGGTACGAACGCGTGCTGTGGGGTTTGGTTTCGTTTTTTTGTTTTTTTCTCGGAAATGAGATCCCCGCTGAAGCGCGCGCTCACAGAGAGAGAGCTCCGTCTGGTCGTGAATGAACTCTGAACGCGTCGTGGCTCCGAATAAAACAAATGTGACGGAGGCGCGCGCACACTTCGCGCGCGCGCGTCTCCGCCGCCCTCGCGCAGTCCACCTGTAAAGTTCACGAGCTTGAAACCAGCCCATAATTAAGACTCAAACGCCATCAAAGGAAAGAAAAGATAAAAAGATAATTTGAACGCGCTCTCTCTCTCTCTCTCTCACACACAGTATATGAACAGACCTTTCTTTCATA
>JAQMYG010000023.1:38893997-38913445 GCA_030014215.1 Clariallabes teugelsi | reverse complement strand
TCTCCACATCATTGCATTCAGTTTTTATTCACAATTTGTTTAGTGTCCCAACTTTTTTGGAATCCGGTTTGTATATAATGATTCCATACGTACTTGACAATGTCTGAGAGTCCATAAGTGGTGGAGAGAACGCCATTTGCTGCTTTGCTCCTTGGTGTGGTATAAACTGTAATTCCATCAGGATTCTACAGCACAACAGAGAAAAACAGCAAAATGTCTTCCAAAGGCATGAGCTCACAAATGACCATAATGGTGTAGAGTTGCTGTGATCAACATGAATATGTGTCAGAAACCCCACCAACCCCGAGAACAAGCCATCATTTGCTCTCTGGACATGTGGTTATGAATGCCTGTGGCTTTGTCAGTAGTTGTCAGTATCATGCTTTACTGACAATAGGACTTTTCTATTGTTTTAGATGGGAACATTTTATTGTCCACGGGTTGTTTCTATCAGATGTTTATTACCATTATATTATTTCTTTCAAAAAGCTTTTGATGCATATGTTTCCTGAAGGCAAAAACCTCATAGTTCATACATGTGATATACTTTCAATGTCCAATGCCAATGTTTTTCTACAGTAACTGGTGTGTGTAAGCATGTATATAGTTGAGTGCACATACGTCCATTTTCTGCTAACAGTTTTTTGGGGGATTTTGTTTGACTAACAGCACAACAAAACTCTTAAGTCTCTTAAGTCTCCATGCAGCAAAACAGCAGAACAAGCTGAAAAGACATGATCTTTCATTTTGCCAATGGCAGTGCACCATGATCATAAGCCAGGTAAATTAAAGATTCAAGTTCAAAGTTCAGCCGAGGTCTACTGTGGAGTTGATAAAGCACTTATTTCTCTCACTGTGCAAACGAAACATACTATCCCATGAAATATTGTCTATAATTAAACATAAGTTTATTTTCTGCTAACAATTTTTGCGGGGATTTTGCTTGACTAACAGCACATTACATCTAATGAGCCTCAGAGAGGCATAAAGAACCGTTGCTGGGTCTGACTTCTTTTTAGCCCAAACTGTAAACTCATGCATAAACTCATAGTTTTATTTTTAAACTAAACATGGAGATTAGGTTTTAAAACAAGAGTTGAACAGGCTCTTACCTGGATTTCAACAGAAATGGTGCCATCAGATGCCTGAAAATCGGCATTAGAAATAAAAGCACGGCAGTGCACTATACAAAAGAGAGAAGACCTTCAGAACTGAATACTTAATATGTTATGTATTGACCAAATAAATATAATGAAGCTAAACAAAGTTGAATGTCCTCCCTTTTTCTGTAATGAAAAGATTTCAGCTATTACAATTATTACCTTTGTCTCCTGGGTTGTACACGGGTTTGTCGGTCTGGATGAAGATGTAACCAGATAGAAAGGACACTTTACTAACTTGCTCAACCTCCTGGTATTGTCCAAATTGAGTGACTAGCTGGACATACTTGGCTTCTTTCTCTTCTGGCATCAGGAGGGTCGGATTAATCTGGGCAAAAAATTATCAGTTTAAACCATTCAACCAACAGAACTACCAAGTCTTATCCACAGTAAACCTCAGAAGCATTCTTTGAAGCCTTGGATTACAGAAACTTGTCAGTAATAACAGTTGTAATAACCAAAGGTGGGTAGTAATGAGTTACATTTACTCCGTTACATTTATTTGAGTAACCTTTTGAATAAAATGCACTTCTATGAATGGTTTTACTGCACAATACTTTTTACTTTTACTTGAGTAGATTTGTAAAGAAGAAACGCTACTTTTACTCTGCTACATTCGGCTACACTCAACTTGTTACTTTTCTAACCATTTATTCTACTCATGCAGCCGGTAGATCTACCGCATGACTGTTTCACCAATCAGACTCAGCAACAAAAATCACATGACCCTGTTTGACCAATTGGCCGCAATAACAATAACCACATGTAGACAGATGGCATAGCGGTAAAAAAATCTTCAGCCAGAATTCCTGGCATTTCTATATATAAATTATTCTGATTTCTAATGGACATTACGATTGAAACAGTTCATCAGCACTTGAGTAGTCTTTTCACCAAATACTTTTTTACTTGAGTAAGGCCTTGTTCACACGGGCGTTAAATTTTTGGACAAACGAACGTGCTCTGAACGTCCTAGACATTTATGTTGCGTTTTGTAGTGGCGCTCGATTGACTTCTACACTGGCGTTCGTTTGGCTCTGTCTAACGCCAGTCAGCAGCCCAAATTGTAGTTTGTGTGTTAACCTGTGGAGGCAGTGTGTCGGGAACTGGATATGAAGCCCTTGTCGTGTTATTTGAGGTGCCTCCTTTTAATATGAATGATTTTGCTATATTAGACATTAATCTTTTTGTTTGAAAATTTTCGTAATACGGCGACGCAGGGAGAGAAAAAAGTCGCCGCCGCTACTGCACAACGTCAGATTAAAGGAAGTTTTTTTGTGAATTATGAAGAAATGCGAAAATTTCCGCGCAAGTTTTTCAATTACTGTCGGATGTCAGTTTCCACTTTTGGTCCTACGACATTTTATTTAGCTTTTTTCTGCGTTTCCCTATTTAAAGTATGTAGGATCATGGGATATATCCGGTCCTGCGAAGCATAAAATGAACGCGAAGAAAATGCACTAGAAGCATTTTCCTAGCATTCATTGGGATTTGAACGCCAAGAAAAAGCTGCATGCAACGTTTTTTTGACGCCGTATAAACGTGCAGCCGGACAAACGCACATCACCAAAGTCCATGTGAACACTTTCATTGACTCCTACTGTATGTGTAGAAAACTCTCTGCGCTTGATTAGTGCTCACCGTACGCTACGAACGCCAGAAAAATGCTCGATTTTAACGCCCGTGTGAACAAGGCCTAATACTTTGGATGACTACTTATGACTACAAAATAATATTATTTTAAAGTACAACTACTCTTACTTGAGTACATTTTTTGGCTACTCTACCCACCTCTTGTAATAACAATAATTTATGCTTATTTGGTTCTCCTGGAATTATATTAGTTTGCATGTTAAACACAATCAGTTTCAATGTGACATGATAGAAAAGAGCACTTCCCAGAATGATCCTGGAATGAAGAGAAAGAGCAAAACCTTAGTTCCTCTACCTGATATAACAAGAGTCTTTAACAATGTATTAACTTAAGAACGTTTCAGGTTATATACAGTACAGGTATGAAAACACTCTCAATTACACATATCCTTGTCTTGAATCTAGCCCCAGGAGTAATTATGATTGATTTGCATAGGATAAATAATCTCTGCAAAAATCACAAATGTTATATTAAAAAGCCAATATTACATACACAATAATATAAGTTCAGTACAAACTCACTGTTATGACCAAGGATTATACTGTAAAACTCTAGGGGGTGTGACCAAACAAGTTGTGTTTCATCAATGCTAAGTCACAAACTTGTAACAAATTCTATTTCATTTACCTGGATGCTTTGGAGGAAGCTGTAGTTATTATCTGAGTTGAGCATGATAATTCCGTGCCACAGTAGCCTTGACTTGACTGGGAAATCGTAAACTGAGAGAACAACCCTGATAGGCTCAGAAAGACCAAATGCCTCCAGCAGGATGCTTTCTTTATGTTTTACTCTCAAAACTGCTGGCGTCACCAGGGCGAATCTGCAGAAGTGAAGTTGAACATAGTATTTTGTCCCTATATAGACATTGTGGTTCCCTAAATGTCTTATTCATAAGCAGTAATGATTGGTCTTGGGCTAGCTTATATATTTTACAACACATTAGTGATTGAGACTAAATATGATTGTCTAGAGATCTGCAGTCAAAATACAATGCAAGAAAGATAATGTGATAAAGAAATGACAATAACTAAGTTGTTCCTTAATTTTAATTTAATCTATTAATGCATATAAATGTACACTTGTTTTCTATAAGTTAACATTTTAAAATCCAACACAGCTTTTGTGTATGTGCAGTATGTGAGGGACTCACTTTGGTGCGGAGTCAAATTGTGGCTCTTTTCTGAAAACACAAAGAAAACACTCTCACTGCTAATATAAAACAAAAGCAATTATCATTAATATAACGAAACAGTATTACAATGTCTTTTTGGTACCATTAAGTAGTATAACCCTCAACATGTTTTGAGAAATTGGTAGTTCACAATACTTACAAATCATCGTATAACCATGAAGGACGTTGTCTATGGATGAAAAGGTTGTTTGTTAATTGCTGCACAATTCATCACAGTTCATTCTAAACTAACACCACACACATGTAATAAACTCAGGGACACGTACCTCCTATGCTGATGCCGGGTCCTATAATAGAGTTATACATGAACGATTTTGTGAAATACAGATTTGATTTTGGTTAATAAAAAAAACAAAACAAAAACTGACAAAGTCCTGTCCTACACTATAAAACACAATTTAAACATCCACAAATAAATAAATAAATAAATATTGTAGTATGTATCTTGTTCTTAATGTTCAATACTACAGTACTGTATACTACAAAACAAACTTACCAGAAGTTCCCACCTAGAAATGAAATCTGAGCATTTAATTCATTACACATGGACAAAATACATACTAACAGCATTAACAAGTGCATCCTTACAGACGACCTACTACACAGTGTAAGCACAGAAACATCAGACCAAAGGTGATGACAACCACATTGTACACATTTTTAGACTTTCCACTATTGCACAATTTGCAATTCATTATAGGCTACTGAAAATGCTACCAGAAATTCCTGGGAAAATCAATGTCTTGAAAATCAATGTTCAGTGGAGGTGTAATCTTTAAATGTGAACTTTATTTTTTAACATTTTATCAGAGTTTTAAAGACTACAACTGTATTTTTTTCCTCTTTTGGTAAAATAATAAAAAATAAAAATAGAAAGATAGATTTCTGTTCAGGATTTTTATTTATTTATTTATTTATATCTGTGGTGTATGTAAAAATCAACACCTGATCACTCAGTTGCACAAGCAGCCAAGGAATTTGGCTTCGTGAAAACCGCTAATCCCTTTTGTCTAGGTGAGTGTATGAGAGCAAAGGAGGTTGTGTTTACACTTCACAGATGATTCCAAAGGTCTGCATTGGAAACACACTATGAGATCTCTGTAAATACAGATAACATATCTTAACAAACATGGTGATTTTTGACTTCTGTGTAAAGGCAGGTTTAATGCATAAAATGCATAAACTAAGCAGAGTCTATGGACAAATATTGTGTCTAAAAGCTCTATGAATTCATTGCTAATTATTTTGAACCCTTGATGGGAGAACAACACTCGAGATCATGCTGTTGTAATGATTGTAACCTCAAGCATGGTACTGCTTTTATATAATAGTTATACAAACAACATTTATTATCAACAGATTATTATTTGTTTGCTTATTTAACCAGTTGTTCTGTTCCGCAAACACATATTATTCTGCGACTAGCAGAGCTGGCAACCAACAGTTAGTATAATTTACAGGGTGACAGTAGTTTTAATTCTTACCAGTACTGTACAGCCAAAAGGTAAGGAGAATAAACCATACAGGTAGTGGACAGTCCTGAGAAATGTTAGCTATAAAACTTATTTTATATTATGTGCTAGGCTGTACAATCCCTTGTTCACACACAAAGTAGTTCCATTAATCATGGATTAGAAAGGGATTCACGGTTAAATTTTTTTTTTTTTTTTTTTTTTTTACCTCATGTTAACCATGAACAGAACACCAACTAGGTCATTACAAGCAGCCAAGGAAGGGAGTTGTTTTGGGCATTGATAATGAGGTGTTCTGATACATTGGGAACAATAAAGAAAAGTTTCTAACACAAAATTAGCGAATATACTGAATTTAAATAGGTAACATTATAAAGAAAGAACCTTGTAGTAGCTTAAATGCTTGAAATGCATTTTCAGGGACACTATATAAACTGGTTAAGTAACATAGAATAAAATAAAATTACATAGAGTGCTTATTGAACATTTTGGAAAAATCCTGGGACATCTGTGTTGCTTTCTTGTCTATAAAGCAAATACAGAATGATGATGATGATCATGACAGATGATGATAACTCAAAGGACCAGCTAGCTGAAGACAGAATGAGGTGCACAAAATGAGGTACAACAACAAACCAAACAATATCCAGATAGTCTAATTTAATTCTATAACTAAAACAGAAATGTTTCAGAAATTATTACCGTTTAGCTTTGTGTCTTGTTTATGTCATTTGGTGTGGCTAGGTGGTAAATAATGGTCTGGTGGCTAGGTGGTGAATAATCAAATCAGTCATTTTTTCTGTATCAGTTATTCTCAGTGAAATGTATCATCATTGCTCAGGTATTTTCGTTAGGACATTATACAATGGTGTTTGGCTAAGCAATTGTGTTTCTAAGTATTACAGTACATTACTTCAGCTCTACAGTAGCTATATCAGACAACAGCAAGCCAATCAAAGCTTTTGCTTGCATTATTTGTGTGTATTTCATTTACTTTATGTCATTTGAAATAGTGAAACATAGCAAAGCAGAAAAGAATGTCTGCTAATAATAAAGCTTTATTTATTGTATGACCATTTACATATGAGTTCTTAGGCTGTTACATGCTAAGTAGACAGACATTATAAAGCTAAAACCTACATTATAATCCAGAAAATACCACAGGTACTGTAAGTGGTCAAGTAATGTGCAATGTGCTATAACATGATATGTAACGATTTTAACATTTTATTTGAACTTTTGTAGTGCAAGAATGTTTAATGGAACAAAAAACAGTTGCTGAAACAAAATAATAGTCAACCAGAAGCAGTAAAGCAATTAATAAAACTACCAATTTGCAAAATAATATTGATGGGTGAAAATAATATAAGATGAAGCAAAACATGCAAATGTGAGACAGATTTTTGAAATGTACTGCGAATGTGTACTGTATGTGTGTGTTCGTATTTTCTTAGGTCTTGCAGCCAGTGTTCTGTAATTCTGTGCTGAAATTGTCCAGTTCTGTGCATTTGTCACATGTGCCAGTTGGCCAGTGCTCCACCCAGGTGTTCTTCCCCAGAATGTAAGTGTAACTGAAAATTTGAGAAGAGAAACAGTATTAAGACACTAGAAAATGTTTTTATTCTCCATGCACATGCTTTGGGATTTAGTGCTGTCCGATGAAATAATGCTTACATATACAGTACACACCCACACAAAATGGAAGCTGCTTAATTCTGACAGTGGAAATATTAACTTCAATAGGTAATGGATAGCATTTCATTTTCTAATGTATATAGTTATTTTTGTACTTAAAATGTAAAGGATGTGATAGCACACTCAGAATTAGGAAGTAGAAAGTGATGCTGTACAATGAAAGTGGTGTTTTTTTTTTTGTTTTTTTTTTAACAAAATATAATGTTTATAGGGTGCATGGTGCAGTGGTTATAACTGTCGCCTTGCACCTCCAGGGTCTGGGTTTGATTTCTGGCCAGGCTCGATTCCCATCTCTGTGTGCATGGAATGCTTGTTGGGTTTCCTCCAGGTACTCCAGTTTCCTCCCACAGTCCAAAGAACTGCAGATTTGGCTAATTGGTGTTCCCAAATTGCCCACAGTGTGTGAATGAGTGTATGAGTGTGTGTATGTGTGTGTACCTTGCAATGGATTGGCACCCTGTCCAGGGTGTCACACACTTCTACTGACCAGAGTTAAAGAACTCCAACTTTGATTGTGATGGCAAGGTAGACACTAAGACCAAGGTCAAGCGGGCTTTATCCGAATAGCCCGGACCTTTCCAAGGTTTCGCACACCACCTCACTTCTGTGCTTGGTCACAGGTTTACTTACTGGGAAAACCTGCATCATGACCAAAGTTGACCATTTCTCCAAGGCTGTGCACTTTGTTTTGCTCCTCAAGCTTCCCCTCTCCAAGTAAACTGCAGAATTATGAATCATCCATGTTTTCTGGCTTCATGCCCACCCAGCGAAATCAGACCAAGGACACCAATTCACCTCCAAATTTTGGAAGGCATTCTGCAAGCTCATTAGGGAAACTCCAAGCCTAATTTCAGGTTTCAAGTTCCATCCCCAATCTAGCGGCCAGACAGAGGAAAAGAATCAAGCCCTCGAGATTTCCTTAAGATGTATGACCTCTTGGGATGCCACCTTTGGATCAAGTTCTTACCATGGGTAACAACTGTCAACTTTCAACAGATTAAATGAACCTTGCTACCTTAGCCTACAAACAACAAGCAGTCTATATATGCTCTAAAGCTCCTAGGCATCCAGGCTGCTTTTTTCCCCACGCCCTCCAGACAGCTCATTCCGCACACCTGAGACTTATTCACAGCTGATCTCTTCCGGGATTTAAGGAAGCCTTGATCAGATTGCTCTGATTAAACGCTCCCACTTTTCTCAACCACTGCTCTGTCTCACGTGATGGCTTTGTTACAATGATGACCGGATACATAGCCTTGACCACCTGCATTTACTTTCTTAGCTACGGCATCTCCACAAAAAGACATTCTCTCTTGCATCTCATCCAGCAGTGTTCTGCAACTGGATTCTTCATGCCAAGCTCAGGCCTTCTACAGTAACAACTTTGCATTTATTATGGTTGTCTTTGTATAATAATAACATTTGTTAGATGATTTTAATTATTTTATCATTACAAACATGCAAAAGAATATTTGCAAAAAAAGGGGGGGGGGGGCAAAAACCTTCTCTAAGCGATGTACATGCTTATATTGAGACAACAAGGTTGTGTTTAATGTTACCTGTTCTTGTCACTGCCTGCTTGCCAAATATCAGAGGATGGTCCAATTATGAGGTAGTCCTGCCCCATGATCAGATTAAGCCCCGCCCTACATCCAGCTTGAGAAAGAAACCCTCGTGTATCCTTTTCTTTTAGACCAACCTCAGTGCCTGTAAAGACAAACACTGTTTTAAGAAACAACAAAATCCTATACAACATTACAAACAATATTTGGAGGAAAAACACACCTTCTTTGATGACCTGCAAGATCTCCACCTGATATCTGTCATACTGGCTCGTACTGATGCTCAACACTCTGACCTTAAACACTGTTAAAAAAAAAAAAAAAAGAACAGCATGCACATTAAACAAGGAATTATGTTGAAAGCTTGTTGGAAATAAGTTAACTTGAAGCTAATGGTTACCATGGTGGATTCCGCTACATGCAGCCTTCTTTCTCGCCGAAACTGTGTACGAACTCGTCTTTAAAACACAACAGTCACCTACAAAGTTGGTCAAATTAGGTGATTAGTTAAAAATTTGCAGTGCATTGACATTAGATCTGCCCTGGTGCTGTGTATTCACTAGAACATGCTATTTTATGTTTTTTTTTAAATTTCTAAATTCAACAGAACTGACAATGTTAAGCTGTAAATCCTGTAACTAATTAAATTTTAGATTTGGGGATAGACACCTGACAACTCTGTGGTAACCATTTATATAGAAAGCGATGGTCAGGTGTACAGAAACCTTTGAATATATATAGTGTATTAATAAAGCTTTGTTCATTAGTGTGTAACAGCTCACCCTGGGTGCAGCGACAAATATTGTCCTTGCAGATTTGACTGAGCTGCTCTTTGTCCTCTGGTGGAGTATAAAATCTGCTGCAATGTTTATCTGAAAACACACACTCAATTAACTTATTTTTTAAATACTCAGCCGAATCAAACATTCATAAAGCTGTATAATTATTCATGGTTGTCTACCTGTGTTGTAATACTCGTATACAGTGACTGTAGATGGTTGCAGAAGCCCCACTTTAAACTTTTGGTTCAGCCTGAAGGAGATGATGTCTGGCTCTTGGTTGGATACCTAAACACATAAGACACAAACAAATGTATTAGTACAGTATTTTATTAAAAGGATGTGAGCCTGAACAGTATATTATCCTCCACGTTACCTTGAACAGATGAATGATGAGAGATCCTCGATCGCTTAGATTATCTACAACTTGAAAATTGTTGATATAACGATCCACAGAGTTGCTCAGCTGTAGATCAAAGAGCACACAAATCACAGTTACTTAAGTAGCATCAGATTTAGCTTTGAATGAAAAATTCTATTCAAAGAATACATCAAGTGTTTAGTCTCATTATGTATCTGTAAAAGATTTTGTCCCTGACTAATGCGCAATCTAAGGCATTTCTAAGATTTTTCTATTATCTGGCCAGTTTTAAGACTACAGTTGTTTTAAAATGTAATTTAAAAATATAGTATACTATTTATCATGATAAAATGAGTGTATTAAGGTGATGTTTGTTCCCCTGAAGTCGTACCCTAAACATCATGAAAGTCATATTTTATCTCAACTCATTACATCTGTCTGAATTACATTATCAATTTGTAGTGCATTATATTCTTGATCGCTTTAGTTTAGTTTCTTACCAGCTCGAGGTCTGATGTTTCTGGCTCAAAGCCGGTAGGCAGACTGATGTCAAGAACCGCCATGCGCACTTGATGTTGTGACAGAGCTCTAATGGGACAAAAAGTTTATACTAACATGAACACTGCAGTGTACTTAAGATGCATTTGCAAAGTAATAACTTACCTCACATTGATGGTGAGTTTGTACACCTTCTCTACATCTGCTGGAAGTTTCTCTGTGACACACAGAGAAAGTTAAGTGGAGTGTTTATAAACAGTTTACCTCAAATCTATTGTATTCAACGTTTAACCTGAAAACCTACAGTGTTTATAAACTCCTAGTCTGGAGCAAATATTATCAGGTTGTTTAAAAGGATGGCAGTGCCAATTCTCCTCCTAGGGAACTTAAGTGATCAGAAAGAATGCCATTGGAAGTCTATACTGGCCACAAAACTTACTGTATAATTGTGGAAAATCTGCACTGGTCACTGACTGTTTCCTAGATACAGTGGCATGGTTTTAATGCATTAATTTGTCATAAAATCTAAGTCAGATTTGAGTTTTGACAAATATAATGTGCCTAAAATAAACAAACATTTTCGAGTTCTATTGAAAAAAGTGTGAATCCTTGAGTTAATGACCTCAAAAATGCTTATTTGTGTCAGGTTTTAGCATACATGGAATTTTGTTAAGAAAATAAGTTTGGAGGTGTGGACTAGAGCTACTTTTACTGATAAAAAAAAAAATCACTCAAACTCTTCAAGATTGCTTTGCACAAGAAGAATACGCTTAGGCATGTGAGCCATACCTCACCAAAAACAGAAGATCAACGATCAAGAATTGTTGATTTACATACAGTAAAGCTGAAAAGAGTTACAAAGTGATTTTAAAGTAAAGTTTGTGAATATACCAGTCTACAGTTAGGCAAATGGAGACACTTTGGGACTATGGCCACTCTTCCAAAAAGTGGGCGCCCAGTCAAAATGACTGGAAGAGAAAAATGAAGACCACCATTGAAATGTTGCTTACTAAAAAGAAGATTGCTGCATGGCTCAATTTTTGCAAAAGAGCGCATTGACACTCCACAGCAGTATTTGAAAAATGTTTTGTGCACTGATGAAACAATAGTCCAGATTTAACTATTTGAAAAGAACACACAGTACTACATCTGGTGTAAAAAAGGGCACTGCGTATCATTATAAAAACATCATCCCAACGATAAAGTATCGTGGAGAAAACATCATGATTTGGGCCTGCTATGCTGCCTTAGGGCCTGGCCAGCTTGCAGTCAGAGTGCAAGCATATCAAAAAAATTATTCAAGAAAATTTCTGTATGTCAGCTGAAACTCTGTTGGGTGATTCAACAGGACAATGATCCAAAACACCAGAGCTTTTGCATGTTTGTAACACAAGTCCACAATCAGAATGGCAGAACAAAATCTGCCTTTTGGAATGGCAAAGTCAGAGCCCAGATCTCAACCCAATAGAGATGCTATAGAATGCCTTGAAGAAAGTCATACACATAAGACATCCAAACACGTAACAGAGCTAAAGCAGTTCTGCCAGGAAGAATGGGTTAAAATTCATCTTGAATTCCTTCGCTTCCACAGCTACAGAAAGCACCTGGTTGAGATTGTTGCTGCCAAGGTAGGGTTACCCAGTTATTAATTCTAAGGGTTCACTTAGTTTTTCTACTACAATTTTAAATGTTGAATGAGTGTTCAATAAATACATGAAAATCTTAATTTTTAGTGTTAAAGATCAGATCACATTTTAAGACAAAAATAATGCAGGAAACTTCCAAAAGGTTCACATACTTTTTTTGCCACTGTACTGTATGTGTAATGGTTCCAATTTTGCTTGATCTACAGTACTTGAATAGAGACGTTCATTTTGAAGGTCTAATTGATAAAGAATGATGTTCATGAATTGTTCTTAAACACTGTACAGAAACCATTTTGCTGGAGGTATCCACTAATTATGCAACCTTATCCTGCTAGACCTGCTATGGTCACCAATCCTTTTCCAAAAATTTGTCTTGATCACAAAAGCTTTACATGGATGATTTTTCTGGAGTGCTAAAATGACTCCGATGCTTCAACCATCCTACAACCTTTATTTTCAATGTTAAGATACCAACCAGACAACCAAGTAATTAATTATAATTCTATTAATTAAAAATTAGTTAATTATTAACTAACAGGTCTTCTTCATTGAACATTATATGGCACCTTGACCGCAGCGGGCTAGCATCACTTGGAATCAACAGGGAGTCCATGACATACTATCCTAGTTATTCTTTTGGTCATTCATTTATTGACCTGAATGTACTATATGAATAATAATAGGATAAACAGATACCCCTATTTTCCACAATGGAAACATTCAAATGAAAGCCATTACAGGAGCTCTTCTCTTGAACATCAGGCAGCTCATTGTAAACTGTTACCACCTGCAGAGAAAGGAGTGAGAGAAAAATGACTTCCAAACTCCCAAAAATTTGTGGTCTTCAGATGCATATTGATTTCACTTTCATACCTCAAGGACACCTTGGCCATTTCCTGAGGCAACCACTGTAAAGTCCTGATCTAGAGGGACCTGTGTAACATTATCAAGTGTGACATTGAGTGAGAGGCATTTAGGATAATTACCATAAAATATCTTTGACTCTACCAATAATCAACTCTCACACAATACATAGCATGATTGAACAGTAATGCAATCAGAATAATACATTAACTGAAATAACATGCAGATAGAGGATTAATTTGTGGCCATTATAATGGGACTTTTTAAAGGGGTTTGTCAAAGTATTGTATGTAGGCTGCATTTTGTAAGGTTAGACTACTGCTTAGTGTAGGGACATTACATGAGTTCTGAAATGACTGACCCGAGAGGAACGTGCCACGTGTGCCAGTTGATGAGTGAAGGCCCAGCGTACACCCGAGCGACCAGGAACACTGAGGTCCACTCGCAGGTTCATATCAAGCGCAGGGGGTTTCTTCACCAAGTACTCTGACAGAGCCTGCAGTACCACCATGGTGGACTAAGTGATAAGGAAGTGGATTTAGCATCCAGGAAACCCAAAGTACACACTTTATATATATTCACTTAAGAATACACTTTGGAATACTTTGGTTTAGAACTTGCCACTTGGGATAAAATCAGAAGTAATATGTGATTGTAATCACTGTAATTAATGTAGGAGAACTAAGTGCCTCCCATCCCATCCCGCTGAGAGAGTTCGGCCAATTAGTTCCATGTAGGCCTTCGGCTGTGAGAGGCTAAAGCATCACCTGATGATCAAACAAGCAATCTCCAGATAATGGGATGGGTACTTTTCCACTGCGCCACTCTGAGGCCCATATTTGGTACATTTTCTAGTGTTAACACCAATAACAGGATGAATCTAATATGGAAAATTGTAATAGATAAGTAGATATGTAGATAATTGTTAGGGGCCTCGTCATCCCATGGTCTCTAAAATGAGACTGATAACAGTCTTGGTTTCTCTTGGTTTAATTTGTTTTATGAAAAATCCATTTTATACCCGCTGAGAAAAAAAAAATTCATCCAATGTTTTACTGTCTGTGAGTTACAGACTTAAGTAGACTCATAAATAGACTCAAGACTGAGAAAACTCAGATTATTACAGTATTTGAAACCTTATAACCCATACCTGTGTGGTTCCATATCCTCCCCCGATCCGTCGTTGCTGATTCAACCACTTGAACGGACTAGCAGCCTCCTCAAAATGCCCACCTTTAATCAGGGCTAACAGCGCATAACCGGTCGCCTCCAGTGTGAAGAAGGAATTTTCTGCATCTGGCCAGTGTGTTCGGTCTGAGATCAAAAGCCAAAGAAAGACTCATGTAATGCATAAAAAACCTCATCATGTGTAATAAATTATTTTTTAAATTAACTTTACCTAGCTTTTTATCAATTAAAAAAAATCTGATTTGGTCACAGAGAGGACCTTTGTCTCATCTGTTGTCTCTCTGTAAAGCTCAGGTCTTGCTCTTAGGGTTCTTCCTGCCTCTTCACATACCACAGACACTGATAATTCCCTTTCATATAAAGTTTAGGCATTTCAGATGTTATATGATTACCCCAGCCTTACAACTTCCTTTTATGTATCTCAAATACAACAAAATTGAAATACTGTAAGTGTGGCTGAGTGCACCTGGTGATGCTGCTTTCAGCAATGTGCTCTTTGAGCAGCCCTGATTGCTCACAGCCAGAGCGTAACACACAATAGCTACAGAATACGGCCTGTTTATCCATCTATATCGCTCTCTCAGGTATTCTCCAGCTCTTGTAAATCTCTCCTGCAAAGAACAGAGATGGAGTAGAATATTAAACCCTACATTGTTTAAGGACAGGTGAGTGTGATTGTCTTCACCAAAACTAAAATAATGAATAAGGAGTTTTGTGTGCATGTGCATTACCTCTGTGTTTATGTCTGAATCATTGCATGTAACGACACTCTGAGCTTCAGCCAGTGCAATCAGTACAAATGCAGTCAGTGTTTCCTGGGATTCAGCACCCTGAAGACCTCCCTACACACACACACACACACACACACACACACACACACACACACACACACACTTCGGGCTTTATTTCTTTATGTGTGTGTGTAAAATCACTTGCATAATTTGCACACTACACCTGTTTTTACAGTGTTTATATTTTTGATATTCATTTCATACTTTTGCATATTTTTCATATTCTGTCTTAATTATTTGTTAATATATCTTTTTTTTTTTTTTTTTTTTTTTAAAGTCAACACAGGTCTCAGATCTCTCCCAGTGTGTGTGTGTGTGTGTGTGTGTATGTGTGTGTTAATGTTCCAGCTGAAAGATTCCTCAAATTATGCATTTCTTTATTCCTTAAATTCCCTTAATTTCAATCCTCATCCAAACACAGCATTTTAGTGTCTATGTAAATGAACTACTGCTAAGTGCATTTTGCATTACAGGTCCCCTTTAACATCTGAATTTTAGTCATCCGTATTGCCATAGCGAGATTTCTCCATTTGCAGTAAGAGTTTTTCTGATACATTTAAAGTAAAATCTTAAAATTTTTGCTTCTTTTTCCTGTTATTGTTGTAAGCAGACTATAGTGTATTAGACTATCAGTGTAGTCTAGTTCACACTTGGAAAAATGAATGCATTTACTTTATCAATTCAAGTAAATCTCTTAATTCCTAACATAATCCTTCAACATTAAATCATTTATGTTTGCTTGCACTAGAACTGCTGAACTACATCTTTTTTTAAAATAAGTTTGTTGAGTACAAAAGCAATTTCTCTTCAATACCTATCTGAGATTGTTGTCATTTCTGACTATGATTAATATACAGCAATTTACATAAACACCCTGGGCATAATTGTCCAGATTTTATTCAAGACTAACTTGTAATTAAAAGTTTTAAAGAATGTACGAAAAGGGTTGTTGTGCAGGGGTAGCTCGGTGGTTAAGGTGCTGGATTGCTGATTAGAAGGTCCCCAGTTTGAGGTCCAGTGCCATTCAGCTGCCACTATTGGCTCCTTGCGCAAGGTTCTTCACTTTCAACTGCTCAGATACAACTGGGCATCAAGCTGGCAATACGACCCCATGAGATCCTGCCACTGAAACTGCACTTGGGGAGTATTTATCACCCAGTGTGCCCAGTTGTATATGGTTGGACAAATGGACCTTACTTCAAAGACAAGGTCATTAAATGGGACCAAACTGGACCTCATTTTAATACTACAAGATTACATTACTATAATTTTTGCAACATTTAATAAATATAGGTCATGTATACAGTAGGTATATAATGAAAAAGTACATCAGTTTAGGATGTGAAGGATTGAGGACTCCTTTAAACTAAGACTCTCCTGCATTCCTCAAATAAAGTGAGGAACAACTTAAAAATTTTTCTATTAAAAAATTTGTATTTTCCTGCAGAAAAGAGAGAGAGAGCCAAATGGTGAAGATGGAACATTTATGGCATTTTGGAGATGCCATTGTCCAGATCCACTTACTGTACTGTATATTGATCTCCTTACACATACTGTATGAGCAGTTGAGGTTTAAGGATCTTGCACAAATACCCAACAGTGGCAGCTGGGTGGTGCTGGGGTTTGAACCTGTGACCTTCAGCTCAGTAGTCCAACAACACCCCAATCCCTTAAATACCCCGATGGCAGACCAGGCAACAGCTACACAGAGCAATAACCAGACTAGTTTCTGACCAGTGCTTCCAGTACCTTAAAGACACCTGGTGGAACTGTGTCTTCAGGAGTTATGTAGACATAATATCCATCTGTAGGCATCAATATCCTTCAAACCATGATGACTGAAACACATTCTCAGGCTGTTAAAGAGGCTCTGAAGTTAAAACACAGATTTAAGCTTCAGCTTGACCTTGGCTACAGGTGAGTAGTCAATTGAGGTCTTATTTATTAATCAGCCTCGTGCCCTAAATCTTGTGGGATATGCTCCTGTCCCCCTGTGACTCTGCATACATGATAAAGCTGCATAAACAATGAGTGAGTGCGATATCTAGTCATGTGCCCATGTGCACTCGTTTGGTTTATTCATGAGATCTGGTTCTTTTCATGTTGTTTTTTACTTTAGTGTGTAAAGAGTGAGACCAAAAGGCAAAGTGTCCATGTGCAAAGTTGTTTGGTTGATCTCGTCTTATTGGACTTTTATGGTGACATGTGTCCCCCCGGACTTCAGCTCTCAGTATTCATTGCATCTCATTTGTCACAGTCACGTGTTGCCAATGGTATCCACCTGCACCTTGTCCTGTCTGTAAAGTCAGCCTATTTATAGTCCGGTCTTTTGTCTTACATCTGTTGTCTCCATTTTAATGAACAATCATCTGAACTTGCATCCTGTCTGAACTCCTTTACAGAAACAAAATATCCTGGAAAAACAATCCTGTAAAACATATACCAGACATATCAGACATAGCATTAACACCACAAAGCTTTAACACATTAATATTGATTATCAGTAAACTGGTGACAGGATCATGGGCACCCAAGGCTCACCCATGCATGTGGGGACTAAAGACCAGCTTGTCTGGGCTGATCCCACAGAAAAGTCAATGCAGCCCAAATCGCAGGAAAATTCAACTAAAAAGTCCACTATATAAAGGCACCAGAACACCCAGTGCACCACAGCTTCCTGCATGAGCCCAAAGTCACTGGACTAACTGGACCCTCCAAGCTCTGCAGATTTCAATCTGATCAAGCATCCATGCAATGCACTGAACAAACAAGTCTGATCCATGGAGACTCACCCCACAACCCACAGCACCCAAAGGATCCACTGACAACGTCCTGGTCCCAGACACCATGGCACACCCCTAGAGACCCTGCAGAGCCACGCCCCAGGGGGCCAGAGCTGCCCTGGTGGAGCGAGGGGAACCTAAACCCTAGGTGGATATAAAGTGTTAATGGTATGGATGATCAGCATGCAATTTGTAATAGGGATTGGATTGGAAATTAAAAAAATAATATTTTCAGCTGTGAGAAAATTAACTTCATGAACTGCTTTGAGTCTCAAATCATTTTACAGAAAAATCTAATTAACTGAAATTTAATTTTCAGCTGAAAAACACATTTTTGTCCAATGCATCATGTTGTTAATGTCACATTCCATCCCTGACCTGTATTCTGAATACACACTCCATGTAGGCATGAAGAAGAAGAAAAAAAAGAAAAAAAAACTTCTCAAAGACAAACACCTGAAATTGATTTGGTGTTAAAGAGGTTAATTAAAAGATCCTGCCGAGTGCACGGCCGCCACACTCAGAGTTTTCTTCTTCCCCTCCACACCAGATAAGAAAAAAGACTTCTCTAACACACGACAGCTAACAGACCACACACACACACACACACACACAGCTGATGGAAAAAACAAGAAGACAAACTCAGAGGAACTCAAATTCCTGTGTCACTGAGGTGCATTAGGCTTAGGCGAGTTTTCTGTTTTCATTTCAGCGCTAATACTTGGAGATTTCAGTGTGATTGAATTCCACAAACTCAATAAAGCAAAGTTTGCACACACTCTCCTGTACACAAATGCATGAACACGCAAAAACATCTCTTGTTCTAAATGTATGCACTTAGGGGAACTGTTTTCACTTATTTCTTCTTCTTTTTTTTCTTTTTTCTTCTGTAAAATGTGTGAAAACTGCATGGACCGGCAGAAAAAAAGCCTCGTAAGTAATCTTTCATGTAACTGGAAATTAGGACAGTCTCTCTTTTTTTCCCCTTGTCTTACACACACACACACACACACACACACACACACACACACACACACAGAGTTTGGCTTGATTCCCATAAAAAAAAATGTTCTCTCTTGTGAATAACTTAAATTACTGAAAGTAATGCCGTAAACACTGATATTTTAATTCTGGTCATATTAGAAACTTATGCTAATCTGCCTCAGATCAGTTTGGAGTCCTTGATATCAAATTTAGCAAAGAATAAAAATAACTCAAAAAAACAAACAAACAAAAAAAAAAAACAAGAAAAAATGAATACGCTTGTGGCGGAATGGTAGAGTTTTGCACCTCCAGTGTTGAGGGTTCGATTCCCGCCTCGGGTCTGCGTGCATGGAGTTTGCATGTTCTTTCTGTGCTGGGGGGGGTTCTACTGAGTACTCCGGTTTCCTCCCACAGTCCAAAGAGGCTAATTGTCTATAGTGTGTCAGTGTGTGTGTGTCTGGGATAGAGTCCAGGCCTCCTGTGTATAATGTACAGGATAAGCGCTATAGAGAATGAGTATCACCTTTGAGTATCTTTCTATTTTACACTGAGGTGTTTATATACATGGACCTTAGTGTAAAAAATAAATAAATAAATAAAAAACAACAACTTTGAGTCTTGTTGAGTCACATGTTCTAGTGATATGTTTAATGTTTAAATGGTGCATTTGGATATCTTACAAAGACAGAATGTACAGTGGAACCTCGGATTACGAGCACAGTTCGTTCCGGAACTGGGCTCATATTCCAAAACACTCGTAAACCAAATTAAATTTTCCCATAGGAAATAATGGAAACTCAAATTATTCGTTCTACAGCC
>JAQMYG010000023.1:38867894-38878589 GCA_030014215.1 Clariallabes teugelsi | reverse complement strand
CCAGCGGCAGTGGTTAGGTGTATCCCGGGAGCCAGAGCACCGGACATAGCAGGTAATCTTAGGGCTCTAGGACATCATAGGTTCTCTAAGATAGTGGTATATGCTGGAGCTATCAGTCAGAAGTTAGCAAGAATCATTTTTCAGAGGTGTTTAAATTAGCGAAGGTGATGTCCAATGAAGTAGTATGCTCTGGCCCCATCCCAATGCGACATGGCGACATAGCTTACAGCAGGCTATGGTCGCTGAACTGCTGGATGTCCAGGTGGTGCTCTGAAAATAGTAATAATGTACACACAGCGCCGCACTGCCACATTAAACGTACATTCATATCAACTACCACACAGAGCTTTATCAATAATCTACCAGAGTTATCAACTTTGATTGGATCGCCATCTAACTCCACAGAACTCGATCAGGCAACTGAATATTTAGAGTCAACATTTCGTTATACCTTAGATAATGTAGCTCCAGTTAAAATTAAAATGATTAGAGATAAGAAACTCGCTCCCTGGTATAAACTGTATGAACTACATTATAAAAAAGCTCTCAGTGCTGCTAGATCATTGTATCTCTCCACTCTTATAGAATCTAACAAAAATAATCCTAGATTTTTATTTAATACCATAGCTAAATTAACTAGAAATAAGACCACTGCAGAAATCTCCACAACAACAACATACAGTACAGTAGTGAGGACTTCATGAACTTTTTCAATAACAAAATTGTAAATATTAGGCAAACAAATCAGGTTTTGAAACCAGATAATTTAAGTGATACAGATGATAAATTAACCATAACAACAGAACCTGGAATTCTTTACTCCCCTTGAAGAGAGTCCAGAATGCAGCAGCAGACTCCTCACTAGAACCAGAAGATACGAGCACATCACCCCTATCTTATCCACACTGCATTGGCTCCCTGAGAAATTTTTAAATACTACAATTTTAAAATACTACTTTTGACATATAAAGCATTAAATGGTCTCGTGCCGCAATATCTGCGGGAACTAGCGTCTTACGATCTGCCACGCCTACTTCAATGAAAGGATGCAGGCTGCTTGTAAGTACCCTGTATTATGAAAGCTACAACGGGGGGCAGAGCTTTTTCTTACAAAGCCCCAAAGTTATGGAATACTCTTCCAATTAATGTTTGGGACTCAGTGTTTAAGTCTAGGCTAAAAACTTATTTATTTAGCCAAACATTTTTATAAATATATTTGCCTTAGGTAAAGGAGCAGATCTGAGGGACTCATGGACGTAGAGTATTATGGTGAACTGGTATGTTTAGATGCCGTCTTCCCCACTCTCATTGATCTCTCAGGTTTGTTGACGGTTAAATGATTTGTCGCTTTACATCTCAGGACTCTGGCTCTCCCTTTCAGTTATGCTGTCATAGTCCCTGCTTGGACTCTGCATTAAATATACATTTACTGTATACATTGTGTGGCTGAAACCATACCTAACAGTTATCCCTCCTACTCTTCTGGTCTCTCCTCCTCTCTCTCTCTTCCCCTCTCCCTGTCTCTCTGTCGAGCTACACATATTGTACCTGAGCTGCCAGTGATCCAGACCCCCTCTGCCCTCTGGACCTGTCTGACTCATCCTGGTGCCCCGCTTCTGGTTGGAGATCTCGTCACATGGATGCCCTGTGTGTTCTGCCAGGGATGCGTGTGGTGACTGGGGATGGTTCCATTTTTCCACGAAGACGGGCCTGGCCTCGGCTGTCCTGATGCTGACAGCTGTTCTCTGAGAACTTGTGACTGCAGCTCAGGACTGGAGTTTCCTACAGTCTATCTGGGCCTCCAATAACGAACTGGACTCCATATTAACTTAAACACATCTCCTGTTATACTGAACTTCCAGCTTTCTAACACACAGTATGACTGCAGATCTGTTATCACCCAAATGAGGATGGGTTCACTTTTGAGTCTGGTTCCTCTCAAGGTTTCTTCCTATTACCATCTTACGGAGTTTTTTCTTGCCACTGTCGCCATCATCCCCGGCTTGCTCATCAGGGACAGTCTTATGATCTTGATTCATACACATTCAAATTTCACTCACTCACTCACCTACTCATCTTCTATACCGCTTTATCCTATATTCAGGATCGCGGAGACCTGGAGCCTATCCCAGGAGACTTAGGGCATGAGGCAGGGTACACCCTGGACAGGGTGCCAATCCAACGCAGGGCACACACACATACACACACTCACACACTCCAGGCAATTTTGGAAACGGCAATTAGCCTAACCTGCAAATCTTTGGACTGTGGGAGGAAACCGGAGTACCCGGAGGAAACCCACCAAGCACGGGGAGAACATGCAAACTCCATGCACACAGAGACGGGAATCGAGCCTGGCCGGGAATCGAACCCGGACCCTGGAGGTGCAAGGCGACAGTACTAACCACTACACCACTACAACAATTGTTAAAAGCGATATGCAAAAAAAAAAATATATATATATATATATATTGAATTGAATCAGTTCAGTACAAACTCTCTGTTCTGCCCTAGGATATTATTCAACCACATAATGGGGTGTGGCCAAACAAGTTGTGTTTCATTAATGATAGTTCACATGGAACAAACTTATAACAAAAGCAATTTTATTTACCTGGATGCTTTGGAGGAAGCTGTAGTTATTATCTGAGTTGAGCGTGATGGTTCCCTGCCACAGTAGCCTTGCCTTAGCTGGGAAATCGTAAACTGAGAGAACAACCGTGACAGCCTCAGAAAGGCCAAATGCCTCCAGCAGGATGTTTTCTTTATGTTCCAGTCTTAGCACTGCTGGCATGACCAGCGCAAACCTGCAGAATTAAAACCAAACAATCTTCTGGCACTGTTTCCCTAAATGTATCATTTATAACCAGTAGTGATTGTGCCAGCTTATACAACACATTAGTGATTGAGGCTAAACATGATTGTCTAGAGATCTGCAGTCAAAATATAATGCAAGAAAGAGTGGCTGATGAAGAAACAACAAGAACTAAGCTGTTCCTCAACTTTAAATTTATCTATTAATGCATATAAATATACACTGGTTTTCTATAGGTTTACATGATGAAATCCAACACAGATTTTGTGTCTCTGTGTGGGTGTTTGTTTGCATGTTGTGTGAAAGGGGAGACTCACTTCGGCGCAGGGTCGAAGTCCGGCTCTTTCCTGAAAACACACAGAAAACACACAGAAAACACACTCACCGCCAATATAAAACAAAAGCGATTAACTTTCATATAACTAAACAGTATGACAATATCCTTTGGGTGCAGTTTAATAATTAGTATAACCATAAAGACTTGGTAGCTCATGAAAAGAAGTTGGTAGCTCACGAGACTTACATATCATCTCCATGTAACCAAAAAGGACGCTGATTAGGGCTACAGAAGAGAAGCTTTTTGTTAATTCCTGCACGATTTCTGTTCATTCTATTTAAACACCACACATATAATAAATTCACAAAACATACCTCCAGTTGTCAGACCAGGGCCTGTAAATAGAGTTATACATAAAAAGCTCAAACATGAATTATTTAGTTAAATACAACACACTGAACAGATTTGATTTTGGAGAAAAAGCAAAAACAAAATAACAACCACAGACAGACAGACAGATACAAAAGTTCTCATTGTTCTTGTTGAGAAAATACTACAAGACCAACTTACCGGAAGTACTGGTCAAACTGAGCATTTAATTCATTGCACATGCACAAAATACATATTAACAGCATTAACAAATGCATCCTTAGACAGTCTGAGTCTAAATCAGACCAAATAAGTTCTTTCCACTTTTAAACGCTCCACTATTGCACAATTTGCAATCTGTTATACAATCATGAGTAAGAGTTAGTCCGGCCTCTTTTAAGTCTATGTTTTCTGTGTAAGAACTATGGCTGTCAATATGATGCAACTTGCCATTTAGCATACCTGTTGAAGTTTCCTCAGGAATCTGGTTGTGGCAAGGAGAAGGGACTGGCTCGAACTCTGTTGAGCCCCTTTTTTTTTTTTTTTTTTTTACAGTGCAGCTAATTCCTCCACTTTGGGAACTACACCTAAGGAAATCAACTGACCCTAGTAATTAACTTAACTAAGGCACCCAGGTACGTTCACTGGACAACTTGGGACAGGGGCTGCAAATATGTCCCATGTACGCGGCATCGGTTGCCTGTGTGCAGCAATGCTTAGTGTGCGGTCCCTAATTAAGTAAATAAATAAATAAAAAATATAAACCAAACAAGAGGTGTGGGTTTAATACATAAACACATTTATTTTCTCACAAACAATAATACACAGGAATTAGCAGTTCAAAAGTTACACCCAGCAATGCTCAAAGTAGTCGCAACTACACCTACTAAATGCCTAATTTCATTAGATTGATGTGATGTGTGGCTAAATTGTAGTTTGTGATTCTGAATTCTTGGTTTATTTAAAGAATGCCAGTGTCAGCTTTAAATTATTTACAGGCAAAACAAACAGACAAAAGCAGCTAGAAGCAAACATCATGTGTGCAAGGAAAACAATAGCGTATTCCTCTAATACTCTTCCACTGTGAAATTAAATTGAACACCTGTATGATTTGTCTTCACCAACCAATAGACTGCAAGATCGCATCTAATCCTCAGCGAGAGCTTGAACTATGGAACTTGCAAAAAAGCCAGGTAAACCAGTGTATGCATGGTGCGGTGCGGTTCTCGTGCATTTAGAGCTCTAGTGCTGATCAAAGCAACAGTGCATAAATGCAGACATATCAAAATTAAACTATGATGACTTCAGCCAAGTCAAGTTGGAGTTCAGCCAAGAAAACTTGCCCAGTTGGAACAAGCTAGAAGGGGAGTGTGGAGGAGGATGCCCACAGCCGAACATGAGCGGCGTTCCTGTCACATCATTGAGTTAAGCAGTGAGTGGAAAGTTACATAACTTGTATTATTTTACAACATTATGTTATTTAACTAGTTATTGTATTGTATCGCTACGCTGTGTTAAAGGCATTGTCCTAAAAGCGTTTCTAAGCTGTTATACCAATAGCATGCGAGCTAGGTTAAGCTGAGGTAGCCCACTGCTAGCATTGGATTCAGTTATGAATGTATAGCTCAGTTTAACTATAGACCATATAAGTTGATGTCTTAATGTGTAACGCTACACATTATGAGAGGTGTTAAAAATCTGATAAGCTGGAATGTTTCTGTAGTAGACTGTCAGCCCTTATGTGAGAAAGAAGATCAAGAGGAGGGCTGTGCAGACTCTGAGAAAGGAGAAAAAGTAGAGGTCAAGAGGTTCTTTTTGAGTGCTCATTTGGACAACAAAACATTAATCTTGGAGTCTTTTTATGATAAGAATTTGCTTTATTTGCTGTCTTTTGTTAATAGAATCCAAAAAGTCTCAAATTCCACACATGACACTAAGGGGCCTTTCCAGGCCAACAAACAGCAGCTGTGATAGGTGAGTAAATTGAGTTAATATTTGGCCACTCCACATACAGTATAATCAACCAGAAGTTCCAGGCTGCCAGGAAAAAAAAAAAAAAAACGTGTCACTTAGGGAGAAATTACAAATATTAATCTGAATCTATAAAGACCCACTGCCAGTGTTGAGTCATCAAATTCACATTACATTTTGAAACCTTAATTAACAAATTCATTAACAGGGTTGCCATCAAAAACGGCAAACACAAGCCATTACTTAGCAATAGTTTAGGACATAATGATGACAGAAACAGATCGTTTCTTAGATAAAAATGCCAGGTTGAGTATTCAATTTTAATTATTCAAAAGTGTTTTCTACTCATTTTGGTGACCTCTTGTTTTGTTGTGTAAAATTCATGTGGTTATTGTCTTTTAATCAGGTGTTTTAAGCATTTTTAAAGCTTTGTGCTGAATGTAAATGTGACATAAATGGGCAATCTTTAGTGGAGATAAATAAAATTTTAAATGTAAATTTTCCCCACTTTTTTTAAAATCAGAATTACAATTGCTTGAACTATTTTTGTTTGTTTGATGAGATAAATGTAAAAGATATTGAGGTTGTGTTTGCACTTTAAAGATGAATCCAAAGTCCAGCATGGAAACACTTCCTATGATATCTCTGTAAACACAGATGTCTGTAAACACACACCTGGTCTGTAAACAAACCTGGTTATCTTAAACTTCTGTCTAGATGCAAATTTAAGATTACTGTATGTGCACACATTTTAAGTCTCAAAGCACCAAGAATTAATTGCTATTGATTTTGGTACTGTAAGTGGACATCTATAAGTGGGTGTCAACTTTGTTTGGTGCCATTTTCTTTGATGAAACAAGCTGAACAAAAAAGTATTCATAATAAATGCATACTCCCAGTTACATCTTGGCTGTTTGACATAATTGTACAGGGCTTACAAATTTAATCTATTCTGGAGGAGAGTTCTTAAGGCGAAATTTAGTATTATGAAACACATTGTCCCATACTGTACTGTACTGATATGATGTGTTACATTAGACAACTAATATCTATTTAAACTTATAAAATGTCCCATCCAGTCTACATGTGTTTTGTAGATTTGGAGAAGGCATATGATCGGGTCCCTCTGGATTTTCTGTGGGAGGTACTGCGGGAGTATGGGGTGAGGGGGTCACCCCACCCTAGGGCCATCCAATCCCTTTACGCCCAAAGTGAGAGCTGTGTTCGGATTCTCGGCAGTAAGTCAGACTTGTTTCCAGTGGATGTTGGCCTTTGCCAGGGCTGTGCCCGGTCACCAATCCTGTTTGTGATTTTCATGGACAGGATATCAAGGCACAGCCGTGGAGGAGAGGGTATCCAGTTTGGTGGGCTAAGGATTGCATAGCTGGTTTTTGCAGATTATGTGGTCCTGATGTCATCATCAGTCTGTGACCTGCAGCACTTGATGGATCGGTTTACAGCTGAGTGTGAAACGACAGGGATGAGGATCATCACCTCGAAATCTGTGGCCATGGTTCTCAGCAGGAAACTGATGGATTGTCTACTCCAGGTAGGGAGCGAGTTGTTACCCCAAGTGAAGAAATTTAAGTATCTCTGGGTCTTGTTTACAAGTGATGGAACATTGGAACGTTAGGTTGGCCAGGGAATCGAAACAGCAGGTGCGGTATTGTAGTCGCTTTACTGCACTGTTGTGACGAAAAGAGAGTTGAGTCAAAAGGCAAAGTTCTCAATCTACCGGTCGATCTTCGTTCCAACCCTCACCTATGATCATAAGCGTTGGGTCATGACCGAAAGGACAAGATCGCGAATACAAGCGGCCGAAATGGGTTTTCTCAGAAGGGTACCTGGCTTTTCGCTTAGAGATAAGATGAGAAGCTCAGTCATCCATGAGAAACTCAGAGTAGAGTTGCTACTCCTTTGCGTGGAAATGAGTCAGTTCAGGTTGTTTGGGCATCTAGTAAAGATGTCACCATTCTAGTAATGAAAATCTACTTGTAGGGTGTTATTCTTGTAGACATTATTAGACATTGACAATGAGAGGTTCTGACACAGTGTTAAGAAAAAATTACAGCTGAAAACTTTTAATTTCTCTGTTAAAACAGGTTTAATTACATAGAATAAAATAAATTTTGTGTCATTTGTGTTGTTTTCTTAATGGGTTTTCATGTCTAAAATGAAGCAATTATTTAAAAAGATAATTTTAATTCATGGGACCATCAAGCTGAAGACAGAAGCAACAAATGACGTACAACAACAAACCAAACCATATCCAGATAGTCTAATTTAATTCTATAACTAAAGCAGAAATGGTTCAGAAATGATTGTGGTTTATCTTTTTTTATTTCTTGGATTAGGAGATAACTATTTATTTGTTCTGTCATCGCTTAGCTAGGTGTTAAATAATGGAGGATAATCAGTGAGTTTTATTCTTGTGTAATGTATTATCATGTCTGCATGTTAAGGTTAAAGCACAAATCTCGCAGGCTGCATACCTGCTTGCATATGACATTGTAGTATAGAAGACACGTGTATGTGTGTGTTTGTGTTTTTATGGTTTCTCAGGTCTGGCAGCCAGTGTTCTGTAATTCTGTGCTGAAATTGTCCAGTTTTGTGCATTTGTCACACACACCAGATGGCCAATGCTCCACCCAAGTGTTCTTCCCCAGAGTATAAATGTAACTGTAAAAGAGAGAAGAGAATTTTGAGATACTACAAAATGTTCAGGTTTTATTCTCCATGCAAATGCTTTTGGATTTGGTGAATGCCGATGGAATAATGCATACTTGTGCATGCGCGCACACACACACACACACACACACACGCACACACACACACACTCACATGCGCACACACACACACACACACACATTCACATGCGCACACACACACACACACACACACGCACGCGCACACACATGCGCACACACACGCGCACACACATGCGCACACTCAAGTAGGAGGAAACCGTAGTTCCCAGAGGAAACCCAAATGACATGAGTCCTGTTTCATAAATGCAATATCATAGGACATTGATCAAGAAATCACTCAGCCACAGCAAGTAACCAATGCATGCCTTCCTAACAGGATTTGCACCAAGAGCCTTGTGAGTAAACACATCATGTGGGCATACACAGCATGAGATTCAGGTCACCTTGGATCCTATTGAACATACCAATTTTTCTGTGCTAAATACTGGTGGCCCAACATGATGAGAGACGTACATAAATTTGTCTCTTCATGTACTTTGTGTGCCCAGACTAAGGTCCCCCATACTTTGCCAACAGGCAAGGTTATGCCACTTCCCACATTCCATTGTCCCTGTATAGCATATGAAATTCCTGAGTCAATCCTGAACTCAACCACTTCTCCAGATCCCTATGTCTGATTCTGTTACCTGGATCACCCACAGCATT
This sequence comes from Clariallabes teugelsi, assembly GCA_030014215.1. NCBI lineage: Eukaryota > Metazoa > Chordata > Actinopteri > Siluriformes > Clariidae > Clariallabes > Clariallabes teugelsi. Next base: position 38,869,744 of record JAQMYG010000023.1, on the reverse strand, counting down.
TGACACAGCGAAGCTAAATTTAAGCATGTTTTCAAATACTTTGTCAGAGAAACAGGTTCAGACCTCCAAAACCTTATTAAGCATTATCGGGGAGCTTAAACTGTATATTTTGTCATACCTAAATTGTGCATGTTGCCCCTTTCCTTTTTAAACTATACAAAAATACATACAGGGTTCTTTTGAGACAACAGGGTGGTGTTTAATGTTACCCGTTCTTGTCACTGCCTGTTTGCCAAATATCAGACGATGGTCCGATGATGAGGTAGTCCTGCCCCGTGATCAAATTAAGCCCCGCCCTACAGCCAGCGTGAGAAAGAAACACTCGCGTATCCTTTTCTTTTAGACCAACCTCAGAACCTGGGCACACACAAACACTGTTTCAAGAAACAGAAAAAATGCTATACAACGTTACAAACAATATTTAAAGAAAGCCACACCTTCTTTGATGACCTGCAAGATCTCCAGCTGATATCTGTCATACTGGCTTGTACTGATGCTCAACACTCTGACCTTAAACACTGGTTGGAGGGGGGCATGCACATTAAACATGGAATTCTAGCTTGATTGAAATCAGTAAATCATAAAGCTAATGTGTAATGTTTACCGTGGTGGACTGCACTGCATGCAGCCTTCTTTCTCGCTGAAACTGTGTGAGCACCCATCTTCAAAACACAACAGTCACCTAGTTGGTTGTATTAGGTCATTAGTCATAATTTAGCATTGCATTAGCATTAGCTCAAACTTGATACTGTAAACATGTTATTTACTTTTGTTAGCAGCTTTTTTTTTTTTTTTGTCTGTTTCCAAATTCCAAACAACATTGGAAGATTTTAAGCTGTAAAGCCTGTCATTAGATTCAAATTTAAAACTTGAAATTTGGAAATCAAAGTAATGACAGAAAATCATAAAACATACATAGACATCCTGACAACTCTGTGTTAACAGTGAATATAGCTTTACATGTTAGCATGTAACAGCTCACCCTGTGTGCAGCGACAAATGTTGTCTTTGCAGTCCTGACTGAGCTGCTCTTTGTCCTCTGGTGGAGTGTAAAACTTGCTGCAACGTTTATCTAAAACACACTCACATTTCACTTTTTCGAACTCCCAGCCAAATCAAACATCCATAAAAATGCATAAATCTGTAAAATGATTAATTATTTATCATTTTATTTTACCAGTGTTGTAATACTGGTATACTGTGACTGTAGATGGTTGCAGGAGGCCGACTTTGAACTTTTGGTTCAGCCTGAAGGTGATGATGTCTGACTCTTTGTTGGACACCTGAACACATATAAAGAAAGCTATTAATAAAGTATTTTATTAAAATTATATGAGCCTGAACAATATATTATTCTCCATGTTACCTTAAACAGATGAATGATGAGAGATCCTCGATCGCTAAGATTATCTACAACTTGGAAATTGTTGAGGTAGCGATCCACAGAGTTGCTCAGCTGTAGATCAAAAAACACGCAAATCACATTTACAGTACTTAAGTAGCAGGAGATTTAGCTTTGAAATAAAACTTCTATTCAAAGAATACACGAAGAGTTTTATCTCTGAAAGGGTTTGTCTCTGACTAATCTGCAATCTGAAGCAGTTCTGAGATCTTTCTATTATCTGGAAAATTTTATCACTGTCATTTTGTCTAAATGAAATTTAAAATATACACTACTGTATTTATCATGTTTAATGTATATCATGCAAGTGTTTTGAGGTGATGATTGTTCCCCTGAATTTAATCCCTACACATCTTAAAAGTGATCTCAATTCATTAACACTAGAAGCGCCGCGCCAGTGTCACCTACTTTTAACGCGGTTCACCGGTCATTTGACCGCCTATTGTTT
>JAQMYG010000023.1:38855732-38867794 GCA_030014215.1 Clariallabes teugelsi | reverse complement strand
GTTCTGAACTCGCTTCCGTGAAATTATCGCTAAAACAATGTAATGACCCCTCCTGAGGATATAAAGCTTTATTATTGGGTTTGAATAAATCAGATCATTAATTATTTGTTTGTAGTGCATTATATTCCTCATTTACTCAGTTCAGTTTCTCACCAGCTCGAGATCTGAGGTTTCTGGTTCAAAGCCGGTAGGCAGGCTGATGTCAAGAACTGCCATGCGTAGTTGATGCCGTGCCAGAGCTCTGACAGAACAAAAAATGTTAATGCTACCACGAAGACTGCAGTGTTCTTATGATGCATATGCACATTAATGAGTTACTTCACACTGATGCTGAGTTTGTACACCTTCTCCACATCTGCTGGAAGTTTCTCTGTGACATAAAAAGAAGGTTGAGTGCAGTGAGCATAAAGTGTTTACCACAAATCTATTGTAATCTCTAGCATTTATCCTGAAGGCCTACAGTGTTTGTGTATTGTCAGGTTGTTAAATAGGTTGGGATTAAAAATTATTCTCCTAGAGATCTTAGAATTTAAATGGCCATGAAATCTATGGAGTTTTTTTTAAAACCCTTGGGAGACCTGCCATGTTCACCAGCCATTTTTCAAAAATCTGTCATGGTCACAAGGGCTTTACATGGATGATTCTTCTGGAGAGCTGAAATGACTCTGATGCTTCAACCTTATAAAAACTGCATTTCTAACATTAAGATACAACCAGCGAATCAATTAATTAATTTCTTTTAGGGACTTCATTGAATTCACACCCGAATAAACCGGGTATGAATGACTAAACCTATTCTAGTTATTCTTTTGGTCATTAATTTATTGACTTCAATAATTACTACTGGACTGGGTATAGAAGTTGAACGGAATGATAATAGGGTAAAGAGATACCCCTGTTTTCTGTAATGGTAATGTTCAAATCGAAACCATTACAGGAGCTTTTCTCATGCTCATCGGGCAGCTCGTAGTAAACTGTTACCACCTGCAGAGGAAGAAGAAACAAAGATAATTCTCAAATCTGCCCTGATAAGATTAAAAAGTGTGTTGTCTTTGGATGCAGATATCTTTCCGTTTCATACCTCCAGGATTCCTTGCCCATTTCCTGAGGCAATCACTGTAAAGTCCTGATCTAGAGGCACCTGTGTAACATTATAAAGTGCAACATTGAGTGCAGGGCATGCTGAATAAAAGTATGACAACTATCTAAGCTTTTAAATACACCAATACTGAACTCACAATGGATAGCATCAATCAAGATTAATGCAAAGAGAACACATTAAATTAAATAACATGCAGATAGATTTTTAATAGGTGTCCACTATAGTAAGATTTTTGAAGGTTTTATAAATCACACCATTGTATGTAGACTACTACTTGTAAAGTTCAGCTACTGCTTTGTTTAGGGACATAAACCGAGTGCAAATAACGACTGACCTGAGAGGAACGTATACCGTGCGCCAGTTGAGGAGTGAAGTCCCAGTGTATACCTGAGTGATCAGGAACACTGATGTCCACCCGCAGTGCCATGTCAGACAAAGGGGGTTTCTTCACCAGGTACTCTGACAGAGCCTGAAGCACCACCATGGTGGACTAAGCAAGAAGGAGGGCGATTTATCATCTTGCATAGACAAGAGAGCACACTTATACATGTGCACCTCAAAGACCTAAAGCACTAACACCACTGACAGTATGAAAAAAATGAATCAGACTGAAAATTGGTGAGTACTACCTTACATGAGGGATAATAGCTTTTCTTAGTTACATTTGTACAGTGCTCTGAAAAATCATTTGCCCCTTCTCGATTTTTATACTTTTTTTTTGTATATTTGTCACACCTAAATGATTGAGATTGGGGCCTTAAGTGAAAAAGCAATTGCCACACCCAGGCCTGATTACTGCCAGACCTCTTGAATCAAGAAATCACTTTACACTAAAAGATTTCAAAAAGCAACAAAATGGCAAATAGTATCCATGAGAGAGTTCCAAGTACTGTAGAAAGCTATAGTTGACCAAAAAGAATACAAAGGCTTGCCTCACAAATATTCTGTGGAATGATGAGACAACTTGTAACTTTTTGGAAGGTTTACGGGACGTTACATCTGGTAGTAGTGTGATGGTCTGGGGCAGCTTTGCAGCTTGAGGACTAGAAAGACTTGACATAATTGATGGAACCATGAATTCTACGTTCTACCAGAAAAGCCTGAAGGAGGATGTCCGGTCATCAGTCTGTGACTTCAAGCTCAAGTGCACTTGGGTTATTCAGCAGAACAATGATCTAAAACACACCAGCTAGTCCACCTCCAAAAAATTTTTTTTTATAAAAAAATAAAGGTTTGGCGTGACATACTCAAAGTCCAGACTTCTGATTCCAGAATCTGATTGAGATGGTGTGGCACGATATTAAACATGACAATAGAAAACTCTTCAATGCTGGCTAAAATAAATCAAGTCTGCAAAAAAGGAGTCAGCCAAAATCCCTCCACATTGATATAAAAAGACTCATTGCCAGTTATTGCAAACACTTGATTGTAGTTGTTGCTGGCAAAGGTGGGCCAGGCAGGTTTGGGCAGGTTTTTTTCCCTTAATAAAACATTCCCAGCACATAATATTGTGTTTTCCTGCAACACCAGCAATAATTAATATTTTAATTATGATCAATTTCATAGGCTAAATCACCTTAGCATAACAAAAATATTTTCCTTGACAATGTGTCCCCACTAGACCTGAGAAAGTCCTTGTTCAGAAAAAGGTTTCAGATTGCTAAAAACTATTGATTAAAATATATGAAATATGAAAATATATGAAAAAAATACTTTATTGTGTACTAAGTAAAATAAGTGCATATTAATGAATTAATGACTGTTACATTTTTTTAACTCTTATTTTTTATTTGTTGAGTTTCGTCAACACCGTCAGACATTTCTAAATAATAAATAAAGTCAGGCAATCTGGTGGTCAACCGAAACTCAGAGGACCTCTTTATGACCCCCTGTTCATTCTACAACCCATTCAACTGCTCAGGTTCTTTCAAGTTTGATCATTTTTTAAATATTTTTAAGATTTGACCTTGACACTTCTGTGGTCACAACCATAAAATGTCAGCACTGTATCCCTTAAATGATATTTAATTTGGGGTATATATATACACACACACACATTATTAAATCATTAAATATGTATCTAGCAAATTATGTAGCAACAAACTCACGCATTTAGACTCATGCTTGACCTGTGCTTGGCCTTTTTGGCAATTTGTCGTATTGGTACTTCACTTTCACAAGGTTCTTATTTTTGTCCTTAACAAGACTTTTTGATTTTGAAGAGTTGTTGTTAACTCTATCTCTGTCTGTCTGACTGTCTTTCTCTCTCACTATTTTTTTCCATTTGAGTGTGTGCTACACATTAATGTTTATTGTGCTCTTTTCTTGTAGAACTTTCTAAAGGTGAAAGTAGCGTGGCCTTCTTAGTGGTGGTTTCCTTTTTTTTCTGTGAGTGCCGGTTGCCTCTTGTCAGTGAGTTGTGTGGGTGTGGTTCACTTGTGATTGGGGTGATTCTGCTTGGGGATATCCAATAACCCCCCCTAAGTCTAGGTGATAATTTGTGTGGATTGTTAGTATCTAGTAGATATTGTTCATTAGTATAGGGTACATTTGACAGAGAAAATAAATGTGTTTTGCAGAGGTGGAAAGTAACAAATTACATTTACTCACGTTACTGTAATTGAGTAGTTTTTTGAGTACTCCTATTTTTAATATCTGTAATTTTTCTTTTACTTAAGTATGTTTTGTTTGAAGTATTGTACTTCGCTACATTTGAAATCATATTCGCTACTGAGTAAAAAGTAAATGAACGAAAATGAAAAATAATAAAAAATAATGCTACGGGGAAGGAAAAAAATTGCTCCATGGAAACCACTGCATTGTTTGATTGATGGGCGGGTAGAACAAACGAGCTAAATTCACAAGAATGATGGAGACGGACAAAACAGATGCCAGTGATGCAGACCCAGCTGAAAGCGAAATGTCATCAAATTCTTATGAAGCAAACGCCTACACATCTTGTTCACATCTACAAACGTTTGTAGAACCGCGGTCCATTCGTATCTGCGGAAATTCGTAAGTCAGACTACCTGTTACAAAACTGTCCCAGTTCTCAAGAATGACTGAATGAAATCATCATTTAAAAATTAAAAACAAATAGACTCAATTCTATAGCAATGCAAAGTGAAAATTGCTACAAAAAAACATTTTGACCTATACCTGTGTGGATCCATACCCTCCCCCGACCCGTCGTTGCTGATTTAGCCACTTAAACGCAGTGGCTGCCTCCTCAATATGGCCGTCTTTAATTAGGGCTAACAGCGCATAACCAGTCGCCTCCAGTGTGAAGAAGAAATTGTCTGGATCTGGCCAGTGTGTGCGGTCTGAGATCACAAGCCAATAAAAGATTAATTCTTTTAAATGCATGAAAAACATCATCATGTGTAATATAAAAAAAGCACTGAGATCCTCTGTGGTCTGTTTGTAAAGCTGTTCTTTTTGCCCCTTCACATGCCATAGACCCTGATAGTTCCCTTTCTTATAAAGTTTAGGAATTTCAGACTTTAATTAAGTGCTATTCTCCCTCTATATTAGTTACCCCAACCTTACTTCCTTTTATTCATCAAGTTTAAAAAAAATTGAGGTGAAAGGTGAGGCTGAGAGTACCCGGTGATGCTGATTTCAGCAATATGTTCTTTGAGCAGCCCTGATTGCTCACAGCCAGAGCATAACATGCAATTGCGATAGAATATGGCCTACGTAGCTTTTGGTATCGCTCCTTCAGATACTCTCCGGCTCTTCTGAACCTCCCCTGCAAAGAACAAAGAAAAACTAAAGTCTGAAAAGTTGAGCTGTCAAAGGAAAACAGAATAAAAGCAGTGTTGAACAGGAGTGTGTTTGCCTTTACCGAAACTCATATAATTAAAAAGGAACTTTGTGTAAATTGTACCATACAGATAGTAAGCATTGGTGCTGTGCAGCGATATGTCCTCTCCCCAGAGGGGGGTAGAGTAGCCAAAAAATTTACTCAAGTAAAGGGAAGTGGAATAGTACTTCAAAATAATATTACTCAAATAGTAAAAAGTAGTCATCTAAAATATTACTCAAGTAAGAGTAAAAAAGTATTTGGCAAAAAGACTACTTTCAGTACTGAGTAACTGTTTCAATCGTAATATGTGATTTATTTTTTATAGAATTTATAATACTTATAATATACACACACAGTATACTGTATATGCTAACATTGCAACATTCAATGAAACAGCTAAACATACTGCGATATGTTTCCTCAGGTTAAGACGAGTTTTTATATGCTGAAATGTCTGTCAGTTTTGGCAAACAGAGAAAACACTGTTCTGCCTTTTCTAATAATATGTTTTCATTCCATGTCTACCCAGTTGAAGTTTTTTTTCCTGCCATGCTGCCAGTTTGTGTGTGGTCAAATGGCTTGTGTATGGTCATGTGGTTATTGTTACTGTGGCTGATTGACGCTTAAGACTGTGGAGATGACAGCGGACTTTAGGAGATAGACCTCAACACTACTCCCCCTCACAATATTCAAAAACCATTTGTTAATGTGCTTCTTGGAACAACAATTTCCCATGACCTGAAATGGGAATCCAACATCAACTCCATCCAAAAAAATTATGGTCTGCCACACAGGAGCTGTTGATACAGTTCTATACTGTACCTCATTGGATAGATCCTTACACTGTGATCCTAGGTTACTAAGTGCTATCAGTCAAACACAATTAGGAATTATTTTTTTCTTGTTTGTTTGTTTTTTGGAAAAGGGTTTAGCCCACGTACTGAAGAAACAAATATGTCTTAAGTCATCTTTTAAAGATTGCCAGAGACTCGGCTGTATAGACATCTAGAAGAAGTTCATTCCACCACTTAGGTGCCAGAACATAAAAGAGTCTAGATGCACACCTTCCTCAATCCCTGAGAGCAGTGCTGAAGGATGAGAGGGGACATGTTGCAGTGCAAGGTGTGATTAGAGCTGTTTTTGGCTTTGTAGGCAAGCATCAGGGTTTTGAATTTGATGCAGGCAGCTACAGGAAGTCAGTGCAGGGAGCGGATAAGTGGGGTAGTGTGGGAAAACTTGGGAAGGTTGAAAATGAGACATCCAGCTGTGTTCTGGATCAGCTGCAGAGAACGAATGGTGGACAGAGGCAGACCTGCCACTATATGCAATCACCGCTGTATACAAGCACCAACATGCTTCTTGCAAAGCCTATAACCTTTCCTATAACCTACTTGCTATTTGTACTACTTATTACAATTGTTGTGATGCAAACTGCAATAATTTTCACTATCTTGTACTATCATTTACAGTATGTACACTGTATGCACATCTGTTACATACCCAGGATTTTTACCCTCTGTAACGGGTTCGACCCTTGTGCACAGGTGGAACCACAGGCACGAGGCAAGGCCTTATGGGAAAAAGGGAAAGTTTATTTAGGAAAAAATGGGGTTGGAAAGGGTTAAAAGGAGGGAGGAAGGGGAAAAAAGGGAAGGAAGTTAGTGAAGGCGTGCACATGTATGTCCGGTGGCAATGCCCAGCTGACAAGCGGGCACTCGGCTGGCAGGTAATGCACACTCCCATGACGGCGACCTCTCCTGCTAACATGAGCCAAGACTGGCTGTTCCCCACTCTTTCTGGGCGTGACCACGGGCAGGAGTCTCTCCTGGATGTCCGTCAGCTGGGTGGCTTTCCCATTTGGGATCAGGGGCCTTAACGCAATCCTCTCTGCGGCCTTTACTTTTTTGGTGGCAGAGATGCAAAGGCAGACTCTATGCGGGAGTTAAGGTGCCGCGGGAGCACGAGCAGTTCTTTTCTGCCAGTCCTTCTTGTGGAGATCAAAGGGCGGCATTCCGGGCTCGCCTTTAAAGTCTCTGGGGCGCGTAACATCACCCTGCTTGCGTGCCACTCTCCTATAATTCCACCGCGTGACTCTTTGATGTGCTTCTGGACCCCATACTAAACCCTGCTTCGCTTTTATAATGCGGAGAAAGGTCCATTAATGTTAATTATTGCTAGCCGGCCCGACCTAGCGGCCCCTGGCGCCAACGTAGAAAGTGAATGAGGAGCAATAACAGATTGAGGTGCACGCCCATCACAGGCGCACACCGTGACACCCTTTCTGTCTTTATTCAATCTGTACAGATATTGACAATTGTGTACTTACTGTGTATAGTGTCTTCTCTATAACGAATGCACAGTGTTTTATGTTAGTCTGTACTAGAGAGCCATAAACAGCTGGAATCAAATTCCTTGATTCTCATGTGCGTTACCTGTGTGTTTATGCCCGGATCTCTGCATGTAATGACATTCTGAGCTTCTGCCATTGCAATCAGTACAAATGCAGTCAGAGTTTCCTGGGATTCAGCACCCTGAAGACCTCCCTACACACACACACACAGAACAAGCATAGTTACCTCTCTACCAATCCATCCAAAAATCCACCTCTCAAACTTTTCAACTTGTCTGTCCTCTCACCGTCATGGAGGGGCTGTAAACCGGGATGTCCTCCTCAAATGCTCCAGAAGGCAGCTGCTTGTGTTTGAGCAGGTAGAGCAGTGGGCCACAAATGTGCTGCTTATCCACCGTGATGAAGGGATAAGCCATGGAGAACACCTTCACCACGAACGCTGTGATCCTGAGATCACAAAAAGTGGAGATGATTGCTTTAAAGGAGCAGGGATAAATTTACAGGACCAAATACTGTAAAACTTATATAAATTATGGAAATACCAGGTGCTGGCTTTTTCATTGCGAAACGGTGGATACGAGTCATCCTTTTTACGATAATGAAGCTGGTTCTCATAGCCTGAGACAGAAGCATAGAGAAGAATCATTCAGCTAGCAAAAATCAAACATTTTCTATTAGTAACATTTGAATTATCCTTATCAATCTAGCATATCCACTGCAATCTAGCAAGCTACTGCTTATATGGAGGTGGTATTATACCATACTTACAGTGAATTAGCTCAAGATCTTTGCTGGATTTGGCCTAATTTTACCTTTCTTAATGTAGGAGATAGCGTCCTCCCTACGCTGCAAACCCACATTCTTCCACTGGGAGCTGCGGTCCAGATAGTGAGTAGCAATGAGTGGCAGTGTGATTCTTGCCAGGTTCTGCTCCACACAGCCACCGGGCATCCGGATCAACGCCGCAAGTGAGTCCTTATTGATGGAGTTGTCAATGCTGTCGGCCAGCAAACTACCTAAAAATATGCGGAAATAGAATGTCTAAACAAATAGCTCAAGATGAATAGTTACTAATAAGTACAGTATGCTGTTTTAAATTTTACCTTTGACGTTAACATATGTTTCTGGAAGTGAGTTAGGAACAACCGATCTCAGCTTAGCTTTATCCACCTGAATCAGCTGATTTCCATCTGAAGATCAAACACACCCACACACATACACTAAATATGGGCTTTATTTATTAAACTGGATTGTAATTGCGTCCTAAAACACAAACAGGAACTGTATTCATGATTTAACACACTTTCAGCTAGATGGTGCTCTTTCACAGTTTTGTTGTTATCTGAAGTGCTCTATGAAGTTTTATAGAGTTCACATTATTAAATGTAAACCAGCTCTGCCGTAAACAGGCATAAAATGTACAGCTACAGTACCTGGAATTTCTCGCCTATACATGAGTATAAAGAAAATCAGTGTTAACTGAAACATTACTGTTCGGCAGGAATTTTTCAATGAATTTGACCAAATAAGTCCATGTTAATTCTAATGGCTCATTAAATCAAGGCAACAGGAAGTGATCTCACTGCTGTCTCCTTTATCAGAAGGGTTCAACAGGAAACTCCTCACATCCACCTTCTGAATACCCTCCATCTGCAGTCAGCCATACACGCACACACACACAAAAGTGAAATATAATAGCTGATGGTTTGAATAAAATGCTATTAAAATATATTTGACCTAGGTTCATAGACTATGCTTATCATATACAGTATTCTAATTAATCCAAACACAGGCTCATCTAATGAAAAAAACCTTCATATCAAAATTTACCACCACACGGAGGTTTTTGCGGATTGCATCCTGTCCTATGAGGCTACTTGACACAGCAGTGATATGCAGGGGGAGCTCTCCTATTCGAAGTGGGATTATGGTGTAGGGGATGAGCACAGAGGAGTGAGCTCGCACCAACACCTCCTGCTTATGATCCTCAGTAAACGCTATACTGCACATGTCCTGTGTCTTTGAAAGGATCACCAGCACCTACAAGGATACATGTTCGATAAGTAAATGGTAGTAGTATCTGTTAATAAAAATTAACCATGTTGAATAAAAAGATGCACTAAAGTTTGAGGAAACATTAGGAAGTGACCTTCATGTTTTTGTTCATGTAGTTGTGCAGCACAGCCCTGACTTCCACATGCTCATTTCTGGCTGCAGTGTGAGGAAGATGGAGGTTGATGAAGAAAGGCTTCCAAGCTCGAATGTTCAATGGCTCAGCCACACAGAAACCTGAAGGAGCAAAAACAATAAATAAATTAAAATGATTTCAACATGGGAATGGGAGCCTGCTCAATTTATGTTTTGTGGAACACCCTCTGCTAAAAATTTATTTGGCCCTTACTTCTTTAAGAAAAACTCAAACAAATAGGCTGAAAAAATATAAGGAAAGACAGCTACAGATAATAAAAAAAATACAGTCCAAGGAAATTACCTGTCTTAGATGATGCACTAATACCCAAAATATCCCACTGTGTGATGCTGTCAGGGAGGACAGACTCCACCGGGACAACAGCCAATCTGAAAAACAACAAAGGTGCCTGAATATATATTTTTTTATCCAACCAGAGTTGGAGCAATGAATGGTCTTTTGGTATTTAATTTTGTGCTTCAGAGAAATTAGCAATCATGGTGGTATTTATATTGGATCATAAGGAAGTTAGAAGGTCATTTTGATATGTTGGTGAAATTAGTAGGCAGGAAGATACAATCATTTGTTTTAAAGTGTAGCTTGGTCATTTGGGGTGGGGTAACTGGTTTGCAGTTTTGAATTGGGACAATAAACATTTTTAAAAAGTAAAAATAAAGAAAATTCAACAATGTTAAAAAAAGAATAGAGAGGTGAAAGGGAGAAAGAAAGATCACTACTATGGTGTTCTAGGTTACTGTTAGGCTTTTGGGTAATAAAAGGTCATGGGCTGTTTGGATTGGTCCTTGGATTGCGAGCATAATTCATTCCGGAAGTGTGCTTTAATCCAAAGCCCTTAAATATCAAAGCAAGTTTCCCCATAAAAAATAAGGAAAACTCTGATGATTTATTCCACAACCCAAAAATATTCATATACACATAATTAATACAAAATATAAAGTAAAAATTAAACAAATTAACGTGCACTTTACCTTTGAAATGAATCGTGGCTGGTGTGAATAAGATGACAAAGAGAAGGAGGAAGGGGTCTACTGTGTAGGATGACTTTTACACACATTCACTCACTAACGGAATTACTGCTCTCTGAGTCTCTGTCGGCAAACTGGAATCTTTTTCTTTTTGCACAACTTTAACAAGGAATCTCTCTAATGACACTTGCTTTTGTCTCCTTTTGAGGATTTCGTGGAAATCTGACATTGCGTTGTCGGTAACCAGATTAATCTCGCGCACTGCTAAAGCCTTTTAAACATTTTTTTCTTGACAGGGGCTGTGTTGTTGCATCACAGTTAATAAAAAAAAAAACTTTTAATACACTTGGACACAAAATTAAAAGAATGCTTTACGCGCAAACCCACACACACACGGTTACAATGTTATAGTAAACGAGACACATGCGCACGTTGACTATACAAGTGACACATGCACACTGAGACCAAGCATGGAAGACAATTACTGACAATCATGCAGCACAGCAAGAGAGAGAAGAATCATTAGCTCAGTTGTGATCACATGACACTCAGCAGACAACGTGTATACATACGAATTGCATTTACTCGCGTTACTGTAATTGGGTAGTTTTTTTGTGTACTTCTACTTTTTATAGTTTTTAAAATCTGTAATTTTACTTTTACCCAAGTATGTTTTGTTTGAAGTATTGTACTTCGCTACATTTTAAATCATATTCGCTACTGAGTAAAAAAAAAATTAATGAAAATGAAAAATAGTATGCTTTGTATAAATGCTTTGTTGCACTCGCGTGTGTGCATTGTGATCTGGTCATGTGGCGCTCCAGACTCCACTCCAGGTTTTCTCACTGTCCCTACATCGGCATTTACCTGACTTTCCACACGGTTGCTTTCACCCTGAGAGTGACGTCATCAATCAGCACGACCATATATAAACCGGAGAGAGACGCGGGAAAGAGGAGGCGTGTAGGCGAGGTGTTGGTTGTGTTGGAGAAAGATGATTTTTGGATTGTAATTTTGGTGTTTTGATATTTGATTGTGTATTTTTGACTTTTTGCCTTCCATTGACTTTGATTATTGCTTTGCCCCTTTGGTTTGGTTGCTTGGCTCTTTGCATATATTTGTAGATAATTTCACTGTATGTTCGTGTAATCTAGCTACTAAAATACATATACCTTTTTGTTTACTATTTTGGACTGGTCCCACCCTGAAGCTGATCCTGGTGTCCATACAGTTTAAAAATAGAACCTCGAACCATTCTTTTGCGGTACGGCCAAACCCTAGACTGGGATGTAACACCATATTTAAGCGACCAATTTGACTTTCAAGCACAAGAAAGGCCACAGCAAAGGTGTTCCTTCAATTAAAAACAACTACAGATGTGGCCATTAAGAATGCGCGTGTTTTCCCGCAAGATGCCGCAATTTGGCGCGCGGCGTGCCGTGACTTGCCGCAAGCAACATTCGGGAATTTAAATAAATGTTTTGTGCTTCACTGAATATCCCCAAGATGGCGCATGGAAGGACTTTATCTAAAAGCCGGACCAAGTACAACGATGAATTGTGTATAATTAGTTAGCCTAAAACAATATTGTTTCCAATGCTGAAGCAAACATGAATTTTATTTTGTTT
>JAQMYG010000023.1:38804583-38816324 GCA_030014215.1 Clariallabes teugelsi | reverse complement strand
TATATATATAAAAATTAGTATTGTACATTTAATCAATCCATTTCTTTGTTAACAACATGATACAATGCAATGATTGATTTGGTATAAATCATTATCAAGAGAACAATTGTATACTCATATATTTAGATTCTCAGGAGATGCGCACCTTCAGCACAGAAGGTCGGTCATTCACCCTTCTATCGAGGGTGAATGAACGATCATCTGTCTGTGGCTGATCGAGCTTAAAACGGGTCACGTGCTGACCGATCATGGGTCACTTTATTTAGAACAGCAGGATATCACCATTCATACTGTACATCTCATCATGATGTAAAAGACATCAAGGTTACCTGTATATTGGCGTAGTGTAGTAATTGCCGACTTTCTTCTTTTCCGCGTTGTATCGAACCCCTAGAAAGTAAAACAACACTCTGAAGTAAAAACAGTTTTTAAAGATGCTGCGTATGAGCAGAACTTTGTAACAATGAGAAACCTAAAACATGTATTATGCTATGGTTCAAAATAAAATCCGCCAGATAACAATTTGTGTCTTACTCTAGTCCACCCACACCCACACCCACACCCACACACACACAGGTTCACCCTGTCCTTTACCAAAGCTACCTAGTGTCAATACAAACAACAAGCGTCATCAGACCCCAAATTAGATAAGGTGCGATCAGTTCGTCATTTCTTCAGGTCCCGACTCTAACATCTTCGTGTTTAAATCGTCAAAACCTAACCCATCTTATCCAATCATAGACAAGCTCTAATTATATCATTATAGAGATATTATGAAATACCATAAGGCTTAGAAGGCTTTCACAAAGCCTCTGGTAACTTCTAAGCTCAAGGATACAGGCAGTGACTGAAGGAGTGATACGACTGTTGTCCAGAGAGATCATGATATCCTGACAGTGGATGGATGACCTGGGATAAACATCAGTTTGGTTTCACTGACATTAAGGTTCAGTTGATGAGCTTCCATCCAGGATGAGATGTCTGCCAGACATGCTTTTATTTCAGACATTTTATTAGTTATTGAGGCTGTCAGTTTGGCTACTCCTCAAACAAAGCAACAACTTTAGGCCACTCCCCTATCTGAAAATCTGGGGGAAATCCGGTGTCAATTAATCTGCTACGATTCTCAGAGCGACAGGTGAAAATATCACAAGCCTATTGCGACTGAAGGGGATGCACACTACATCAACGTTCGTACGTTTTACTTTAATCCTTAACACTGTCATCGTCACAGCTGTAATATTGTCATACAAGTGTGATTGTACATTTACATTGCTTGTTCAAGCACACTTGGGCGATAAAACTGATTCTGCAACATGGCATCGGTTAAGAGCTGCTTTACATACAGAGCATCGGAAAACTTACCCATGCCTATATGATTCTTACAGCCATCACACCAGATGTTGTAGGGCATCTCAAACCTGAATCACACACACAGAATATCCTATTAGGTTTCCTTTCATTGAGCAGTTGGGTGGTTTGAGTGAGCCGGGGGGACACATACAAACACTCGGTTTCCGCTCCACTCGATAAGCATGTGAATGACTTGAGAGCGACATTGTGTGTGTGTGTGTGTGAAAGAGAAGGAGAGAGTGGTCCAGAGATACTGTGTGTGTGTGTTTTACCTGATAATGAGGATGCCCTGTGAGAGCTTCCTGGCTCTCTCGCGTAGCGGATGAGTGTTCCAGTAGCCATTGATGGAGCGATGCTGTAGAACAAGAGAGAGACACACGGCCATGGTTAAATCACATGTGACATCACAAATATGATTTCCTTACTGTTACTTTGGTGTTATAATGAATGAATGAATGAATGAATGACAATACCCCTCACCTTAGCAGGGTCAAAATCTGGAGGGTAATACTTGTTCACTCCTTTTCTCTCTCCCTAAAGACGACACAGATATTTAGTACAGGCACAGAAAGCAGGTGTTATACAGTGCTACAGTGCACACAAACTCACTGACCATGATTTCAGCTCAGTCAAATCCAGCTAAGGCGACCTGAGAGAGAGAGAGGGAGAGGGAGAGAGAGAGAGAGAGATGGAAATAAGAGATAAGAGTCTGTACCACTTGTAGTAAGCTTGGACTGTACGCTAACACATCGTTATGCCTTGCGCTTCCTGGTCAGATTTCTACAAATCCCGCCTCCTCTGCTGCGATAGGTTACTAGTAACGAAACCGATCGTCCTGTCCAAATCAGCGGCCTCTGTGACGAGACCAGCGACCAATCACGATGCAAGAAAAACACACCATTAGCTCCATTAGTAGCAAACAATCTAGAAGCTTCTTACGTTGTAGCGTTTGCTTTAAATATTATACCAACAGCTTCTTCTTCTTCTACTACTACTGCGTCCGTTCATGCTTGGTTACATGTCATAAAAAGAAATACAATTTGGGGGAAAAAATGAAAAGAAACTGTTTAAAAAGGCAATATTCACCAAGTTTAGGATCCTGGGGCTAGTCAGACTGGTGTGCAGACCAAAATAGTCTCCTTCGTCTTCTTCCTCACTCAGCAAACGTTGTGGCGTGTTTTTGCCACCTGCTGGACTGGAGTGTGCAGGACACCCGTAACATCTGTTTTTCTCGGGGCTTTATCCATATTTCGTCCCTACGGGTCGCATTACAGTGGTACCTCGGCATACCACGAGCATGTTTGTTAACTCTCACGAGACAAATAAGCAACCACAGCTTCATAAACAAGCCCAAAACAAACCCAATATTACTATAGTATTTTATGGCCACATAGTCAACATTAACACGTTAACATGTTAAACTACACAGCATACACACGCAACTAGTCAAAAGTTTGTACACACCTTCTAATTCCATGGTCATTCCTGATATTTCTTTCTTTCTACAATATGAAACAATACGGAAAGCACCCAAAATATGCAATAATCTATTTTGAACAGAGATGTATGTGCTAACGCTCTGTGAAGCCTTCATAACAGCTCTAATCTGGTGATTTCTGAGGCTCTTGGCTGGTAACTCTACATTAACTTGTCCTCTGCAGCAGAGATAAGTTTTATGTTCATGAGAGTCGGTTTCATTATCGAGCTTGACAACACTGGTCTTGCAAGGACTGTTCCAGAACACCATTCCAAATCCACCATTGTTCTGGATTGTGGTAAACAAATCACTACAGAAAAAAACACTGAATTAAAAGGTGTGTCCAAACTTTTGGTACTGTATTTTTTTTTTTTATTCATTCATTCATTTTTACAAAAAATAAAATTGCAACAAAGTTTGTTTTTTGTTTTGTTTTGATTTGAGGGGCAGGCACAATTGGTCACAAACGAGCAGAATGCGAGATGCAAGAGGACAGGCCAGGAGTAGGTAACAGGAACAGATAAGCTACAGTAATATTAGTATATTAGGACCAGTGTTGGATGTAACACGTTACAAAGTAACACACTAAAGTACTTGGATTCCTTTTTTGGTGTAACAAGTAATCTAACGTGTTAGGTCCGCCAGTTAAGTACGCAGTTATTTAGTTATATTTTCAAAAATGTAATCCATCATTCAGACAATTTATGTAATCCGTGAGCCAGACAGCAGTCATTGCCAATCTAGTAGTGTGTGTGAAAGTCGTCAAACAAGCCCCGCCCCCGATAACCCGTCCCCCTCTGTTATTCCTGCTGTAATACCCCTATCTCACCTATGCGGTTTGACTGTGCAAGGACCGACGCGCGGAAAGATGGAAACGTAATCACGGCGCCAAAGCTCCCCGTGAATCATGATGAACCGTACTTACGGCCACCGCGCGAAACCGCGTAGGTGAGACAGGGGTATTAGTAGTTAAGGGATTATGGGCCAAACATCACTGAGTGATGATGGTAGAATAATTATAAAGGTCTTGACTAAAAAAAACATGCATAAGGAATCACAAAGGAGTTTTCATTTTCTGCAATGGAAAAGTACTCGAACTAGTTACTTTTATCAGAAAGTAACGCTGCAATGTAACTGACTACTTTTTAAGACAGTAATTTTGTGATGTAATTAGTTACTTTAAAAAGTAATATCCCCCAGCACTGATTAGTTGTGCTTGTTTTTGCCACCTGCAAAAATTTATTACTAGCCTACATTATGAAAACATATACTAAAAAAAATACCTTTTTCCTTTTCCCAATCTTTATTATTTTTGTTATATATCTTTGTTGGTGGAATTATTGAGTAATATGAAGAGACCGAGCTTTACATGATCATTGACATGATTTTTTCTTCTGTTTAGGAAAGCGGGGCTGCAGACCCATAACAGCTCTGGGGAGCGGGATCTACTGTGGGCTCTGTGCAGGTCCACAAGGGGTGTGTAGGAGGGTGTTACAGTGCTGATTAGTGCGAGGCAGTGTAGAAAGTGTCAAACACTGTATTTGGGGAAATGGAGACCATTAATGTAAAAAACAATGTTGCTTGTCAGATTTTTCAATCAATCAACAATGTTTTTAAAAACAAGCCCAAAAAAAGCGACCAGTAATATTTTCAAGTGACTTGAAGCCCAAGGTTTCATTTTATAAGTGGAACTAGCAACTATGACCATGAGACCTCACAAATTTTCACCTTAACAATCGAGTTGGGTATCATTTGGGTTTTTGACCACAGTATTAGTACCGGTGCCGAAACGGTGCCTGAACAGATACTTAAAAAAAAAATGTAAAAAAGAGAGAGAGATCCACAAAAATGGTGGATAACATTAAAGAACAGCTTTTTATTGAAAAATAAAATTGCTTCTATTTTAAATAAACAATATAATAAAAGTTATATATACTTAAATAAGTAAATACAAAACAGAATACATGTATATACATTTGCCTTATCTGGCAAAACACAACACCTCTCCTGACTTTGCTAGAGTTGATCTGACTGGAGCCGGGGATGCACACACTGCCAGTTGATGTCCGCAAGCTGTTACATCCCTCTGCTTTTAACTTCATCCCATGTGTCCTCAACTGTTTCATTAGGTTTGACAAGTTTCTCCCTTTACAACACAACTGCTGAAAGACATTTGTTGCATGTCACGGTGTTGGAATCCTTTGTTGTAAAATAGTCACACTTTAGAACGTTTAACTATAGGCATTTTAGTTTAAGCTTGGCGAGCTAATGCTACCCGCTGCCAACACAGAGAAAGTGTAATTACTGCGTTCACGCAGATGGTCTCATGTCCCGAGATGGGCTTTTAAGTTGGAATGTGAAAACATGTTCACTTGCATTACTACAAAGATTAGTTGGATTTGTATTATTAGAGCTTTCCGACTAGCGTTCATGGGAAAATTATTGTTAATGTGCGGTGAGGGTGGAGATGCTTCTTACATCTGTTTCAGAGAACCAGAGAACAAATATTTCAATCAATCACTCAGACATTTAAGTGGCACCGAACTGAATCAGTGAAATCTGATTTGGTACTTTGGTTCAATAGGGTTTATAGGGTTTCGTTACCCAATCCTAATTAAGAACTGGAATTTTGCAAGAAATTCGGTATACGAAGCATTTTCAGTGTATGACCGAACGAACCAAGCCAGACTATGCTGCATGTGTGTCCAGTGTTAAAAACCTGTTTGGATCAGTGGAAATCCAAGAAAGCGAGTGTACATATTTTTTGTGGGAGTTTTTTTGTTGCCATTTTGTGCAAGATTTAGTGAAGACATAGCACCACGGGTCCCAAGAATGTTAGCAAGAATGGTAACAAGAAGAAGTCTCAGTGTATAAGGTTAGGCTAAATCCTATTTATTTAGCCAAACAAAGTCTTGTAAATAGATTTACCTTAAGTAAAGGAGCAGATCTGGGGGACTCATGGACATAGAGTATTATGATGAACTTGTATGTTTAGATGCCTCTTCCCCACTCTCATTGATCACTCAGGTTTGTTGACGTTGAAGTGAGTGGATGCTTTACATCTCAGGGAGCCCTTATGTCTGTGTATCCTTCTGGATCTCCCTTTTAGTTATGCTGTCATAATTAGTCCTGCCGGAGTCCCTGCTTGCACTCTGCACTATATATACATCCATCTTATACATTATTTGACTGTGACCATACCTAACTGTAATCTTTCTTCTCTTCTGTCCTCTCTCGCTTTCTCTCTCTCTCCCTGTCTCTCTGTTGAGCACTCCTGAGCTGCCAGTGATCCAGACCCCCCCTGCCCTCTGGAACTGTCTGGCTCATCCTGGTGCCCCGCTTCTGGAGATCACGTCACATGGATGCTGTTGTGGTCTGTTTGGGATGCATGTGGTGACTGGGGACAGTTCCACTATACCATGAAGATGGTCCTTGCCTCGGCTAATGCTGACAGCTGTTCTCTAAGGCCTTGTGACTGGAGTTTCCTACAGTCTACCTAAGCATCCAATAACGAACTGGAATATATTAACATAAAGATATCAATTGTTATATTGAACTTCTAGCTGGCTAGTATGACTGCAGATCGATCCCTGCCATCTGTTATCACCTAAATGAGGATGGGTTCCCTGTTGAGTCTGGTTCCTCTCAAGGTTTCTTCCTATTGCCATCTCAGGGAGTTTTTCCTTGCTACCGTCACTCTTGGCTTCCTAATCTAATCATATGATTCATAAACATTCACATTTCATACAAACATCCATAATTTTCTTTTGATTGTGTTTTGCTATTTTGCGCCAATGACAATTGTTAAAAGCACTATACAAATACAATTTAACTGAATTGAAAAGAGATCTACTTTAATGTCTATTTATTTCATAATTTACTTCATTTACATGAAGTGTAAATAACTATCTATAATACTTCCTAGTGACATCCATGACACTGATCAGCCGTAACATTTAAACCACTGACAGGTTGTGAACAGGCTTAGCACTGTTGCCTTGCAACTTCAGGGGTCCGGTTTGATTCCCGTGTCAGGTCTGTGTGCATGGAGTTTGAATGTTTTCCCCATGCTTGGTGGATTCCTTCCGGGTACTCTGGTTTTCTCCCACAGTCCATAGACATGCAGATTAGTCTAATCAGCATTCCCAAATTCCCCATGTGAGGGTGAGGGTGTGTGTGAGTGTGTGCCCCTCCTCATGCCCTAAGTCTCCTGGGATAGGCTCCCGGCCCCAAGCAACCCTGTATACAGTATAAAGCTGTATAGACGATGAGTGAGTGAATGAGATAAAGTGAACATCACTCATCAAGTGGTGGGACATATATTAGGCAGCAAATGAAGAGTCAGTTCACTAAGTTGATTTGTTGGAAGCAAGAAAAATCTGCAAGCGTATGGATCAGAAAGACTCTGATGTATTTTGGTGGCTGGACCACTTGGTCAGTGCATCTCCAAACGGTCTGTGGAATGTCCATAATTCAGTGGTTAGTACCAACAAAAATCGAGCAAAAATAGAAAATAAGAAAATAGAATGGATCAGGCCACGTTCATGTCTTTCTCCACAATGGACAATGGGAAGAAGGTGAGCTGGCTGAGGCATTCATGTGGATGTTAGTTTGACATATACCACCTACTGTACTTAAACACTGTTGAAGGCCAAGTATTTCACTTCATGGCAACAGCAGTGAAGGGCAGTGACTTATTTCAGCAGGATAATGCACCCTGCCACATTGCAAATTTGGTCAGGAATGCCCTAAGGAAAGAATCGAATGCGATGCTATTCCTGAATATCCTATACAGGATAACTACTGAATAATCCGATACTCACGTATACGTAGATTCAGGCAGTTTGTAGCGCGGCCACATAAAGGGGGCATTTTAAATAGCAGAGAAGTGATTAAAGAGCTAATGCTGCTCACCTGTGCAATAAAGAGTACCCTATTTGGTTTTACTTGTCCTCATAGACAGTGTTGGTCACAGGGTTAAGCTCTCGCGAGCATGCGCGTTCGCAGCGCGAGGGAACCCGGAAGCGGCGTCGGGTCACGTGTGCCGGTATAAAGCCGGAACCGGCAAAGGACCCGACACGGAGAGATGTACCCCAGCGCTGTTGTTTTGAGAGAGAGTTTGTTTGTTACTTCCGAAGGATTATTTTCATTGCTTGGATTAATCTTGTTGGACACTCACAATTCACCTCTCGTTCCGTTTCTCGAGCTCCCGGATTCAACATCTATACCGGTGAGGCCGAGCCAATCTCTCCCGTGTACCATTTCACCCATTACAATAACACTGACTCTGGACTATCATACACACACTCACACACCCTCATACATCACACACATTGTTTATATTTGTATATATTTTGTATATATTGGTTTTGGTGCACCTTGTTTGTTTATTTGTTGGTTTGATTTGTACAATACACTTTGGTTTGGTTTAAATCTAGTTATTGTGTCGCGTCTTAACTTGTCCCGCCTCGATTGCGCAATACCGGAAGTGTTGTTTATAAGCCCGTATTTTGATTCTCGACCCCATAGCAAAGTAACTAGTGATTATATAATATCCAAACGTTACAAGTTTGTTCAGTCACATGCATTTACCCAGAACACATAGATCATCCAATTAATGTTGCCTCTGCATTACAGAACCTTCTCTGCCTATAACAGCAGTTCTAAAAAGGTTTTGTGAGACATTTTGTTACAGTGAAAGTAAAACCAATGCGCTGTACCAATCTTGGATATCTTCTTCTTCTTTTCTTATTTGGCAAGTTTACGAAATTCCCAAATCTCCTGTATGTAATATATTTGAGACGAAGGAGTCAGTAAAATCATAGATTAATGGCAAAATTTAGTTATGGAGTAGATTGTGGTTCTGGTAATTTTGACATGACCATTTGTGCGTAATAGTTCCTAGAAAGTTTTAGATTTAAATGCCTTTTTGGAACATGACTTAAATCAGATTTGTAAATGTAGGAACAATGCAAAAACAAACAATCCAGAATTATGATTTATTATAAATCTTAGACATTTTGGAAAGAAAGTGATTAAACAGACAGTTTAACTGAAGCTCCTGCCATACAAACCATCAGATAATGGAATCAAGAACTGGGCTCACCGTCTCCCAAAAGTCCATTTGAGCCACTGTAGACAAGTGATGCTGAATGAAGTGATGGAACAGAGAGACAGAGGAGAGAAGAAGAATGTGAGCCAGTGAAAGAGGCCCGGCCGCTGTCCGCCGCCTCAGGTTTTCCGGGTCAAATTTACGGCGTAAACAGCAGCCGCACGGCGAGCTTCAGATTCCGAACTAATTCCCACGAAATACTTCTCATTACAGCCCCTGCATTCCTGCCCAAAGCAGACAAACCCTATATGGACCAGAGAGGAGACCTGCGCCTTCCTAAATCAAACAGCCACCACTTCAGCAGCGCATCTATACACTGAGGCCCTTTACAAAGGGCGCATGATGGAATTGCACACTGCTGTGCAAATTATTTTGAGAAAAATTTTGTCTACATTTTTTAAAATGGTTGGATGGAAATTTTAAAATCCTGGCATAAGTGTTTGTTGAGTGGTTAAACAAACCTTAGCAAAAAAATGTACATACAGGGAATTCAGCCTTTTTTTTTTTCTTTTACTTCATAGCAAATAAACTACATGGGAAGAGAAAACAGGATATAAAACTCACAGTAACTTTAAAACCTTTTAACTTTTTAACTTTTAACCTTAAAAATAGATAATGCCCAACAAACTAAATGAAGAACAAAAAGATAGAAACAGGAGGACATGTTAGTGATCGAACAGTAAGATATTAGCTTAACAAATAGCAGTCAGGATGGGTGGATGATTGGATGTAGCGTAAGTGATGAATCACAAATCTACACAAAGGAAATGGCAAAGGAAATGATGCTGGAACTTTCAAATGAAACATATAAAGATGACAGCCTGAAAATTATATTGCCATATCCGCCATATACAACGGACCTCTCCCCAAGCCATTTCCATGTTTGGGCCTTTAAAAGAGTTCCTGGTAGGCCAATGTTTCAGACATGACGCAGGCAGTCTGATCATGGCTACATCTTACTGAGAAAACTTTCTCAAGCACCTAGTAAAACACTAGGATGTAAATTAGAGTCTCAGAGGATTATATAGAGGGATTAATAAAGGGATTTTTATTTTACTCTAATAACTGTGTTTGACTTAAAAGTGTGGGATATGTGTCAGTGTGGGTCACGAGCAGTGCCAGCAGGCATGTGTAAGTGAAAGGCAGATAATGTGGGTATGAAACGTAAGCAGCTATAGCAGGTTTACCAACAGCAAGTCCGTCGCAGTCTGGAAGCGGTGGCAGGCCGGAATTGAGGCATGGAAGCCAATCTTTGGCAGCACCAGGGGCAAATCCAGAATTTGAAGCAAAGGAGATGATCTGGATGTCACAGTCCAGAAGCAGTGGCAGCAGACCAGAACTGGAGGCAAGGCAGAAGTCAAGGCAGCAGCCCACATCTTAATGGCAGCTAAATCTCAGAGCTGGCCATAACTAAAGGCGGAAGTGCCAAGGCAGCGGCCACAGTCCATCAGTGGTTGACCTTTGACAATCTGACCAGCGACAAAGAACACTCTTTATAATAAAAGAGATGATTTTTTGGAAACACAATGGATGCAGGAAGCACTGTACTGTGCGGTTAAACTGACTATTAATCAGACTATTTATTTAAACCAATGATTGATTGTGGAATGGTGATTCCCATCACCACGGTGCACCATGCAAGAATACATGGGACACCTCCACCTAAGGGCAATTTAGTGTACCCGAGCCATACACTGGCATGTTTAAGAGATGAGAGGAAACTTTCAACCCACACACATGGACTCGATAACTTGACACCACTATCAAACTGATGACTGATGAGCTGTGAGGAAGCTACTTGCTTTGTACATTTTGCCAAAAACAACTGCAATGAAGAATATAATGAGTTAGGGTTCGGATATAAATTTGGGACAGAATTTAAAGGATATTTTAGCTCCAAATACAGTGGTACCTCGGCATATGAATTTGCCGAGCTATCACTTTACCCACAATAGATGCTTTAGGAAGGTCTTGTATTTTTTGAAATACAACACAGTTTAGTGAATTTCCCACACTACAACAATCCGGTCATTACCTGATGAGCTGAACTGAACATCTCCAGTGCCTGTAGTGAATATATTAACAATATAGATTTAGATGACTATAAAATTGACTCTTTTCTTTTCGTTAGGGGTGCCAATCCATCAAAGGGCATGCACACATACACACATTCATTCACCAGGCAATTTGGTTACACCTATTAGCTCTCCATGTCTTTGGACTGTGAGAGGAAACCGGAGTACCCGGATGAAACCCACCAAGCATGGAGAGAACATGTAAACACCATGCACACTGACCCATGATGGGAATCAACCACCTGTAGCGGTGCGAGGTGAAACGTTCGAATTTGTAACGTTCAGAGGTAAAGCTGAAACTTTTTAAATTTTTTGCCAAAACAGCAAAGAGCTTGCAGCTTCTTTGTAGTAAGACATGCTCCTTATTTATCTGATTATCTCAAAATAAAAAAAGGAAAAGAAGTTTGCCCTATCATCTGGAGATTGAGTTGGATTCTCACATCAATCATGGTGACACTAGCCATCATGGGGGTTTGTATGTAAATGAAAGGGAAGGATAGCACTTTCCTCCAAGGATGTTATGCTGTCCCAAACCTTGTGTGAGCAGTAGTTTAAAAAGATGCAGTCAACTGGAGTTAGGGCTGCACGATATATCGAAAAATTATCGTTATCGCGATAATGGTATATGCGATATCCGTATCGCAAACAGTTGCGATAAATGAAATTTAATTTATGTGCCAAGCATTTGTGTGTCCAAATTTGACCAATCAGATGGGCCCTTACT
>JAQMYG010000023.1:38785831-38797579 GCA_030014215.1 Clariallabes teugelsi | reverse complement strand
CGAGATGAAATTCCAAAATCATCTTTGTGAAGTCAAAAAGTTTCCTTGGCTCTGTAGAAGGTGTATTAGTGTTGGCACCTTAAATTGGTGTCTGCCACATGTTGTTGTTGGTCTTTCATCTGCTACTGTTCTTGACATAACCCTCCCATTCTATCCAGGCTCAATAACCGAATCAAACCCAATCCTTCCACAGCACGTAAAAAAAACCTAGCACTGAGCTGCCAATGCCCCTAGAAGTGTCTGCCACATAAACAAAGGTAAATACTGAATAAAGATAACTTTACCAACAGTCTTGGAGAAGATTGTCTGTAACCTCTGAACAAAGATTAGTTAGGTGGCAAGTGCCGAAGGTCAACAGGCCAACACTCACAAGGCTAACACTCAGGCCACTTATCACGTAACTGAAAGGCAGAAAGATAAGAATACAAAAAAAAATGGCTGACATCTCCACACTTTTTCAGTGTCTTCCCCCTGAGCATGACCTTATAAAGTGCAAGGAACATATGACCGTGCTGCAATCCTTCTGCCAGTCAGACACATTCCACGATTCCTTCGGCATTAGTCTCCTCAGAGCTACTTTAGGAATGTTGCAAGTAGGGGAAAAGGCACATTTCTGATAAAATCCCTAAATTTATGTCCGGATTTCAGAAGTCAGTCGTCGTTCTCGGAATTTTTTCAGGAAGATATCTAGCTGTGGTCTGCTGTGTTCTTTCTTAATTATTATCCTTTGGTCTGTCTCATCTTCATGGATTTAACCCATTTACTTCCTCATTCTTAACCTTTGATCCAATAGGTCACGTGTGTTCGACCAAGGGCTAGTCAGGAATACGAACCATCGCGTTAAGATCAAGCTCCGGAGCAAGATTGGCTCATGGATTAAGATCGCAGACACCTTCTCCTGCTGTTCTACAAACAGCTTTAAATGATTTAGCGTAAATACTTAAAAAGATTTATTTCCGCCTCCCAAGTACTCGGGGTATCGGAAAACACCTGCAAATCAATATTTATGCCATTTCGGTATATATTTTTTCTGGGATCAGCTTTGTCCTGAGCACAGGTGAGAAGGGGTGGGGCTAAGCCAAGCCCCCATCTTCGTGAGACAAGCATATATGAAGCAGACTCTGGTACATATCAGCATCATCCAGTTTGTCCGCCTTGATTGCGGTGCAGGAAAGAGAAACGGAAAAAGAGAAAAAGGAAGATGTGTTCTCTTCTGAAGCTAACCATGCTGCTGTTGTGCGTTCAAGTCGGAGAGGGACACTGGCTGCACATGCTACTGGGTAAGCCTAATAAAAAGGTCATGACCTTACAAAAAAGCAGATTTAATATTTCTTAATTGTTTTAAATGTCTTCCCCCATTTACTTTACAATTTTGTAGTGCATTTTAATATATTCTAGGAAGATTAGATTTTAACTATTTTTATGCTAATATTCAATTATTCAGTGCATTTAACATGATGAAACATTCTACTTTTATTTACATAACAGTGTCAATAACCATCATTGTTTAAATTATTTTATTATGCCTCAAGTAAAAGACAAAAATAGACTGAATACACCTCACTAATAACTATTGTACTATTATATAATACTTAAAAAAAATAATTAGTGGCAGCATTGCAACTTCGAGTTGTTGAGTCATACCACAGATCCTAGATTATTTACTGTGTGTATACTTAGATGCTCCCATATTTTTCAGCGTCAGGTATGAAGGAACAAGCCACTTCCACCGAATCTGGCCACGCAGATGAGACTAGGACAGAAGGAAGAGAAGATCAAAAGGAGCAGGAGGGATCGGGGAGACACTGGGGAGGAAGAGTGCTACGTTCACGCCGCAGCGCAGAGGGCCCGTGTGGACTGCATTCGATTTTATTGCAGGTTTGAGACATCACATCAGTTTGTATACATACCTTTAAAAAAATTAAAAAAAACGGTAACATTCAAAATAAACTACAGCAGGTTTTTTTTTTCTTCATTTCACACATGATCATCTTGACCAAAAATATAATTACCAGAGTCAACCAGGTATTTCTAAAAAGAGGAAAGTAAAGGAGATATTTATTGTAAAATCTTTTTATATGTTTTAAAGTTTTCTTGCACAACACTTTTTATATAATAAAAAGTTAAAATCCTGTAATTACATTTTATTTTTTTAAATGTCATTATAAGCTGAAAGACAAAGCGATCATAAGAAAAGCCAAAAAGAGCAGCAGCCAAAATTAAATTTAGTTTTGGTTTTAATTTACTTTTGGGTCGTCTTCCTCTGTGTGTTCGTCAGCCGTCACATATCATAAAATTAGGAACCTGCTATAAGCAGCAGCAGATACAAATACATTTAAATAGGTATATCTTAAAGTCAGCAGTGAGGTATCTGTCCAATTATACACCACTGGCACCCTTAATATAATAACAAGCTTAATACGTTTGTGTTGCAGGTGCGAGACCTCGGCCTCGGGTACGACTCCGACGAAATGGTGCTATTTAAATACTGCAGTGGTGCGTGCCCACGTGTGCCCTCCAACCACGAGCTCACCCTCACCAATCTGCGCTTAAGTGGCGCTTTGCCCCCCACCGAGACCTGGCACCACACGCCATGCTGCCGCCCGACGCGCCATGAGGACATGGCTTTCCTCGACAACTCCCACCGCTGGCACAAAATCGAGAAGCTGTCTGCCTCCGGCTGCTCCTGCGTCGGCTGAAAAATGTAAAGAACATGGACATTTAAAAAAAAAAAAAAAAAAAAAAAAAGCTCAGGCTGTAAATAAGATCCGTGTTTAGGAACGGCAGGTAACAAGCTGACCGCGTATCCAAGCGTGCCTCTTGCTTTCTCTTGGCTTCTTTCGCTAGTGATGCTGAAAAGTTCGGCTTTAGCTTGCGAGGATGGTAAGAACTAGGAATATATTTATATACTGTAAATTATTTATTTATTTATTTTATATAAAGAGTCTTTTATATTTATAATTAGTCTCTGTTGTTCTTCTGTTCTGTGTATATAAAGTGTGTACAGTTCCAATAAAGATTTTAGATGATTTCTTTTAAATGCATCGTTCGTTTAAATGCAATATTTCCTAACACGGACCGTTCATTTTCAGCACTTAATTCCCAACGTCAGAATAAATCATCCAATAACACCATACATTTCACTGCCATTAGTGAAGAATGAAGTCTTGTTTGGACTAAGAACAAGAACAATAAGAACTTGCTTGGACTAGCTTTGTGAAAACTAATAGGAGTATTCACAGTGAAGTACAAAAGGTGGAATAAATTCACGTCGTGTGAAGTCTCTCACCATGCCTCACTCCGCCGTATCCGTTTCCTCTGGCTCCGCCCCCCAGATCTGGACACGTCCCTCCATGGCTGTCAGTAAGCGAGGCTCTGTGGGGTGAAAGGACAGCGACTGGACGACGGCTTTCCCGACAGGCAGCTTCAGCGTTAATGAGCCCTGATGAACGAACACAAACAATCAGCGTTAACGTTCATCAACAGTCAAAGTTATTTAATCCTGTATATATATGTGAGACGTTCAAACCCCGTGTTTGTCATTCAGGTGTGTTAGAGCTATTTAGTGGATTAGGGGATTGTAATGGCCCTCACACACCTCCACCAGGTCCCAGAAGTACACGTGACCGTCCTCGGAGCAGCTCAGCACGTGAGTGTCTTTCTCAGACAGGCAGCAGTCCAGCTTGTAGTCTTTATTCTGGTGTCCTGTGTATCTGCACACAAATACAACACACACACACAATCACGTGAAATGTCATTACGCGGCTTCAATTGATTCCCATGGATACAACTCCATTGTGCGAGATACATGAATCTCTGATGTGTGTGTCGCCACAATGACTTCAAAATTAATTTTTTAAAAACCTATTACATTTATAACAGAGATGAACCGGAACCGGCTGGTTTTAATTTTTAGTGTCCTCAGATATAAATGATTCCGTACTGAGTGTACCGAGGGGCGCAACAGAAATACATTAAAAATAATAATAATATATGTATATATATATTTTTTATCACACACACTAAAAGCGAATTAGTCTCAACCCCACTCATTACAGACACTTCCACCAGTCTCAAAACAAAGCGAGCGCTAATTAATCAAAAATCGTGTGTACTAGAAGCCCCGTGTGCCCGTATGAGAAGACACGCACGCACGCACGCACGCAAGCACGTTTAAATGTTAAACTCTTGTATTTGAAGTTGGTTTGAAGTTTTTTTTAAATGCGGCATTTAGTTTTTAAAATGAGAAAACTAATGTTATAAGGAATGGGTTACATTTAATTACATGGAGTTTTTTAAAGGGATAAAATTGTAGTAAAATCGGGTGAAAATGTTATATCAAATCGCAATTTTAATTAAACCGGCACCCAAGAATCGTGACGTTGTATCGGAAGGTGACTGCTAATTCCCATCCCTAGTGCGTGTGTGTGCAGACGCTTTTATGACTCACTCTCCCAGCAGCTCTCCTGTGCTCTTGTCCAGCAGACGCACAGAGGCATCCAGACTGGAGCTCAAGGTGCACTGACCGTCCTGACTGAAACACACGCATGTGATCGGACCTGCGAATCACACACACACACACACACACACACACACACACACACACACACACACACAAGCAAGCAAAAACAAATTAAAGACTTTCCCCAGAGATCATCCCGAACCAGACAAGCACGTATAACACTCACTGGCAACGTAGTCGACGTGCAGTTGTCCCATCCGCAGGTCGTATCGTCTCACCCGTCCGTCCACAGAACTGACACACAAAGCGGTAAATTTCAGTCACATATGATACTGTCAATCATTCAAGGTTTATATGCTGACCTATATTTTAGCGAGAGGAGGTTAACTCCTGAAACCTTCTTCAGGATGCTGAAAATTACCACAGAAATGAAATGAGTGCTTTAGTAAGATGGGAGATTTTGGTTCTCACCCAGTCAGCAGCTCGTGCTCCACCACTTTCAGGCTGCTGATGCCGTCTCGTGCCTCGTCCAGAGTCTGGATCGAATCCATCTTTCTGGATCGAGTGTCCCAGCAGCGCACTGTGCCGTCTATAGAACCTGAAACACGACATGGCCTCATTTAATATTAAAGGTCTCATAGTTTACTAGCTAAAACAAGTCTCGGTTACTGCAGAGCCACACGCTTCAGAGAACAGCAGAGCTAAGAGGCTCTTCTTCTGTGAGGTCACATTATTCAATTTCTTCCCTAGGTTTTTTTTATAATAAATTAGGGAAGAATTTTTTTGGTTTCTAAACATGACTAAAAAGAGAATTTTGTATAACAGGTGCCCTTTAAACAAAAGGGGATTAGCGCATGAGCTACACAGACTCACCGGAGAGCATTACAGTGGCCTCTTCATTAAATCGCACGCAGTTCACCCTCTATACAAAGAAGATGAGAAGTATATCATTGAATACTATTTGCTGTATAAGAGTAACAATGCATATTTTATATTTAAACCCAAGCAGCTCCACAGCTCGTACCCCTGCGTGACCGCGGAGTTTGCGGGTGACCTGCCCGGTCGCTACATCCCACAGGATCACCGTCTTGTCAGCGCTGCACGAACACAGCTGGCTGTTATCAAAAGAGCTGTGAAGATAAAAGTGAATCCTGTATTAGCTACACCACTGAGCACGTGCAATCCCAAAGCATGGCGCCTACGTGGACGAGAGAAACACGAGGCTCTCACCCGTCTGCGTCCAGCACCTCGTAGCCGTGGCCGCTGTACGTCTTCAGCAGCGCTCCTCGGCTCGTGCTCCACAGCTTCAGGCTTTTATCGCCGCCGCACGTCAGAAAGTAGTTCCCATCGGCTGGAAAACATGTTGCATTTATTAGGACACGGAGTACTTGAAGGACCGACATGTTCATGAATTCTTTCACATTTGCTCCAAATCCAGTTGCAGGAAATTTGGTTGATTTAATTTTAACCAATTTCTTATTAATCTTATATTTACTTAGTATGCATATATAATTATACTGCCAAAAGTATTTGCTCGCCTGTCTTCACTTGCATATGAACTTGAATAACATCCTATTCATCTACTTATGGTTATTACTACTAATACTATTTAATCCTCTTAAATATAAATAAAACTAGAATTTGTTGATGTTTAATAGTTTACTAATATGTATTAAAAATACTAAAATACATTTAAAAATACTGTTTTGTTTAGAATGGAAATATGATTGTATTATTATTATCATTATTACTATCATAACATTATCATTTTATATAAATTCAATGATTATAAAATAACTAAATAAATAAAATTGTATTTTACATATATTGAGAAGGGACTCAATATTTACTTTAAAATTTCCATCATTGCTTTTAAAATAAAAACCTTGTTTAGTAGATCTACAGTATATTGCCTTAATTAAATGTAAATTTGAAACAAAATATAAAAACTTCTTATAAATATAAAATACTTCTAGATTCTACTACACTTTATACATCAGTAAAAGGTATAACATTAATAATAATAATAATAATAATAATTCAATAAAATGTTCATTCAAATCTGTATTATTGTTAAATAAAATAAATGTTAGCATTTTAAGATATATTAATAAAACTACTGAAAACCAACATATTAAAATTATAAGCAACTTTTATTTAAATTTACAATAAACTAGTAGGACTAGAAATAATAATCACAATAACAAGGTGCACTTTAAATTACTTTTAATATTTTAAGACATTTTAATAAAACCACTTAATAGTGTATTTAAAATTACACTTTTCATTCATATTTAACAGAATAAAACTCATTAAAAACTTAGAGGAGTGTTTTGTTGTCTCTAATTCTGACTCATTACTCATGGAAATTTCCGCATATAATTTGATGATATATCTACATTATTCTTTCTATTTGCTTTACCGTTGAAGCGCACGGCTCTGACAGCGGCTTGTTGACACTCTACAGTCCGGAGAAGGTGCTGCGGGAGACGGAGAGGCTGCGGCCGGGGCTCGGGGAACGCCATCACTCTCCCTCTCTCTCAGTCTCACTCTGCTTTAGCTTAGCAGTGCTAATCTACTAAACATTGGGGGATGTGGGGCTTAATAATAAAAAAAACTGCACTGTTTCCCCTTAACGCTGCTTACAAGCACGACGTCGTATACTAACACAGATACCTAATCTTCTTTAAAGTAAAAATAAAAAAAAGCTAATTACACGATTTTAGTCTAGCGATTCAGGCTTGTGATACAGTGCCGCCGAGTTTTTAAGCTAATGGTAATATCCTAAATCAAACACTATGGTACTGCATAGTGTGCCTAATTATTAAACAAGCTTCATTGTACTCGTGCACTATTTAGTACGAAAGAGTGCTGTTTCAGACGCAGCCTCTGATTCCTCTGCTGCTTTTCATGGGTAGATGAATAAAGTTTAGGCGCTACACCGCCCCTGCTGTCTGGGAGGTTCTTCTTCTTTGTTGTTTAACGGCGGTTGGAATCCAGTAGGTTACATTACTGCCAACTGTAGGTCTCATTCTCCCTCAGCTTCCTGGCCTATTAAAACTGATTGTCCAGTCCAGCCATCCTTAAAACATCTAATGCATCCACACACTCACACACTCATTCACACACTACGGGTAATTTGTGGAACACCAATAAGCCTAACCTGCATGTCTTTGGACTGTAGGAGGAACCCGGAGTACCCGGAGGAAACCCACCAAGCACGGGGAGAACATATACATAGCGTTCCAACGTTTAGCCAGAAACTCTAATTTAATAAATAAATAAAGTTTGGCATGTGTTTTAAGACTTTAGCACTAAATTTACATTCTTGAGTTGATTCAGTCAAATAAAACCAGTAATTAGTGTTCTAAACTCAACCAAATCAACCGTCTTCATGCTCAAAATGACTGCCGATTGTTTTTAGCCACGCAACATAGCAGCACTTACAATCAATACGTCCGGTACAGCCAGGATCTTGTGTATGAAATCTTGTTAGCTAACTAAAGAATAATGAGACAAGGGGAAAATGTCTTTTTCGTGTGGATGTCGAAGTCAGAGGGGAAAGGTATAGTGTGGAGAAAGGGGCAAAACAGCAACGGCAAGATGAGTGGGATAATGAACCAAAAGCTAGACGTTTGCATTTAATACATGAAAAACTAGATGTGATAATAAAGAAAACTGGGAATGAGGAACTATTAATTAGCAGACTAAGAATTGGACACAGCCAAAACCTAAACCTTAGGAATGGACTGAGTTGCCATGATTGTGACTGTCACGCATAATATGTGAAAGAGAGGCTAGATATGATGTCACATCTCCAATGAAACCAATATTAAGAGTCTTTTAGAATCATTGATCAGGAAAGGAAGAATTTAATGTTGTTTTTCAGAAAGACTGCAAAGGTCAGGGAAGCTGAGGAGAGAGAGCGAGATCTATAGGCAGCAGTGATGGACTTACTGAACTCTAGCTAGATACTGAGAAGAAAACGTGTCGAGAAGAAAGAGTGTGTGGAAGTACCAGGATAAAGCAGATGAAGCGTTCAAGACAAAACAAGTCAAGACCAGGGAAGGATACATTAGACTTTTGTTTTAAGGAAGGTTGGAGTGGACAACCGGCGTGAAGAGGGAGTGAAGTTGAGGAGAATGAGCCCTATAGTCGCCGGCAATGTAACCAATCTACTGGATTCCAACCTCTGATAAACCACAAAGAAAATTTATCATAGTGTAGGAAAACACATTTACATTTAGGCATTTGGCAGACGCTCTTATCCAGAGCGACTTACAAAAAGTGCTCTGAAGTTTATGTCACTGGATAGATACTTACACTGGGTTACAAACTAAGTGTCATCAGTTAAACACAACTGGGAAGAAGGGGGGAAGGGGGGGGGGGGATTAGTCCAAGAATTGAAGAAACAGATGGGTCTTGAGTTGTCGTTTAAAGATCGTCAAAGACTCTGCTGTACAGACATCTAGGGAACGTTCATTCCACCACAGAAAAGAGTCTGAATGAATGTCGTCCTCGATCCCTGAGAGATGGTGGGACGAGGCGAGCAGTGATGAAGGATCAGAGGGAGCGTGGTGCGATGCGTGGTGTGATTAGAGCAGAGAAGTAAGTGGGTGCTCTGTATTTTTGTCTTTGTAGGCGAGCATCAGGGTTTTGAATTTGATGCGGGCAGCTACAGGAAGCCAGCTAACAAAACACGCTAACAAGTGTATGTAAGATTAATTAGTAAAGAATGTACTAAGCACAAAATT
This sequence comes from Clariallabes teugelsi, assembly GCA_030014215.1. Taxonomy (NCBI): domain Eukaryota; kingdom Metazoa; phylum Chordata; class Actinopteri; order Siluriformes; family Clariidae; genus Clariallabes; species Clariallabes teugelsi. The sequence goes on along the minus strand of JAQMYG010000023.1, from coordinate 38,788,363 downwards.
CTTTAATTAAGTTGTAAATTGTCGTAGCAAAAAAAATTATGAAACACAAATCTCTGAAGCAAAAATAAAAACTAGAAACAGTCATTTTCCCCCCAAAGGTTTATTTACAGTAATACAAGTAACATTTTAACACAAAATACAAATCAAAAATATGTTAAGGAAATTTACAAAATTCCTTAGCGAAGGAAAAAAAACAAAACAAGAACCATTACAGTTTTATTATTTCCCCTAAACCTTAACATGATGCTATTTCGGATAAAATTATAAAGTGACGTTTCACTATATTGTGTCACGATAACAGCAACTAATATAACATTTACAGATGCAAAGCATCCTCTCCATTCTGACATTAAATTTGAGCTAAGACATGGAGCAAAATTACATTTTACCAAAAATAAAAAAGTCAATTCATGTGTTCTGGTTATTTCCTTTTGGTCTTGCCGGGTTTGGCTAAGAGCGCCGGGTTGATCTGATCAGCGCTCAGTCCTCTGACGGAGTAGAGGCGAGCAGCGCGCTCTTGCAGCGTCCCGCCGCACTTCATCCCTCTGTTCGTCAGCTCGGCTTTCAGTCGCTCCAGACCCAGAGCCTCCAGCTCCTCCACGCCGTCCACAGACAGCAGGTCTAATGGAGCGTCTGCTTCCTGATGGAGGATGAGAGAGATGCTGTCTGCAGTGAATACTGTAATGAAAGGAACTATATTTCTCTGCAAACAAAACAAACTACTCACCTCTGTCTGAACCGGCGGTTTGTCTGCACAATCTTTTGCCTCGACAGTTACGGTCTTTTCGGCTTCCTGTTCATCACTGATTGTCTGGTTGTACTCCTCTTTTTCACTGTGCTCCATCCTTCCAGGTTCTTCTTTCTCTTCGGCTTTTTCCTGGCTAGGAGGCGGAGAGCAGGACGCTGAGCCGGCGCTGGAACTGGACCTGCTGCTACTGGCGTGGTCCTGGGACTCGGATTCCTCCTGCCCCCTAGTTGCTGTTGCCGGTATTGCGACTGGCACAGAGCTGCAGGAAGGACCAGCATTAGAAGAAGAAGAAGTAGAAGAAGGAGAGGAAGAGGAGGAAGAAGCTTCAGCTTCGCTTTCATCGCTGTCTCCATCCGAACTGTCCATATTCTCAAGGTCCCCGAGCCCGGTCCTGAGAAAATTTAGATATTTTATTGCATAACACAGGTTGTTTGAAATGACTAACAGCATGCACAAACGTGTAAAGGAATATGGAATAGTTTCTCTCTTTCCCCAGAGCACTGTGGCTGATGGATTCCTCACCAGAAGCATTTCTTCTTTGAGGAAGCGTTTCCATTTTTCGTAGCTGCCCGTTTGCGATGTGGCTTTTCTTCTGCCTGTACTACTCCACTAGATGAAGCCTGCATGCCTGGATGCAAAAAGAAAATAATCATTATATAACTCGCTTAAATTCTGGCGCAAGAAAAAGGCTTAGCTAGGGCTAGCGTCTATCAAACCTTATAATCAGGGTAAAAATACGAGAAACAGAAACTTTGTAATGAATAATCTACAGCCATTTAAAGCACTTAGATAATTTACAAGCTGCAGTTTACAGATCTAATTATCCAAACCAACATACCGCCCTGTTCTTTACAAGTATGTGAAAAGTCAGATTTATTATTTTTTTTAAACCTTTGAGAATGGAGTCCTCCAGCCTCTCAGAGAGGTCGTGACACTGCTGCTCGTACTCAGTGTCCGTGAAACGGTGTTTGGGCTCGGCGAGTTTCCTCCGAATCCTCTCCAAGCGCCTCTGCTCCTTTTCCGCATCTCGGTCAGCCTGCTTCTTCAGCCACTCCGCCATTCTGTGCTCACATGCGCACACAAACACGCGGAATTGTTACTCTCATTTCAACCACACCAACAACACTTATTCATTTTTAGTGCACCCTTGAAAATTTTCCCCCTGGTCACATTAACAGTCCGTTAACATACAGCACCTGAAGTAAAAATGTGCGTGTGCTCAGCCTTACTCTTTTTCATGATTGACATCCCGAAGTCTCCGCCCACTCAGGTCTCTGCAGGCCTCTCGATTGGTGGTTTTCTCAATCTGCGCCCCGAGAGCTCGCAGCATGGAGCCGAAACCTGTCACGCAAATAACGCACCCGGTCAGATGTGATGAAGAATTTAGAAAATCGAAAAGAGAAATTATTAATTAGCAGACTAAGAATTGGACACAGCAACCTTAATAGCAAGATTAATCCATGTATAAATTGTTGAGCATGCACTGAGAAAGAGATCTATAGGTGGCAATGACACAACTTACAGAACTTCCACTACATTTCTGAGAGGGAAACGTGTCGAGAAGATAAAGCAGACTTAAAGTCCAAGTGAAGACAAGATTAGACAAGACATTTTAATGTACTATTCGCACAGGATAAGTATTATCTGGACACCTCGTGTGATTTAGGAATTACCCCCTGACATCTGAGTTTTGTGTGGTGCATTCGCACGGGATAAGCAGAGCCGGCGATTTTACTCGAATTTACTGACTTATCTCCCGGATATGCAGTATATATCTTGAATTG
>JAQMYG010000023.1:38764078-38775667 GCA_030014215.1 Clariallabes teugelsi | reverse complement strand
TACATCTGAAGAATTTACAGCATATTACAGGATTGGAGGGTTGGATGTGGTCATGAGCAATCATGCGCCAAACAACACACATTCTTACATCGCCAGAAAGCTTGGCAAACATGTTTCGGAATGAGGAGTCGATATCGTCCTCAGTGATCTCCTCCTAAAGACAGAAAGAACACACACAATGTGCACAAAATGACAGTAAGCTTATCTCGGTGTTAAAAGCTAAATGTGTGATTCCAAAAGAACACTGAGTCTATTACAGTATGTATTTCTCTATTTTTTTAAATCATTATCAGCAAACTCATTCTAAATAGCAGGCTTTCTAAACATCTGCTAATGTTAAAAATCATTTTCAGTCATCATAAGAAAACCCGTAAATCTAATGGCCTTTACCTCTTCATCCATCATGAACGTCACCTCATCATCCAGCTCTCTAAAAAAAGAGAGAAGTGTCACACTGAACGCATGAAGTGTCACACTGAACGCATGATTACACACATGATTTGTTTGCGTGACTCAAATGTCAATTTCAAAAATAGATATACTAGTGCATCTCAAAAAAATACAATATTGTGATTTTTTTTTCTTGTAATTTTAGTAAAAATGCAAAACTCATTTTATTCAATTTTAAATTCATTACATGCAAGTGAAAAATGTCATGCCTTCTTTGTTTTAATCCATTTTGATCATTATGGCTTACCGCTTATAAAAGAAAAAATCTCAAAATATTAGAATATTTCCTAAGATAAATAAAAATAAATCTAAATTTACAATACAGAAATTTCCAACTTCTAAAAGTATGTTCATTTATGCAATTGTATTTCACATTATGTGTAATGATGCTAATACAGGAGTGTCACTGTTTTTTTTTTTTTTTTTTTATTAAATTACTTTTCACAATACAGTGGGACTTCGGCATACGAACACCCCACTTAGCGAATTTCCATCTTAAGAATTGAAATTTTGCAACAAAGCAGCTGATGCCAAGAGGAATCAATCATACTGTAAATTTCATATATATATATTTCTCTTTTGATGCACTGGTATAAAGTAAACAATAACAGTATAGTGTTTTAAATATAGGTGTTAATATGTATGGTTATTCTTCTTTTCCTGCTGTATGAAAAAATTGTAAGAAAAATATTATTCAGCAAAATTGCATTAATTTTTAATTAGGAATTAGTTTTATTTGTGGGAGGGCTTGAAAATTTTTGAAAGAATAAATAAACCTCTAAAGAATAAACAAGTCAATAAATTAAAGTCGCTCACTCGGTCTCTGACTGTTTCTCAGTAAACACGCGGAGAACGAAGTCGGCTTCTTTCCCAGCTTCGAACGTCGAGGGTACGATGAGGTACTCGCCCGGAGGCAGCCGGAGTCGCGTGCTCACCTCGCGCAGGTTGATGAAGGTCTCGGAACGAGCACAGGATGAGTTTCGAAGGAAAAACTCCTTCTTCAAGTGAACGCTCTGGCAACCGCGGAACTGAGAAACAAATGAACAGTCGTTCGGATCGAGTTTTACTTTGGTTACAATTAAATACAGAAAAGCCACACTAGTATAAAACATACAAAAACAAAAACGCCTGTCAAAATGTCACTGTAACAAACAACGTCTAGTCCTGCCCAGTTTCCTATTGGCTCACAACAAGATCACTTCCCAGAAATGTATTATTGCTGTTTTATTTATTTGCACATTAATAAATGTCACCAGTACTAACACTACTTCTTAGTGGGGGCGCAATTAATAGGGCCGTATAGGGGCTCAGTGGTGGCTCAGAGGGCTAAGGACCTGAGTTACTGATCAGAAGGTCAGCTGTTCGTGCCCCAGCTACACCAGGTTGCCATTGTTGGGCCCTTGAGCAAGGCTCTTCACCCTGTCTGCTCCAGGGGCGCTGTATCATGGCTAACTCTGAACTCTGACCCCAGTTACACTGGGATATACAAAGAAAGAATTTCACTGTGCAGTAATATATATCTGACAAATAAATGCTTAAGTTATGGCACCCCGATATTGTTATTCTTATTTTAATAGCGCAAAAAATTTGTCAATTACTTTGTGTCAGACTGGCTCAACCTCCTCACCAGTAATGGCTCGCTAATTACATTTCCCCAAATGTTTTCCTGTTTTTCAGATTGGGGAGTAGGCGACTCATCACCCAGCATTTTGCCCACGCTGCCAGAAAACTTCCAGCCAAATGTTTGACTGGCTCTCCCAAGCGAAATGGGATAAAACTACCTCCAAAAAAATATGGGGATCTGTTTGGTACCTGTGCCGGACCACTTCATTCCCCTCACCCCTAGCTTGATCTTTGTTGGTACAATCAGAAAGTGAGCCATGGTAGGACTTGGAAAATTCACCCCATGAAATCACTGCTGGATACATTCTCTGTTTCTGTGAGTTCAGGTGCAGGGTGGAGAGGCGAGGCAGCAACAGCAAGTGGACCCAGCCACACTCCCTTTGACTCACAGATATCACAGCCTCAGAGGTTTGTCTCAGAGGTTTGTCCTGGAAAAGTGGTGCGCCATTGTGCTCCGACTTGGTTTCTCCAGAAATTGTATCTACTTCTACTTACGGCTACTTATTCTCCTCTCAGCTTGGATCAACACAACCCAAAAAAAGCTTCCATATATAGCAGATAACAACACGAAATAAAGCAAATTTAAACCAAATTTGCAAATTTTACTGTATTGTGTCTCCCAACCAAATGTAACTGGAATCCAATACAGCTGCTGTGTTTACCTCGTCTGGAACCTGCACAAGGGAAAAACAAGAGGCCGACACATCACATTAGCACATCATCATCATCATCATCACGGATATCCTAATTAGAGCAATTCTTTAAAAAAATCAATGTATATTTATGCTCAGGACGCTTGACCTCATAAATGGCGAAGCCGATGGTGTGCATGTCCTGGCCCTGCCTACGGTAGCGCCGCCGGTCCTTCTGCATCAGTGCCACCAGGAAGCTGCAGGCCACCTCAGGATCATCGGGATCATCGTCCTCCTCCAGCAGCGTGATCTTGTACTGTGGGTTTATCCAGAACGTGTCTGACAGATAGAGAGAAAGAGAGATTATGAATATGATGCTGTAACATCAGTATGACAAACATCAGTAATTAGTACTTATCTTAGTGAACTGTTAATACAGTGCAAATATGCACTGAATTACATTATTTAGTATGATGTTTGTGTGTGAGCTGCTTACTGGGATGATTCCTGCAGCCTCCCGCTGTGCTCCCTCTCCTCCAGGTGCCATCAAACTTGATGGTGTTCCAGAAACTCATACTGTCATCACTCAGTGCATCCGGGGTCAGGTTACAGATCTCCAAGCGTGAGAACTGGCGCTTAAACTCCTGAAACGACATCCTGTAACAAAGAAACAAGACGGGACGAGCAAAAGGTTTAGATAATGTAGGTTGTTCAAATCAAACCGGGACTTATAATGAAATCTCTTGTGAATGAAAAGTGAAAATCCTTGAAGAACGACGGATAATTTGTTGCCAACTTGCGGAAGACACACATCTGTCAGTGGGAATCATTCACCAACAAGACTTGCACATTACAGGAACTCGGCTGGGAGTTATTGTCACATCCTCCGTACAGCCCTGACCCCGAAGAGTTCCTGGGAGGCTAGCGTTTCAGACGTGATGCAGGCAGTCCAATCATGGCTCCAGCGTACTGAGAAAACTTTCTACCTCATAACAGAACTCATAACTGTGTTCTGTTATTCTGCACAATTGAAAGTCCTGGTTTGACTTGAATGCCCCCTTGTATCTGCAAAATGACAACGTGCATGCGTAAACAAAACCCCATAACTCACCAGAATTCTCCGTCTTCTTTTTTACAGTTCATATCCTCTCTATCAGACGGATCGACCTGGTTCCATTCAGAAGAACTGAGGAAGAAGCACGGTGATGTTAGCACACATTACAATAATGTACAAAATGTGGAGTTTGTAAATCCGACACTAATATATGACGTTAGAAGCTGTCCTGTTCTCTAAATATGATGTTTAGGAGATTCAGACTAAAGTTGATGCTTGTTTTATAGTCAGCTGCGAAACCAAAGTGACTTTGAACGTGAGCCTCGTTCTGATTGGCTGACTCACTCGTCACTCCACGCCCCAGTCCACTCGACCTGCCCCCACGGGTTCCGGATACGGATCAGCTTTTCTCGGCTGCCACGGAAATCCACCTACACACACACAAACACACACACACACTTATTTCACAAGTCAATTATTTTGCATTCGTCCCGTCTTCAACATGGAACACATCAAACAAACAATCATTCTCTGCTTAGCCTTTTAACTATTTCTGTCTGACTTTATTACACAATTGTCTCAATTTTCTTACTTCTCATTCATCAACTTGCCCATACATTCTCTTTCTGAGCGCAATCTTTTTTCCACTGACGACTTTACCGTTGGGGTCATCAGTCTGACCCAATGTCTATTCTGTCACCATCAAAATCATAATCATTTTCTGTAATTGTCTTCAAGACCATTAAAGGTACATAAAGGTAGACATAGTGCTCCTGACCCACCTCTCGGAGTCCTGTCACGGAGTAGGCGTGACCTTTCACTAGCTTCTTGAAGGTCACTGCTTCCATGTCAAAGGCACTAGTGATCTGTAAAGTTAAAACACGTGGCCAGACAACTGTTAAAAAGGAAATTAAACGGAAAAGCAGAAACAGATCAAATTTCATGAGAACTTGCATGAAAACAACATTACATGACATATCCCATGTCCCTAGGGTATAAATTAGGGTATAAGGGTCATACACACAAACCAACATCTGCAACATCAAGGGAGGAGCAACAAGCAATATTGAAATATTGGACCGATAACAACAATAATACGTTCTCACATCAATCGAGCACCCGAGCAACGATCCCCGTTCCAGAGCCTTCATGATAATGCGGGGCAGATCTCTGGGTGCCGACTTCAGCTCGTACATCTCAGACACGCCGCCTGTGAAGTCCTCAAAGCCCTCGGTGGTGGAGCCTCCGGACAGAGCCTCGTACGAGCCGTTCAACCTGAAACACAAACGTGAGAAACTTGTGAACCATCCTGGCCTACGCGGATATGTTCTATGCGTTTAGATATGAAGAGCATTACTTAGCGTAGGCTTTCTCCAGGAGGGCGCTCCAGAACTCGGAGCCTTCTGCCGAGTGCACGAAAACGAGCTCTCCGTCCTTGACAGGCAGACGGTCATCGATGACGACGTCCACCCAGTCGCCGAACTGCCAGAACTGTACGAGACGCAAGACTCAGAGTAACAAGCAAAATGGCAACCTGATTCCTAAAAACATTTCCCATGCTTTAGAACTTGATCTCCAGACTCTACTGCAGTACTCATAAGAATATGAGAATTTTGAACCTTTAATAGTGGTGTTGATTAACCAAGAACAAGAGACCAAAAGTTTTGGTGTTGGAATTTGGTCCCATTCTTGCCTGATATTGGTTTCCAGCTTCTGAGGAGTTTGTGGTCGTCTTTGACGTATTGTTCATTTAATGATGCGCCAAATGTTCTCTATAGGTGAAAGATCTGGACTGCAGGCAGGGCAATTCAGCACCCGGACTCTTCTACTATGAAGCCATGCTGTTGTAATAGCTACAGTATGGGGTTTTGCATTGTCCTGCTGAAATACACAAGGCCTTCCCTGGAGCAGACGTCGTTTAAAATCTTTATATACCTTTCATCAGTCATAGTGCCAACCTAAACATGCAAGCCACCCATATCGTATGTACTTATCCCCCCCCATACCATCAGTGATGCTGGCTTTTGAACTGAAAGCTAATAACACGCTGGAAGGTCTTCCTTCTCTTTAGCCCGGAGGGCACGTCATCCGTGATTTCCAACAAAATGTCAAATTTGGACGTGTCTGACCAGAGAAGACTTTTCCACTTTGAAACAGTCCATTTTAAACGTGCCTTGGCCCACAGGACACGACAGCGCTTCTGGACCATGTTCACATATGGCATTCTTTTTGCATAAGGGAGCTTTAGTTGGTGGTCGATCTTGTTTGCCGACAATTTTCTGGAAATATTCCTGGGCCCATTTAATAATGTCAATAACACAATCATGCCGATGAGGGATGTAGTGTCGTCTGAGGGCCCAAAGACCACGGCCATCCAATATCTTAGGCCTTGTCCCTTACGTACAGAGATTCTTCCAGTTTCTCTGGATCTTTTGATGATGTTATGCACTGTAGATGATGAGATTTGCAAAGCCTTTGCGAATTTGACATTGAGAAACATTGTTTTTAAAGTATTTCACAATCTTTTGACGGACTCTTTCACAGATTGGAGAGAGCCTCTGCCCATCTTTACTTCTGAAATGAATATTTTTGTTCTTGTTGTTTTATGATCCAGGCATTCATTACAGTTATGTGGCTGGAACTGTTGTGCCAAACTGCATTTTCTGCTTAGCCACTAACATGATAAACAGAATGTCAAAACAGGAACAACACCTTCTTTTTTTTTTAGCATTATACAATGAAGTGGTAATATGTTGTCTTGGATGAAACTTGGTTTTGTTTGGTTCCCATCATCGTGATTGACTTTAGAACTGTAAAAATATAATATAATGAGATGGAGACATTTGGACTTTGTTGTGGCTGTTTTTTTTTTTTTTTGGAAACACCCACATTAGTTCCATCCATCCAACAACCACCCATACGCGCCACCACTGTCGCCACATGCTAAAACGTTTCCCAAGAAAAAAGGGCAATTATTCTGTATTTTAAGACTTGGGAATTATTGTGTGTCACATAATTTGACGTACGAGTAGTGTTGAGATGTCTGTTGGTTTTTATGACTTACATTATTTAACTAAAGAAGATGCAAGCTGCTTCCCTGTAGTTCTTCATCTACTTAATGAATAAAATATTAAGATTAAAATTAAGTTAGGCCTTTAGTTGGACTGTATACATTACTGCAAGGTGAAATACTTTGTTTGTTGCATATCCCAGCTTTATTAGGTGTCTGGGGTCAGAGCGCAGAGTCAGCCATTATATAGCACCCTTGTAGCAGACAGGGTTTAGGGCTTTGCTCAAGGGCCCAACAGAGGCAACCTGGTGAAGCTGGGGCTTGAACCATCATCGATTTCCTGATCATTAACTCTTAACACACTGAGCCATGAATGTGTCATTAAGACTTTAAGTCATTAAGGTATAATGTGCATTTATTAGAAGCTGTACCTGAAAGTGGAAAATCCCGGCGTAATCATCGGTGAAGCTCTGGCCATGAGGAACCACTCTGTGTAAGAGCGTGTCATTGAGAGTGAGAGATGCGATCGCCGCCAACAGCCAGCAGTCACCTGAGAAAGAGAAGCGATTGTGGAATAATTTTAAAAACGCATAAATCGAAAATCTCATCCTTAATGACTAAAAGCCAGAAGTTCAGCAAAGAGCTAAAGTTATTATTAGTACTTCAGTGCCCAGTAAGCAAAAGCCTACATGAAATCTAGAACTGCAAATCATAGACAGACTGTCGATTTGCTTAGATACTGTATTGTGCATTTGCGTTTTCTATTAGCACTAATGTTTACTGTCTCATTACTTTTTTTATGCAGCTATATTTTAATCATAAGTATCAAAAAATACTAAAAATATCCAAGTCCTGTATTACTTGTGTTGTTGATTGTTTAAATGTCATGTCTCATACAAAGTGGAGATTTCTGTTTATCTTCTGCTCTACACTCCAGTCCAGTAGGTGGCGGTAATGTAACAACCAACATAAACACAAAAGAAAAAGAAGCAATGCTCTTACAAAATACAAAGTATTTGCGAGAAGGCACAAGCATTTTCTATTTTCTGCAAAAGTTGTGGTATATTTTAAAGAACTTTATCAGTTTCAATTAAGGATTGTTTAGCTAAGCGTACCTTAATTGTTTAAAAAAAAAAAAAAACTAGTGAGCAAAACTAGTGATTGAACGCATCTTATCTCCTTTTCCTTCTTGCTACCGTCCTTGCTAACATTCTTAGGACCCATGGTGCTAAGTCCTTATTAAATCTTACACAAAATGCATTAAAAAAAACAACAACAAAAAAACAGAAAAAATATGTAAACTCTCTTCGCTTGCCTTTCCTCTGATGCAAACAAGATTTAATGAAGATGTACGCGCAACTTAGCCGGCGTTCGGTTTGGTCTCTTTTATGCCAAAAAGGCTTCATAGGCCGAGGAAAATTTCTTGCAAATTTTCAGTGATTGAGGGGAAAATTCACGAGGCGAGGCATTCGTATGTCGAGGTGTCACTGTAATTCTTCATGGCTGTCTTTATTCATTTCCAGACTCTCAAGTAAGACTAGCGATGAGTTAGAGCCCAAACACTAGAGGGCAGCAACCACAAACATTAATAGTTAAGCGTTCCAAGGAGAAGCAGTAACGCATTCTATTCTCTTCACATTTTTTTGAATGTTTATTACCACATTTGAGCTTAGCAGCCTAAAATGCTGTATAAAGAGGTGTTCAAGTCAAACCAGGACTTTTAATTGTGCAGAACACAGTTATGAGAGTAAAAACTTCCTTTATTTCTCCATATAATCCTCCAGCTACACTAATGCACTTATCCCAGTGTTTCACTACTGCTTAGATACCATCAAGTTAGAAAGTTTTCTCAGTACGCCTGAGCCATGATCAGACGGTCAACGCCGGCCTCCCAGGAACTCCTTTAATGACCCAAACATGTGGAAATATCTTGGAGCGAGGTCAGGACTGTACGGGGGACGTGGCGATAACTCTCAGCCGAGTTCCTGTAATGTGCAAGTGGTGTTGGTGAACGATTGTGTGTACAGTTCAGACGGGTGTCTCGTCCGCAAGTTGCCGTTAATTACAGCTAAGAGTCTCTTCACTGTATTGTGCTTGAAAGTCAACTGTAAATGTCAACCGCTTTAATACTGTCATTCCCAAGCAAGTTCATCGCAAGTACCGGTTTGGCTCAAGCACCCATCATAAAACATACACATTAATGATTGATTTATGGCTATTAAATTTCCGGCAATATGATGATGCTTAGCTGGTCGCTTCATGTTAGCACATCTGAAGTTTAAACAAAATAAAATAAACTATTCTTATGAAGGAATGTGAAAACTCTTCCCTTTTTCAATGAGTATACTGTAGATACTGTAGATGTACTAAATAAGTGAAATGAATGCACTTGATCTGCTAACGCCTCATGAGGTTTAAACAAAACGGATCTCTTCAGCTACAGCATTTTTCCATGTGCTCTTTCAGGGCCGCTGAAATATTTTGCCGGCCCGTGATCTGCCAGCAGACTCCCCCCACCACCACCACCACCACCACCCTTCTTCCTTGCCAGGACACACAAACGTTCCTGTGAGTGTGTGAGAATGCAAAGGCACTAACTTGGACGGAGATTGGACAAGAGAAGGAAAACGGATGAAGAAATAAGATGAAAGAGAAATATTTAGACAGACTGCGAGAGAGACACGCAGAGCAAACGAATGACTAAATTACACCAGAGCGATGATGAATGGAAAGCTTTACAGCCATAGAGATCAGCTTCCTGCCACCAACACAATGTAAACAAGGCCTGCTCTGGGTATTATGTTCACCCACCCACTTACAATCTGCACAATAAAATGCAAACCAGATACAAATGAACACGTTGGTACTCGTGGGTGATGCAAATTCCCCAGAGCTGGACCGGAGGAAACGATGTCTGCCCAAGTGTCACCAGGGATTAGTCACATACTGTATATCTACTTCATACCATTGTATACTGTATGTTAAGCATAGGGCACACTTATTCACACACTACGGGCAATTTGGAAACACCATTGAACTTAATCTGCATGTCTTTGGACAGTGGGAGGAAACCGGAGTTCCCGGGGGAAACCCACCAAACACAAGAATATGCAAACTCCATGCACACAGACCTGCGGCGGGAATCGAACCTGGAGGTGCCAGGCCACAGTTCTAACCACTCTGCCACTGTGCCACCTATATACTAACATCACTTCTAGAACTCATCAGGCTGCTCAACATACATTATTTCAAAATATTGAAAGTTAGCCTCATTCTGATTACCATCCCAACACACGTTACTGGAAAACCGCTCAATCTGGCAACACTGCTCGCTCAACTTTGCACAGCCTGCCAAACCAAACTATGAGTGGCGGTTTCTTTTCCAGGACAATACCTTCTTCCTTTCAACAATAGTGAATAAAAAAAATAAAAAAAATACACCGCCTGGTAGTTTTATGATCCTTTACATCGTTAAGCTGTTTCACATGCTGCTATTGTCTGTCTGTCCTTGTTCAACACCGAGGCTGCGAAATCCAAGTGTACCCGCAAGGGGTGTGTACACTTATGCAATCAAGGTATTTTAAGGCCTATTGTGTGTTCCTTTCTCGGCGCTGTTTGTTTTTTCACTTCAATGGGTTGTCAGTTAGTGCACCGCATTAAAGCTGGAGAAAGATCCGAGTTGAGTTAGCTTGACTTTTTGTTTTGGTCTGGGTAGCTCAGTGGTTAAGGCACTGGACTACTGTTCGGAAGGTCCCAGGTTCAAACCCCATGCTTGTCCCAGTTGGGCCCTTGAGGATGGCCCTTAACCCTCAACTGCTCAGATGTATAATGAGATTAAAATACAAGATGCTCTGGATAAGGAGATCTGCATAATGTAAATGTAAAATGCGATCAGTGGAGAAGGTTAGCCTGTTATGATGATGTTTTATCCTACCTCATTCATCCAATAGGAAACAAGTGGGCGGGACTTTGTGCTTCTTATCAGATCTTTAAACAAGATTAAATTTTCAAATCTGGACAAACATATTCGTATTTGAGTTTATAGTTGGTTAAACGTAATTTAATGATCTATGGAATCTAATTGATAAGAACTATTACTGCTATTGATTTATCGTTAAACAATAAGAAGGATTAAAATCATATGGGACCAGTAGCTGGAAAAAAAGGCAAGAAAACAAGCATTTCTGGTTTAACGAGAGCGGACGAGGATGTAAGAATGTTATCAGCTGTGCGGCCTGGAGCTGGTAGCGGAAACATCAGATTTTAAAGATGCTGTTTTAGACAGAAAATTGTTGATACGGCAGCCTGCAGTAACTCAGAGCACCAGTAGGGGGAGAGTGAAAGAATGTGCAATAGAGAGAGAAGGGTGTAGATGTACGAAGACAAATAGCAACAGGAACCATTTTAAATGAAAAGAGAGGGTCAGGCAGAGAGAGAGAGAGAGAGAGAGAGAGAGAGAGAGAGATGTGCGTGGGTTAACGACTCTTGGCAGAGACCAATCCCATTTTCCATACTGCTATGCTGCACTTAACACTCCCACACACACACACACACACACACGAGACACACGCCCTCACACAAACATGCTCATAAAATGCACTGTAATCCCAGTGCACATTTATAAAAAACACAAACACACACACACACGCACACGCACACAATATTGCTCTACATTATATAAATATCAGCTGTTGTGCTGTGACTACAAACACTGTTACAACACTACTGATTCATTCTCCGCCCAGTTTGGCAAACCCACACTGGGTGAGCCCTCCCAACACACACACACACACACACACACACACACACACACACACACA
>JAQMYG010000023.1:38742308-38755728 GCA_030014215.1 Clariallabes teugelsi | reverse complement strand
CGGTATCGGCGAGTACTGAAATGCAAGTACTCGTACTCGTACTCGTTTTCCAAAAAAGTGGTATCGGTGCATCCCTATCTGGGCAATAAATATTCTGTATTTCCCACTCATGAGCAGTTTGGCAACTGCCTTAATGGCTCTCCATTTGTACGATATTCTTCTTAGTGCATAAGGTTGACTTTTAAATTGTGGAGACGGCTTGTAGATGACCCTGCCTAGACTGATTAACAGGTAAACAATGGCTTCTCTGAATCCATGCCTGATATCCATGATGTTGACACACACACACACACACACACACACACACACAAGTGTTCCGGGCTAAGAAACTGCTGAAAGTCCTGCTTTTATAGAAGTAGTCACACTTCTTGATGATTAAATTTAAGTTTTGCATTTTATAAATAACACCTAGCTACTATTTACGGTCATAATTATTGTTGAAGTAGAAAGGATGCACTAATATTTTTTCCCCCTACCTGGTTTCTAAATGTCGGGTTCCTTTTTACTACAGTCTGGACTTGGTGGTCACATGAAGGTTTTGGTTTGATTGACATTTCAGGGTCGATTTTAGTTAAAGTGACCAGGAAATGTTAGACTTAATATTTAATGATTTGCTATGAAACAGAGTCTGACTGTGTAGTTCTAAAAAGTTCCACCTACCTATGCTTGATGGGCTACAAACCCTCACTCAACGTCTATAGCACTTTATCTTGTATAGTGGGTCATGGGGGGCTGGAGCCTGTCCCAGGAGACTTAGGGTTTGAGACAGGGTACACCATGGATGAGGTGCCAATCCATCGCAGGCCACACACACACACACACACACACACACAAACTACTTTTGGGAACACCAATTAGCTTAAGCTGCATATCTTTGAACTGTGGGAGAAACCTGGAGTACCCGGAGGAAACCCACCAAACATGGGAAAAACATGCAAACTCCATGCACACAGACCCAGTACAAAGACATTTTACATATAATAATACCCCCCCACATCAGTAATGGTTATTCACGTTAAGTGTTCTGACATAACTAGCTGGTGTCTAAATAAAGTGACTCACTGTGGGCCGCTTCCACACCACTCCACGTGTTTTAGACGAGTTTGGCGCAAGTTCCTTGAATCCCAGTGACGGCGCCCGTGCCGGGAAACATGGGTCTTCGAAGAGCTGTCCACTTTCCAAACACTCCTGTTTCAGTGCCTCATAGTCCTGGTTGAGAAACGGCAGAGCTCGATCGTTGGTGCCCGCGCCCTCTGCCCGCAGGCGTTCGTAATGAATTCTCGATGACATCCCGCCAAATACGAACATGCTACAGGAGGGCACAGGAGACACGTGTAAATAATGAGCGCGCGTGTGTATAAGCAATGAAAGTAAGTGTGCATGTCAGGAGGGTTGTGAGTGTATAAAGGCCTGTTAACACCAAATATATCTTCAACCGATAATGACAAACAAAAAGAGTCTTTTGCAAAATTATTGGCACCCATTATAAACACAGCTACTGTATACAAAATCAATAACATGTAGAATAAGCAATATTTTGAATTTAGACTGTACCGGAATACTATATAATTCTAAGTATTGCTATTTCTCTGGAGAACTGTTTCATAATTATTAGCACCCTATAAGGAATTTGTTGGGGAAAGAATAGTGGCATTGATCTCCATCCTCCAGTGTTAGCAAGTTCAGATACGCTTGTAGAAAGATCTAATTACATGTAATTACAATTAAGTATATGAAATTTGAATAGGAAATTTAAATCCTGCCCAAAAAAGTATGATATTTCTCTCAAAACATGATTCAATTTGTAAGTCCAATTACTTATTACTTCAGAAAGAGCTCAGCCAATACATTTACAGCATTTGGCAGACCCCTATATCCAGAACGTACCTTTTTATCTCAATATACACCTGAGCAGTTGAGGGTTAAGGGCCTCGCTCAAGAGCCCAACAGTGGCAACTTGGTGGGAGTGGGGTTTGAACCTGGAACCTTCTGATCAGCAGGCCAACACCTTAACCACTAAGCTACCCCGACCAAAACCTTTCAGCAACGCTGCCAAACACCGGCTTGTAATGAAAGTAGTTATTCGCAGGTCAGTGGTAAGCATGACAAACCAAAGAACAAATAATTATGGAACTGTTAAACTGATCTTTGCTTTCATCATTAAGTTCTCCTTCCTTAGGGAGCATTTTCATTTGCTACTATTTAAAAATCCTGATCATTAATTCAATTATCCAACCAGTCAATCAACTGAAAAGAGTTTGTGTCCATTGTAGCCTTAGACTCTCGTTCATCACTGACAGGCATGAAGACATCTCTTGCCGTTGAAGCTCAGTGGTTCCTTTTGTTGCGCGTTCGGAGATGCTTTTTCAGCTCACCACGGTTGTAACGAATGCTCAGTGGATTACAGTAGCCTTCCTGTCGACTTGAACCAATTTTAACGTTTTCCTTTGATGTCCCTCATTAAGAAACAGAATTGCTGCGGTGTGAGAAAATCTTGTTCTTGTTATGACTGAATCGATTGAGCCGATGCTATGTGATTGGCTGACTGGATAATTGGATAGCAAGTATACAGTATGAATGTAAATTACACAAAAGTATTTGGCCAAACTTGCAATGACATTGTATCCAAATACATCCACTTCAATATGCAGTCGATCTCCCTTTTACAGCTATAAGAGCTTCCACTCATCTTGGAAGGCTGTTTCTGTGGGAATTTGTGCCCATTCATTGTGTATTTAATGGATGTGGTCAGGCACTCATGTTGGACGAGAAGGCCTGGCTCGCAATCTCCTGGCTCGATGGGGTTGAGGTCAGGGCTCTGTGCTTGGGCCAGTCAAGCTCTTTCACAACGAACTCATCAAACCATGTCTTTATAGTCCTTGCTTTGTGCACATGTTGGAATAGAAAAGGGCCTTCCCCAAACTGTGGCCACAAAGTTGGAAGTGTAGCATTGTCCAAGATGTCTTTCTATCCTAAAGCATCAAGATTGCTCTTCACTGGGGATAAGGGGCCTGATTGAAACAACTCAATTCAATAATGAACAGATTTGTCCAAATACTTTTGTCCATATAGTGTATATCCAGTTATTTTATCATAAAGAGTGCCAATAATTCTGAAGCTCATAAGTAAGTAGCAGCGCTGTGAACTCACCCAGTTTGTTTTGGAACTACAGTGAAACCATTTATTGCACAGCCTGAGTTTCTTCACAAAAAAGTGGAACTTCTCATGATGCCCTTTTTTTTCATAGAAAGTGCATATGCCAAGGTCTATAATATAGACTGTAGTATACCTTCTCATTTGCTTACAAGAAGAGTGACACATGTTAACCTGTAAGTGCAAAACACACTAGACATGCACATTTCATTCGACTCTCTAATTCGCTCTTGTGTTTTTGCTTTCGTTGACGTGTCATGCACTTACACGCCACCGTAAAAAGACATTACATACAGAGGTCTGTATAATTAAACAGTTGCAGAATAGTTCTCACTTTGGTGAGGTTTAGCTGTGCTGTTTTCCGGTGTGAACAGGCCTGAAGCTGAGTGTTACTCAGACATGTGGCATGTGAACATGTGTGTATGTGTGTGTGCATTAGAGGGAGAGCGAGAAAGACAGAGAGAAAGCAAGAAATCAAATGAATATGCTGTGACTGTAAGATAGTGACACATTCAATGTATGTGTGTGTGTGTGTGTGTGTGTGTGTGTGTGTGCGTTCTGCTATTACAAGCATTCAGCACATAGACAGCTGTAATCATGCAAGCAGAGCGTCTGCATTCCTCCACACACACACACACACACACACACACACACACACACACACACACACACACACACACACACACACACACACACAAACTTTAAAGTGGGAGACGACTGAAAGCTTGTACAGACAGCCCTCGATACACATGAAGCGGTTAAAGTGGAACATGCACATGAAGGTCAGAGAAGCCAGCAACATATTGCAATACAGGAGTCGCCATAAGATAGCATACAACAGCCATAAGGCACAATGTTAACCACAAAGGATTACGCGGATTATTTTTGCTATTTTTAAAAATGCTCACATGCTCTTTAAAAGTTGGAGTCTCTTTTTGTTTAACTTCCAAACCTATAATAATGAACATAACAGCAATTTCCAATATCGCAATTCCTTTTACAGACAGCAGAGGGCATAAATGACATACTGCTTCTTTAAAGATTTTAACTTCTTTTGCATACTTTAAGTTTATAAAAATCTACATCCCAATACTTACAAAACATCTTCATGCATAACTCTATATAAACAAACTAGCGTAAGTACCCGAGCGGTAAAGAGTTTGTAGGTTAAGTATCTTACGCCTTGAGAAATCAAAGAAGTTGATCGGATAAAGAGTAAGTTTTGTCTTAAAACACCTCTATTGTGTTAAAATTCACTTATACCACTTCAGCACTGTTATTTCAGCGGTGAAAATATGAACTTATCCCAGTAAAAATATTCAATTTAGCTTTTCTAATTAATATCAATCTTTGCCGGTGTTATTATTTCTCCTCAACATTTTGGTGCTGGTTGGCCTAGCTTTAACTTCAGGCAAATACCAAAGGACTGGCAAAGTTTGATTAGATTCCTTCTAGCCAGTTTTGCATGATGCTGTGACAAAGTCTGTCTGCCAGACCAACATACATACATACAGACAGACAAACAGACAGAGTATTTTTCTGAGACTGGTTTCATGTCCTCTAATGTATAACTCATGAAGATATAATTGAAAGAGCGAGTTCTGACCAATGTACAGACAAAACTTTTTAAATTTATATAGATACTGTTCAAAGCATCATCTTGTCATTGTCATAACACATGAATGCTACTCTCTCAAAACATATTTCTATGATGACGTATCGATGTTACCGGAGCTACGCCGCTATTCCTCAAATACAAAGCAAAAATTTCCACAACAGATCAGCTGAGTCTATTAATACACTCACTGCAAGGTCTTTTATTCCGCTTACGCTGTCTCAACTTGTCAAGGATGGCAACGGAGATTTCGTTGAAAAAAATAATAAAATAAAATGCTGAAATCGAGGTCATTTGAATCGTCCATCCACTTAAGCCTGTAGAGTTTGTTTTGCATGGAAAAAAATTTATTCTGAGGAAAATACAAACCTGTGTGCCTGCAGTTCCTTGTTGTAGTGACAGGCTTAAAAGAAGCAGAAGTTTAAAACAAGAACAGCAAAAAAAATAAATAATAATAATAAAAATGTAATAAAATATTAAAAATAATAAAAATTTAAATAAAAATTACATTTAAAATAAGAAAGAGAATCATATCAGTTATCCACCTAAATCAAATAACTTAATCATTTACATGATTCACGTTGTCAGGGGTGTGTATGTGTGTGTGTTGGTTTGGGGTAGGGGCGGATACATGACGTGTCTCTTTTTAACAAATGGTTGTACAAATTGTAATTCATCAATTCATTCGAGTCATACTATAAAAATAAAATAAAAAATCACAGAACCTTTAACTCAAGTGAAATCAAGTCTTCTTAAAGAAATTTTGATTAAATTCCAATTGATGCCACACATCTAAGGCTTACATTTAGTACAAGTTAAAAATTGTGTGAAATTTGAGAGGTAAATTCTTCCTTCCTCCAGCCACAACACATCTGAAATCTGAGCTTTGCCCTTTTCTGTTTTGCACTGGATGCCTAGGATGCTAACAGCGCTAACTAGGAACAGAATTTCCCTCACAGTTTTTTTTCCTCCTCACAGATTTGTTTTCTCCTGAGACACACCACACTCAGTCTGTAGGTGATATCTCTCACACAAACTTTCTGATTCTGATGTGATTTGAGAAACAAATCCCTGAGTAAAGCTAAACCCTGGGTTGTTGTGGTCGGCTGCCATCTTGGACAACAGGGACTTTCCCTTTGGTGTTAATCATTTACTTGGGATTTACCAAAAATATGAAGGCGATATTACCTCATTTTAATCCTGACACTCAAAATCTATGACATTTAGAGAATCTTTGCTTTATCCGATATGTTCTCTATATTTATGCATCTTTCTTTGTTAGTTTTTTTTACAGTGAATCTGCTACATGATTCTCTTTTTCTAACTTGGCAAAAGACATCTGAAAGTGTTTCCTAGGTCGTGTTAAAAATGTGACGACGTAAGCAGGTTGCCACATACCATACACTGCTTCAGCCCTAATCGATTCGTCTCTGTCTCAGATTCTGTGAGTGAATCAGCAAGCTCCAGTGTACACACACACACACACACACACACACACACACACACACACAAACACAAACATTTCACAAAACACTGACATACCATGCTATTGCTGATAAGCTTACAGTGATAAGAATTTCTTAGCATGTGTATTATGTTTGTTTGTTTGTTTGTATATCTCCCAAACTAAACAGTTAAAAAGAGATTTATCGTAGCTGATAAATTATGTGCAATAGCACCCTGACGAAATGCATTCTTTGAAAAAATTTCAACCTCCTGAGGATGCCTTAAAGATTATGCAAAAAAATAAATCCTGCAGCAATGTTTTTCTATTTGAAACGAGAAATGCTTTGCATTTTTGGACAATCAAGACTATTTATCTTCCAGTTAACTCTTATGTATACTGTAACCATGTTAAACAGCAAATATGTTTATTCAAAATTTACAGGACGCACTGGTTGGAAACTCGTTGCGATGTCACTTTGGAAAACATTAGTTGATAGAGACAGTTTGCCTTGGCAAGCCACTATGGGCAAATAATCTACAGTGGCGTGGCATGACAAGGGGCATATGCACATTTATCTATAAGACTAATTTAGTTTGTTTGACATGAGCAGGAGTGTAACAAGTAACCAACAAATGTGAAACAGGAGCGATCTGTCGTGATTTACCTGTCATGAATAATTAGCTACATTTTGCATGTCATTGCAAATTGTAACTGTGAATATTGTTGTTAGTCTCCTGGCTGCTCCTTCCAAGGGGTTGCCACAGCGGGTCATCCAATCTGCACACTACTTTGGTACAGGTTTTACACCAGATGCCCTTCCTGACACAACCCTCCCATTTTATTATCCGGGCTTGGGACAAGTGTTCTGCCAATTCATGCTACCTCTCATTTTTTCCTACTTCACAATGCAAACAATGGAAAGGTCGACTTGGGAAGGCTTGGGAACTGTTTCATTTATTTTGTTGATTATGTACTGAGAGCATTACTTGATGAGGATATTTGTCAATCAGAATATGCTACTCCTAAATGCTGCAATAAATATATGCTTTAATTTATCAAAACATGCTCCACTTACTGTCATAGAACATTTACCACTTTAGCATATAGCATTTTTTGGGAGGGTAGTGCAAGTCTATTAATTCACTCTATGGTAGCATCTTTTGATAAGGCAGCATAATTTGAGCAGAACACCGGCACTGTGTCCAGTGGCTGGGGTTTGTGCATCAGGTGGGAATACGTCCCGGCATTTCATACACCCCTGGTTTACGTTATAGCACATACAGTAAACTGTGCCTCACCAGCCTCTTTATTTGAATTATTGACCTGTCATGATGCTGAGAAGCAGGTAAGAGTATCAATCTCCCATACAAGAAAAAGAAAAAAGAAAAAAAACACTGGAGACTCCTTCCATAAAAGTAAAATTATAGGTTTCGCTACATCAAATAATATATAAATAGCAACACATTTTAATCGCTTTATGATAAAATTTCTTGTGTAACCATAGATCGGAATATGCTACTCACAAATTCTCTAATAAATGTATGCTATAATAATGTATCAAACCATGCTCCATAGTACATTTACTCATTTAGCATGTAGCTTATTTCGACAGGGTAGCGCAAATCTATTAACTCACTGTATGGTAGCATTTTTTGATCCAGCAACATAATTTGGCAGAAGACCTGGCACTGCGTCCAGCGGCTGGGGTTTTCATACACCCCTCTCTATATGCATTATTGACCCTGTCATAGTGCTGAGAAGCAGGTAAGAGTATCATTCTCCCATCCTGACACTGGAGACTCCTTACATAAATGAGAAATTTCTCTATATCAAATAATATACAAATAGCAACACATTTTAAACAGATTATGATTAATCATCAATCAAAGCTTTTTGTGTAACCATAGATAGTACGAATTATAACAGCATGCCTATTACTATAAATATAAATCAGCCGGATCTACTGTATGAGCAACACTTGGACTGACCAATCAGATTGGAGGATTCAACAGCGTTGGGAGTTCATGTAATCTGTACAGATTTAACATCAAAGCAAGCTGAAAGTTACATTGTTGTTACGATCGGTACTATGTAACGCTTAAGAGAAACAAACCGACTGATCTGCGCATTTTTATCCTGCTCGAGACAATGTTTATTTAAAGAGTGTAACGTTATTATGTATCCCTGCGCTCACTTCAGTCGTAGCGGTTATTCATTTGGGTGTTTCATCTCCCCGTGTATTCGAGAACGTCTAGAAGCAAAACAGTGCATATCTGTGCGAAATATCCGGGCAGTATTAATCACTCTGTCCAAAAAAAAAGTCATGTAATGTCACTTAAAGGATTTGTTCGGTCATATAAATATATTCAGTACATGCACATCCGGGGCGCACACACACACACACACACACATTCCAAGGTAATATAAACATGAATATATATATATAATAAAAACCACGAAGCATGCAAACGTACCACTATTTTGCTCTCCGATTTGTCTGAGACGACCAGCACACAGCTGGTTACACGAATTTAAATGATAAAGGATGCGATTAAGTCATCACACACACACGCACACGCAGCAGAATCTCAGCGCACTGCACTGCGCAGCCCTACCCTTAGGGGGCGTGGCATCGTGGTGACTTAATCTTGAGGGCGTGTCCCAAACCGAGCCTGTACCCTATATAGCCGACTAAGAAAAGTGGGTGGTCAAGTGTGTATTTTTCTTGTCCTACACACATTTGGGAAATACTGTACTACATATTAAAAAAATTAAACAAAAAAGCACACAAAATGACTTCAGAAAAAAATACCCTTTAAATATGTTTAATGATGTGGAAAATGGCAAAATACATTGTCAGTACATCGTGAAACGGATAGTTACAAACACCGCAACTTAAAAACAATCTTCCCACCAAAACATTAAAAAAAATAATAAAATCATGCAGCATTTTTTTTTTTAAATTAAAGTATCCCTGAAGGTGAAGGCTTTTTTTCCATCTTTTTTTTTTTTTGTGGAAAAAATACCTGAAAGTGACAAACCTACATCTTTCCCTTCACAGAATGAATATACATTACTAGGCAAATTGAACAGAAGGAAAACACCACCCCTCTCCATACTGTATGTTAGAAACAAAACTCTGCAACAAATATAAATTCATACACTACAAACACGTCATCTTTGTAGCTAAACTTTCCCAGTTACTGTCTAATCATTGCATATTTTAATATGAAAATCTGTGATAGGTTTATGCCATTTTGTCTATAAATTCATCCTACCCATCAGTCTTTCCTACCCACGCATGTGCATACACGGCATACAGCTATAGTGCCCCGCCCATAAATCCTTGCTACTACTACTACTCCCAGCAACTTCTAGGCACAAGTTTAGCATTTAAAGTTTGCTTTCATTATTATTGTTTGTGCGTTTTATGGCACATTTTATTTTATTTGGATAGTTAATTGGCATTGGCGGCTATGTTAAATCAACGTCTCAGAAAATGCTTCCAAGGTTAACATGACAGGGATTATATTCTGATGACATTAAAAACCTGCTACCAGTATATCAGAACGTGAAAACTATACTATATATTTTTTGCAGTGCTACGACCAATTGAAAGAATAAGTATAAGATATTAAGAAAGTAGAGCAGACTGATATAACTACACACTTTTGTTACTGGTAGGAAATTCTGGTAGGCAAAAAAAATGGCAGAACAAACAGCATAAAATGACGCTATATTCTTATAGTCTTCTATATTTCAATTAAAACCTCAGGGGGTACTTTAAAACTTTTAAAAAAGGACGTATTTGTGAAATATATCCTATACAGTTAAACCTTGGATTGCGAGCATAATTCATTTCGTAAGCATGCTTGTATATGAAAGCACTCGTATAACAAAGCAAATTTCCCCATAAAAAAATAATGAAAACTCAGGTGATTTATTCCACAACCCAAAATATTCATATAGAAATAATTAATACAAAATATAAAGTAAAAATTAAACGACTTAACCTGCACTTTACCTTTAAAAAGAATCGTGGCTGTAGTGATTGAGACCAGAGTGGGGGAGGGGAGGGGGGGGGGAGTGGAGGGCAAGAAAGGCGACTTTCAAACACACACACCCGCACACTCACACACATACACACCAGTTTACCGATAGAGACTCTCAACCTACACAAATGCGAGTCCACACACATGGACACACACACCAGCTTGCCGACAGAATCAGAGACAGGAGAGGAGGAGGAAGGGAGCTACTATGTAAGATGACTTTCACACACATACACACACACACTACTTTACCAACAAACACTCTCACTCACACGCGCACAGACATACAAACACAAAATAAAAAAATTTTACGCGCACACACGTGGTCACAGTGTTAATGGTAAACAGTACACGTGCGCACGGATGTTGTCTATTCAAGTGATGCACGTGCACTGAGACTGAACATGGGAAACGATTACCCACAAAACTGCTCGTATTTTAACACCTTGCTCGTTTACTGAGTTAAAATGTATATAAAATTTTTGCTCTTCTTGAGAAACAGTTGCAGATCAAGCTACTCGCAATCCAAGGTTCCAATGTAATAATACTTTTGTCCTTAAATATTTAATAGACTAGTGTTTTTATGGCATAATCAGACCTCATTTTTTCTCACCCCATCACTCATCCTTCACCCAGATAAAAAAATAAGGCCAGAATTTGATTTATCCAACACCATCATATATCATCAAATATCATGTAAGGTAAAACGTAATATATTAGCCTATATATTAGCCTGTATATTAGCCTATATTAGCCTATATATTAGCCTGTATATTAGCCTTTGTCTGTTTCAAGACAATGCAAACATTTCTAGTGTAATGGCTCAGTTTTCATCCTGAAATTCAACCTTTGGTAAACGTCTGACAACAAAGCATCCAAAATGTGAACAAAATAACATATTTTTAAAAAAATATAGCCTATAGTATATATTGCTCAAACAAGCAGATCTCAACCCTGGTCCGGGATGACCCCCTGGACGGCCCTTTGTGTTTTCTCATCTCCCAGCACATCTGATTTAACTAATCAGCTAAATAACAGCCTTTTCTAAATTCAAATGGGTATGATAGAGCTGGGAAAACACTAGAGCATGCAAGACGGGGGTCCTCAGTGGACATTCTTAGTGTTGAGAACCACTGGCTTAAACAGAAATATTTTATGTGCATACATTTATGATTTATCCCATAACATTTAAAAATCCCATAACATTTTAACTTTGTAACTAAATCACATGTAAACACAGACCAATTTTTTTTTAACTGTTTCTGAGTGGTTATGTGTAAGGCCTGCCTTAAGAGTCGTGTTTAAGCAGTAGAGAATGTTTAGTATTTAGACTCTTAGCTTGTCTGCTGCCCTCAGGCTGGACACGTTTAGATCATGGTTAGACACAGCCACTGTAAAGACGAGAGAGAAAACAGTGTTTAGACAAAATAAATACAGTATGCAGTATATATCTATACAAAACATGAGGTAAACTAACCATTTGAAAGTCCACCTCTAAGAAACCAGTGTTGTGTGGATCCATCTTCCGGAACATTCCTGAAAAACAGGGAAGAGAAACGAGATGCGGTCATAGAGGTTTAAGAATTTGACTGATTAAAAAACTGAAGCAATGTTGTGATTAGGGCAGGAAAGATAAAGACTGTGGCATGAAAAAAGGTTTGCCCAAACATTTGAGTAATAACTGCACTATTGTGGCAGCTTTGTGTAGTACAAGCTTGCTAGTGTTTCAGCTAGTTAGCTGTTGACGCAAAAAAAGAGAATATATGTGCTAATTGCTCAAGACATTCAGCAAAGCATATTCACTGTTCTATGCAGGCTAATGTAAACAAGCTAGCTGAACAAGATAAGCGACACGGCAGACTTATTATCCTTGTAGCAATGGCTGTTTGGCTAGTCAGTAGCGTGTTTAAGGTTGGCCTGGAGTGCTAGCAAACCCTGATCATTCATTATAACAGAAGACATGTTATGGTAGTTTAGCCATTCTGTAGTGTGTTAATGGTTTATGATTAGCCTTTCTTATGATAGTTTACTCATCCATTAGTATTTCTACAGCAGGTTTGTTTCTCATGAGAGTTTATATTAAAACTGTTATTCTAGCAGTTGGTAGTTTGACCATTCATTTTATAAAGGGTAATCAAGTCAAACCAGGACTTTCGATAGTGAATAACAGAACACAGTTATGAGAGTAAAAATTTACTATTCTTTTCCAGCAGTTATAGTAGATTGGCAACTCATTCATATTTTTAGAGTAGGTAATTTTTGCTTATACTTGTAACAGTTTGCACTCATAAAATGTTTTATCATGTTTTAGCATTTGATACACCTACAATATCATGGGTGAGTTGCCATGCTCTCATTTGCCTATTTTTTATAACATCAGTACTGTGGATAGAGCACTGGCATGTTGTTTTAGAAGTAGTACATAGATTCTATCTTTGCCTATTTTTTTTAAAGACGACTTTAGAATGGAAACACATACAGTAGACTATCATGGTCTATACATGGTGAACATCCCATTCCTGTCATGTTGGTATGTGTTTGGGGCCCATAATTCCAGTAAACAAATGTTGCAGCATACAAAGACAGATAAAATTTTTGGAAAAGGCTGCATGATGTCCACAATTCTTGTTTTTGGGGTATGGTGTTCAAGTGCCCACATACTTTCAACCTTAAAGCATATATAGTTCGTTGTTTTTCCCATTTCCTCATTCAGGACTTCACTTACGGAACATCAGCTCCAATTTCATTAGGCATGCCACAAAGTCATCAAAGTCAATGGTGAGGTCAGGATCGGCGTAGCGGGCTACTAGAATCTGGAAGATTGCGTCATTCAGAGTGAATCCTGTCAAAAACAAAAAAGTCCTTATATTAAAATATATGGAATTTGAAACTATAACATGTGAATCTGCCCATTAATTAATTAACTCATAGGTTAATATAAGACAATAACAATTTGTTCTACACTCCATTTCATGCACTCTGGTTCTGGCTCTTCTTCAAGATACCTACAGTATTCATTCATTCATTCATCTTCTATACCGCTTTATCCTGTTATCAGGGTCGCGGGGAGCCTGGAGCCTGGAGCCTATCCCAGGAGGCTTTCGGGCACAAGGCAGGGTACACCCTGGACAGGGTGCCAACCCATCGCAGGGC
>JAQMYG010000023.1:38725765-38736641 GCA_030014215.1 Clariallabes teugelsi | reverse complement strand
CACTAGAAGACTCAAAGATATATCGCGCGGAAACACAGTTGCGCACTTCATTGAGAACTCATTTGGATTATGATTAACTGAGCATGTTTGTTTTGGCGTCGGTCCAGATTTAACTGTATTTGGGTCCGGATGCGGACCGGAGTCCGCCTATTGAGTACCCCGGGTATATAGTATATATATTTTGGGAGTGGTGGCTCAGGGGGCTAAATCTCTAGGTTGCTGATTTGAGGATCCGGGTTCGAGCCCCACTGTCGGTGGGTTGCCACACCACATACTATGCTACTGCATGCAGTGCCAGTCCCAAGCCCCGTTTGCATTAGGAAGGGCATCCGGTGTAAAACCTGTGCCAAGTTTTCTGCGGATCGTATGGTGCGATTTACATTTTAAATATGAAAATAGACTTCAAAAATGATTAATACATAATTTGATAATACAAGGGGCATTCAAGTCAAACTGGAACTTTTAACTGCGCAGAACAATCCCCTGCTACACTAATGCACTTATCCCAGCGTTTCACTAGTGCTTGGATAGCATCAAGATAGAATGTTTTCCCTGTATGCCAGAGCCAAAATCAGACTGCCCGCTTCATGTCTGAAACGCCGGCCTCCCAGGAACTCCTTTAATTGACCAAAAATTTGGAAATGGCTTGAAGCAAGGTCAGGACTGTGGCAATAACTCCCAGCCGAGTTCCTGTAACATCTATTCAATGACTGAAACTTCCCGTAAGTGGTCCTGGATGACTTGAAGAAGTCTTTTAACTTCTATAGATGTTATGATTCTTATTATTTTTTGTACATGTGATTTTTAACATGAGAGCTAACATTACCAAAACTCTCCGTCTTCAGCATTGGCGTTCGGCCGCTCCGAAGGATCTACAGAGTTCCACTCGGATGAGCTACGATGTCAAGAACAGTGAGAAGTATTATTAGACTTTATAGCCACATCCTGCTACAGTATGAATAAAGTGTAGACCTTCTACTGGATCATACAACATTTACATTATATTATAAGCTAATAGACTTCCATTACAATAAATACTGCATTAATAAAATACTATATAATGTTTATAATGAAAGATTTATATTACTTTATACTTAAGTACATTACACCCAAAGTTGTAATATAAAATTTATTGCATGCTAGACAGCAGCAGTAAAGCAGAGGAGAATGTGTTATTTGTGAGTGAGTGCATGTCTGTGTTTTTGTGCATGTGTGGTACAGTATGTGGGTTTGCATGAGCGTGGTGTGTTTTACTTATCACTCCAGGCTCCAGTCCACTCCACCTGACCCCACGGGTTCCTCATGCGCACCAGCTTCTCCCGAGTACCACGGTAATTGACCTCAAGTCAAAACACAACACACAGCTAAACACAAATCACAACCCAAAAGGAGAATGTGAAATCATCTTCAAAATGTTATCACTTTGCCTGTACCTCGAAAGCCCCAGTCAGCGAGTATGCGTGTCCCTTCACCAATTTCTGCCGAGTGATGGCCTCGGAATCAGCAGCACTTGTGATCTACACACACACACAGCGCATAAATATATCTTTTCAGCAAGGCCTGGTCAAAAAAAAAAAGACAAGAAGAGTGTGTACGAGCAACGCTCACGTCTATCGAGCAGCCGAGCAGTGATCCAGCCGCCAGCGCTCTCTGGATGATCTGGAACATGTTCGGTGGCGCACTTCTCAGCTCGTACTGCTCGGCAATCCCACCGGTGAAATCCTCAAAGCCTTCAGTGGTGGAGCCTCCAGACAGAGCCTCGTACGAGCCGTTCACCCTGCAGGGAGGGGGAAAAGCTAATGAAGTACATTAAAAGTGAATACCGGCATTTTTTAATGACTAAAACTTTTGCTATGCGTATGTCTATATTTTATGTCTTATGGGGATCAATCTCTTTAAACACAGTGCTGACAACAGTGATGTGTTCGTGATGCAGCAGGAAAACAAACCCAACTGAGATCATAATATGAGTCGCATTTATTCCTAAATCCTGTTTTGGGGCCCTGAAAAAGTTCTAATATGTACTGACATTTATTTATTTTTCAGTTACTTATAAACATTTGAATGGTTAAAGTCCGATTACACTATATTCGGCACAATAATATGTGAGCAGAATGTATGTACAAGTTTGTATTTTGTAGAAAGTACAGTTAGGCGTGGTTATAGACATCTCATCCAGGATCATCAGTTGAAGCTCAATCTCAGTAAAACAAACAGCTGTTCATCTCTAGTCACCCACCTGTCAAGACCTTATGATCTCCCTGACAACAATTAGATCATTCCTTCAGCCACTGCCTACAATCTTGGTGTAATCCTGGACAATTAACTGTCATTTACCCCACAAATTGCTTGTTCAGTCTATTGTTATTTCAATACCGGACTACTGCAACTTACTCCTGTCCAATCTGCTTCTGTCCACCATTCGTCTTCTGCAGCTGATCCAGAATGCAGCTGCACATCTCATTTTCAACTATCTCAAGTTCTTCCACACCAGCCCACTTCTCCACTCCCTCCACTGGCTTCCTGTAGCTGCCTCATCTAATTCAAAACACTAATACTCGCTTACAAAACTAAAAACGGCCCAGAACCCACTTAACGTTCGGCACACCCCGCGCTGCACAATGTTCCGTCCAATCCTACGGTACTGCTCGGCTGGTCCCACCATCTCTCAGGGATCGAGGAAGGCTACATCAAGACACTTTCCTTTCTGGTGGTGAAATGAGCTTCTAGACGTCCGTACAGCCAAGTTTCTGTCAATCTTTATACGATGACTTAAGACTTATCTGTTTCTCCAATACTACCAAAAATAAAAACTTTCCTAACAGTGTTTGACTGATGGTACATAGTTCGTACCTTAATAACCCAGTGTAATTTAGTTGTATCCAATTCCTCCCCATCACTAGGGCGCACCCACATTATGCTACTACTACCACTCAGTTTGGAGGGCCGAAGACTATCGTGTGTTTCCTCTTCCGCTCACACACCATTTGGCTATCCGCTCTCCTGATTGGCTGTAGAGCCATAGAGCACTAAGTACCTCTCATCCCTCCCCTCTGAGAGAGCTCGGCCAATCAGCTCTCTCTAGAACCGCGAGAGGTTACAGCATCACCTGGGAATCGAACTCGCAATCTCCGGATGATAGGGCGAGCATTTTACCACTGCACCACTCGGAGGCCATAACTTGAACCCTTTTGTAAGTCACTCTGGATAAATACCTAAATGTAAATGTTACTGGAAAAAGGAACTGAAATAAGGCCACAAACCACATTCATAACATTTGTCTGCATGACTTTTGTGAAGTTTTTACAAACGAGTTTTATGTCAACCAAAATGATATGGCAATCATCCTGCTCAATCATTCACAGAAAACAATATATTCACTGACATTTTCTAAGACTCTTTCTGTTTAGAAATGTCATACTGTATGTGGGGAGGCATGAGTGATCATGTATAATGCTGTAATTTAAACTTGCCTGCACAATGAGCTGCATAATGAACCTTTCAATCAGGTATGTAAGTGCTACAAGAAAATACTTTGAGGACAAAAGAAACATTTTTGTTTGTTTGTAGTATATTCAGAATATAGGACGCTGTCAGGCAAAAAAGCTCACTGTTACACCCTGTGCATAACCTACTCGCTCACAGTGTGCAGAGAAAATGTCGAGAACTGAGGAGAGAGGGACACATATGATCTTTTACACCATACTTGAATTTACACATGAAATATGCGGTGGTACAGAAGTCACATCTATGGCAAAACCACGCAAACTGGAAAACGGGTCTTAGGTTTGCAAAAACCCACTCTTACACCCTATACACAGTCATTGATCTTTGTGCCACTCTCAAAAGCAACTGAACACACAAGTGAACGTTGCATACCTGGGATTTCCATGGTGTTTTTTGTTGTTTACCAAATTACTCTGCTTTGCAATGCACACAGACCCTGCAACCAAAAGTGGAACATTTCTGGCACAAGAGGTCAGTCCATGTACTGGTTGTATGCAGCCAGGATGCAAAGACATGGAAATGTCTTTGTTCTTGTGTATCTTGTTATTTCACCCTCCTGTGCAAAGTGCATAAGCAGAATGGAGGGTACAACAGACACTTACCAGGTGTCCATCCACTTTAAAAATGCACGAGATCCATCCCGAATCCAGACCCCAGTTGTCCAGGTTCCCATGCAGGCAGGAATCGCAGAGTCTGTGGAACCGTGTCATCGTGTTTTCCATGACACAGTGGTGGCTGATCATTTTCACTGTAACAACTGAAAAGCTAAACTCGTCCTCACTGTCCAGAAGCTTTTAAAGAGTCATCTTCCACATGACTAGAAAAGTCAATGAATCTGTGTGTGTGTGTGTGTGTGTGTGTGTGTGTGTGTGTGTGTGTGTGTGTGTGTGTGTGTGTGTGTGTTGGGGGCATGGCCTTGTATGTAGATTACTCAAACGAATCTTTAACGTGACTCAGAAGAACGAGTAGTCTTGGAGAGTGATTAGTTAATTTTCTGCTGGGTGCGCATGTGCAATGCATCATAAAACATCCGTAGGTTATAAACAGGTTATATTATAAAAATAAGTAGTTACCTTTGAGTTCGCTCATTTGTCATTTGACTCCCAAAGACGCTACGCAGTGCAATAAATTCAAATGAAGACTCAGACTAGAAGATATGAAAGATGAGCTACTCATTCTGTTTATTATAATATGTCCTTAGCTGCATTATAATATTTTCAATACACAAAATTTGTGTATGTAGACGTATTGGGGGTCTGTTTATTGAAAATGTAACATTTAATTTTATTTCTGATCAAAAGAACGAAATGACTCAAAAAAAGATTCGTTCATTTTGACGAACAAGATTTAAAGAACCGAATCATTAAAATGATTCAAACTTCCCATTACTAAAGTGTGGCAGAAAGACTCTGCCTCTCCTTGGATTAACTGAGAATACTTGTTTTAAAAACTTGCTTCATTTAAAAGTAGACGCTTTAAGCTTTCTATAGATATATTCTCGCTGCATGGGGAGCGGCTCCTGTTTGCTCCTTGAGCAACTCCTCCCGCTGTCTTATCCAACCTGCCCCTCCCAGCTGTCCTTTGGGTGTGGCCTCAGACGGGAGTTCCTTTTAACATCAAGCCACAAGGAGGCTTTCCCGGCTGGGAACAGGGACCTTAATGTGGAGCAGAGCTGCCTTTTTCCCTATTTGGTGGCAGAATCCTGAAGGCTGGCTCTACACAGGAGCTCATACAGCCTTTTAGCAGCTGGGGAGACCTCCAGGACCTTGAGCTACACTACCCGCCTTGTTTTTAAAGTGCAGGGAAAGTCTAAGATCCATTAGCGTTGAGTTTTATCCAGCCGTGCCCTTTTCCAGTGGCCCGTCCCTTCATGCACCTGCAGAAGGGGAGGACATCTACTTAGTAAAGCTACGGAGTGAGCAACAACAGATTGATGCGCACACCCATCACTGACGCATGCCGTGACAACGCGCTGTTTTAAAGTTGGGTTTATACTAGGATGTTCACTTTACATTCAGGATTCTTTCACCTATATCTTAAAAAATAAACACACAAATGGACAAAATGCGTATTTTCTTACTCTGGAGTGCACAACTGAAAATATGAACCGAGTACAGCAGAATATATAGGGTAATATATATACAGTACTGAAACTCGCGCATCGCAAACACGCATGTTTTTTTGTCGATGGTGCATAGCTCTAGCCGCACGTGTTCCCAGGAAAAGGAAGTTGTGTTGTGCAATGGTTGTTGGAAATGGGTCTCTCAACAGAGTAAAAAGTATACACTAGTATACACAAAACCTTTTAAAGTTTGCTTTGTGTGCTTTAAAGTTTTTCTATGTTGGAATTTTTTCCACTAGTAAGGTAGGTTTTTAGAACTAGATTGAAGTGCAAGCAGATTCTGCACATACTCTTGTTTAGCAAGTTTAATTGCCAGTTTCTCTCAGCCCAAGTATTGACAATGACCTCATTCTTGACTAGGATGTAAGGATGTCCTTTCAACCTATCTACGTTGTTAATTTTCAC
Source organism: Clariallabes teugelsi (assembly GCA_030014215.1). NCBI lineage: Eukaryota > Metazoa > Chordata > Actinopteri > Siluriformes > Clariidae > Clariallabes > Clariallabes teugelsi. Next base: position 38,730,607 of record JAQMYG010000023.1, on the reverse strand, counting down.
AGACTGAGACGCTTTCTTTCACACAGCAGATCTCACAAATACCTCATCTCCCTCGACTACTGTCTCACTCTCCAGCGAGAGAGGTGGTAGGTGGTAGGTGGGCTCTGGATCTGCCAATCTGCTGTAAACAAAGCAGATTTTATCTCAGCCCTAGCGGCTCACTATTCTTTAGATTTTTTTGGCACCAACTGAGACCTGGATATCTCCTCAGAACTCAGCTAATCAGACCTATCCTGGCTATGCATTCTCTCACTCTCCACAAGAAACTAGCAGAGGTGTTGGTACAGGGAGATATTCCTTCATACCCCTTCATACCCCTCCCCCCTGTCTCATCTCAGATTTTCAAAATGTTAAGGTAATCTTTCCCATTGACCTACCCTGTTATCTAAATTTCAACCTCCCCCTTTGACAAACTCCAATTCTCTTAGCAAAACATTGCTAAGGTGGTGGAATGAACTTCCTCTAGATGTCTGTACAGCTGAGTCATCTTTAAACGATGACTAAAGACTTATCTGTTTCTTCAATATTTAGGCTAATCCCCCCAAAATTAAATAAATTCATAAATAAACAAGCGTCCCTTCCCAACAGTGTTTTACTTGGTTAGTAACCTAATAATCCAGTGTAAGGATCTATCCAATGACAGGAACTTCAAATCATCATCACATGCTTTCCTGTTCAGTTCATTTCTTTGGCTGTTGGGTTGCGTGAATCAGTTAGGAATCAATGACTGAATGAGGAATCAGTTAGGAGGTGACTAGACACCATATAAGGCAAATTCACTGGTTTAGCATTCTACTTAGATGGCTCACTAGTTAGTTACTATTACTAGTAAAGGTCAATTTGTGTAATGAAGAAAGGAGACATGAAGCAGTTGAACTTGTTTCTGATAGTCCTGTTTTAGACTCTCCCAGATGTCTAGAAGCAAAGATGCACTTACTTAGCGTAGGCCTTTTCCAACAGAGCGCTCCAAAACTCTGTGCAATCTTCAGAGTGGACAAACAGCAGCTTTCCGTCCTTCACAGGAAGCCGATCGTCAATGACAACGTCCACCCACTCGCCAAACTGCCAGAACTAAAGACAGAAAGTGTGGGAAAAAATACATACTTCTTAACTGTAATTTTTATCCACCCGTTATGAGGACAAGACGGTGAAGAGACCGTCGTAAACAGATATTATGAAATTTATTATATGAATATTGTTTTACATGAATACCTGAAAGTGGAAGATTCCAGCATAGCCAGCACCAAAATCCTGGCCGCTGGGTACCACCCTGGCCATCACATCTTCATTCAACGTGAGAGACGCGATGGCCGCCAAAAGCCAACAGTCCCCTGAGAGACAGAAACAGAAATCCTCAACTCACATGGTTCAAATTGCAAAATCCATCACCTGTGACATACTACAATATCGTCACTGCCCCACTTTTACTCTATCAAGCAGCCTAAGGACATTTGTATTTTTGGACAAGGAAACTTTACAACTGTTTGGGAAAGGCAATTCCATAACTTCCTGATAAATTAGGTTTTTCAGCACTTCCTTGAAGACTTCCTTGTGATTTCTGTTATAAAGTGCTGATACTGTAGTATGCAGCGCATCCATTGGAGCAACTCTGTTGAATGACTTGCATCATTAGAACAAGTGTGTTAACTTAAGCTTGAAAAAGAAAACCAAAATTGACACTTTCTGACCAATCAGAGTGAAGAATTCAACAGCACCGTGCAATAATGCTTTATTCATGCACAGTCTTGAAATCCCTAGGGTGATTCTATTTCTTTTCCTGGGTCATGTGAGCACTACTGGAATGCAGACATGCCACAGTGTGAACGGTGAACTTAAGATATTGTAAACTCCTTCAAACTTCAGATGCAAAAACATCAGCATGTGCCACTCAAAGAAGCAGGCTTGCATAGACACAATAATGGATCTATCTAAACTGGAATTTGTTTCTTAATTCCTCAAGGTTTTTGGGTTGAAAAATACAAAGGAAAATCCCAACAGATTTCCATGCACCAACACCCGCTCTTATAGCTGTCATGTTTTGACATGTCTACATGCTCTGAATTACAGATGAGTGAAATAAAGTTATCAGCTGCCAAATGTCATAGCAGAAGTTCCGTTTTTCAGGATCCACTCTAGTCCTAATTGAGAATTTTCCCAGTAATCATTACAGGCTTAATTTGTAATATCAAGTCGGATATTAATTCGCACAGGTCAGTTTTACTCTAAGGCCAATTAGGGTTGGGACTGAGGTGGAAACCTGGTGTCAATATGGTACCGGTACCTATAGAACCTGTATGAACAAGAACTGAATCAAAAAGCAGATTTCACTTTGGTGCCATTTAAATGCCTGAGCGATTGATTGAAATATTTGTCCCCTGGTTCTCTGAAACTGACATAAGAAGCGTCATCACCCTCACCGCTGGGTGAAAAATAATTTCCCGACTGGGAAAATGCACGTGAGCGCAAGTTGGAAAGCTCTAATAATAATAATAATAATAAAAATTCAACTAATCTTTTTAGCAATCTGAGTGTCCGTGTTTTTTCACATTCCGACTTAAAAGCACAATGAGATGAGAGCATCCATGTGCATGTGAATGCAGTAATTACACTTGCTCTGATGGCGGCAGGTAGTGTTAACTCGCTAAGCTAAACACGCTTAAATTAAAATGCCCAAAGGTAAATATCTTTCAACAGTTGCGTGTAAAGGGGAAAACACGTCAAACCTAATGAAACATTTGAGGACACTCAGGATGAAGTTAAAAGCAGAGGGATGCAGTGTGTTTAACAACTTGCAGACATCAGCTGGCAGTGTGGGCATCCCTGACCCCAAACTCAACAGATCGGTCTTATTTTGCTAGATAAGGCAAATATGGTCATTCATTCATTCATTCATTCATCTTCTATACCGCTTTATCCTTGTATTCAGGGTCGCGGGGGCCTGGAGCCTATCCCAGGAAGCTTAGGGCACGAGGCAAATATGGTCATATTTCTACAAAATAATTGCAGAAATGTGTAGCTGGTTTGTAGTATACCAAGAAGCATCACTACTTTACTGTTATTGGTTGTAGTTACAAATTTGTTGTGTTTTGTATTTACTTACTGTATGTCTATGTATACGTTAAGCTTTTAACATATTGTTTATTTTAAATACAGTAAGTTGTATATAATTTCAAATATTGATATCTCATGCACTGTAGTGTTTATTTGTTCGTAGAGCCGCGGTCCATTCATGTCTGCCGAAATTTGTAACCCGCATGTTCATAAGTCATTATTTTTCAATAAAAAGCCATTGTTTAACTGGATTCACCATTTTTTGTAACTAACAGTTCATGCACTGTTTAGGTACCGGTACCGTTTTAAAAGTAGCGATTCGACTGTATCATAAAAAAAACAATACCCAACCCTATGGCCAAGAAACATGTAGGTGAAACATATCAAATTTTAATTCTTATTCTTATCTTCTTCATCAAAATTCTGAAAATTTTAATCCTAAACATAGTTTTAAAGCACTTTCCATCTTTCATGTCTTACTACAACACAGAATTCTGTTGCAAATTCAGGTTTTGTTGCTTTTTTCTGAGGCCTTTCTCTTAATCAAACTCTCACTGGCAATATCTCAGGAACCGGACAGGTTACAGAAATAAACTTAGAATCAAAATGGAGCTTATTGAACCATGAATCTGAAAATATCAGCCAAAATGCGACTTAATACCTGTTTTGACATGACAAGTCACACTTTGAATTTGAACACACCCAAGCATACATGAGATGTTGAGACCTGTTGGGATCTCAAGTCAAACCTGAAAAGTCAAACCTGTTGGCTTTGACTATCACTACAAACAATATAAATGTGAAAGTAGTGTAAAAGAAAAATCCTTCTTTGAAATATTTCCAAAATGCTATGCTGTTATTAAATTAAAATCTAAAGACAGTGATGCGGCGATGCTTTAATCTTTTAATCTGTTCAACTCTTTTTAACTCCTTTTTGTACACTAAAAGGCAATTCAAATTTCATGATTTATCGCCATCGCACTCAACTTCTCGTAAACTGCTAACTAGTCTAGTAGACTGGGAATTCAAGTCCAGATTATCCATCTGTGTGACTTAATATAAAGCTGAATGCTGCTGGATGATGGTGTATGAGAAAGGAATCACCTTTATTTTTGTCAAGAGTGAAACCTGGTCTTTATCCCTTAAGTTTAAGATCGTTTATTATATATGGATTAAAAAATATGCAAATCATCCAGCATGCACGAGCAGTCGGCCGTGGTCACAAAGTCACATGGTCTTACAGAAGACCCAACCCTGATCCTGTTGCCTTAAAGGGAAATGCTTAAGCGATTGTGGATTTTGTGTTTTGTGACTTCTCTCTCGTTTGTTTGACACACAGATCATATTTCAATAGTGACTTCTGTGTAAGCGACCCAAGATCACATGCTGGAAAATGCCTGGTAATACTCTGAAATTAAAAAGGTTTTGCGTGCACTATTAAACTGGATTGTCTGCATTTGCAATGCACCCAGTAATCTTCTAGGAACGCTCACACCTACTCTGATCCACACTAATTTATTTTTTGTTGTAACCCTGCTAGGAATTTCAGATAAACAAATTTTAAATTTGTAAATCAATTTGTAAATGCATAAACGCAACAAGCTTAAAGATGTTATCGTTCATGATATGTAGTTCATTACAAAGTTAGAACTGCTAATATACAGATAAAATTCAATTCAATTCAATTTTATTTGTATAGCACTTTTAACAATTATCATTGTCGCAAAGCAGCTTTACACAATCAAAAGAATTATTTAAGTCTGTATGGAATGTGAATGTGTATGAATCAAA
>JAQMYG010000023.1:38457640-38472124 GCA_030014215.1 Clariallabes teugelsi | reverse complement strand
CTCCATTCGCCTGAGCAAACTTTTCTCAGAAGACCTATCATTTTACCGTCATGCGACCACGGTATTATTGAAAAAATGTGTTATTGCGGTACGACGGTATTTACAATACCGTTACATCCCTAATGAATCGCAATATTTAACATTCATGTTCTGACAATCTTTCATTTATAACATTCCTATCCAAACATTCCAAAAAGTGAAAGTTGAGCGGTGGGAGAATTTAATTCGTCCTTTGAATATTAGAGATCAGTTACCACATATACATTTTTATACTTGCGTGATGTAAAATATGTAAAACAGCTTCTCGAAAGGGAATTTTTTATTTATTTATTTATTTTTACATTGTCCAGACGCATGTATTTCCCCCACATTGTTTACACGCACAGGAATTATTTTCCAAATGTGGATGGGTCTTTAGTGCCATCTCGTTAAATAAAACTGCTCTGTTTATTATGGGATTTTATTGGTTAGTAAACTTGGTCGTGCCTGACTACTCCCGAAAAACGGGCTGCAAGTGGAAAAATCATCTGCACGTCTAGGAGTAGTGCGAGCGAGAACTCTTCCCATCTGTATTTATTTATCATCAATTTTGAAAACATTTATTTGGTAGGGCCTTATAAGGTCGGGAAAAACGATGATGCTATTCAGTCAGGTAACGCTTCTGAGGTCCGGAGATCCAGACAGTCTAGCCTCCTTCCTTTACTCTCTACCAGTCTCAAAGGGCTTTTCATCAAAGCGTGGCAACTTCCCAAGTCTCGACCACTGGAGACGAGGTTACGCAATGTTGTCCAAAGAGTGTGCCGCTGCGCTCTCTACTTCACTCCAAATGACTCTCTGGTTTCCAGCATATCAGTGTGAAGTAGCAAAACCAACTGTGGGGATGGATACACACACACACACACACACACACACACACACACACACACACACACACACACACACAGGCCGAGATTCCTTCTGCTGAGTGGACACTTGAGTGAAACCTCCCTAAAAGATCTAACAGCAGAGATATTATTTCAAACCTTCGAAAGGCATCACTGACAGAGCATTACCTGGACCACAGTCATTATCTCACTCAAATGCTCCACATAGGCAAATCTAGCTCCAACAAAAACCTGCAGCCATTTATGATGATGCCAAATTACCCGCAGGATATGTTTTTGTTGCTGTTTGCCGTCATTTCCTTCATGGAACTCGACCAGAAACAATTAGTCTAAAGGCTTGAAGTGCGTGATATTACAACTCGCTTGCTTTCTTTCTTCATCACCCATTCATTTTTGTGCAATGTTAAGATTTTGCCTTAAAATAAAAAAATTTAAAAAACCTAACAGGTTCCAAATGCTTGTCTTCACCGGGGTGGATACAGAGATAAACGTAAATAAAAACGGCTTGGAAAGTGTACTTTGGGATTAGGTTAACCTGGATATGCTGGTGTGTATCTAGTAGCAGATGTGTGAAAAAAAAAAAACAGAAACGGATCTCATTCTTATTAAGCGTGAGTTTCAGGTTTCGAGTTTGTGTCAAATCAGTACTGGGACGATCTGGGGATTTAAATCGCAACCCCTTCACACCTTCACACAAGGTTAAGTTCAACAGCTTTAAGAGTTTATTCCGGAGACCATTTTCTACCATATTTTTATTCGCTCTCCTATTTTCAGACACCGTAAGTGGTCAGATTAGTTGTTGGCACCGTTGCGGTGAATGTCTTCCTGCTAAAGATCATCTGGTTAGGCAGACGTCGATGACAACTGTCTCATTAAAGCCGCCTAAAATAGTCGTGTGCGACTGGACGCACTGTTAGGTTTAAATCCAAAATACCAAAAGCAAATAAACTCTGAGACTACGGTGAGCACATGAAGTCTGATAAAGCTCAGGTTTCTAATATGATGTAATGTGACATGAGGCCACAATGAGGCCTGATATAAGGTGCGACATTCTGTTACACTGTTTCAGGCCACATTGTGACCTCACGCCAGGTTACATCAAGATAGAAACCGGACATGACGTGAGGTCACAATATGGACTGAAACAATGAGACTCCGTGGACCTGGACCATCTTGGATCAATAAATCAAGCTGGTGGTGGTAGTAGTGAGGCGGCATGAGGAACGTTCTACGAATACACATCTATACCCACCGAGCATGAAATCGGAATCCAGTTGCGAGCGCATTCGGGTTAGTGTTATGATTCATAACACTGAAACGGTGCCTGTACCGCCCTGCCCGCCCCTGACACGCCGTAAACAAACACGTCACAGCGCTTAAAGCTACATTCCGATCCAGAACCGCCCCGAACTGCATAGTTCTGCTAAAAATATCAGAGCGCACCTCAAGCCGCGAGTTGCAGAGTTACACCTCAAGTGTGTAGAGTTACACCAAACAGCTTTATCACCTGCAACTCGAGCCGCTTTCACGTCAAAGTCAAACGCGCAATTTAAACTGTCCTTAGGCCAAAAAAGAAAAAGAAAAAAAAAAGAAAACACCACATCAGCGCTGGCCTGTTTTCCATCTCTGCATGATTTCGGATCTGCAATCGCTTTAGGAGTTACAAAACTTAGGTGTTGGGTGTAACGTCACCGTTTCAGGATTCTTTTACTTAACGCATCAGTTGAGACTCAAGCCACGTTCCAGACGTTGCTTTGAGGAGTGTTTTAACAATTAAAAATATTAAAACAATTAAAAAAAGAAGAGAAAAAAAACCTTATAAACTATAGCTCAATGCTATCCCTCTGCTGTCCTTCTTATTCATTCATTCTCTTTGAGTTAACACAAGGTCGTGCAAAAAAAAAAAAAAAAAACTCCAGAAACAGCGATAATACAACAAGAAGACCTTCAGAAGAAGCAGTCTTTAGTCCTTTTTCTGAAACAGGGATTTGTATAACAAATGATAACGAGTCTATGACGAGTCTCAACAAAGTTTCTCTTCAACATGATGAGCTGCGTTTTGGTCTTAAACTTAAAAAACGAAAGGAAACCAAAAGTCCAGGTGAAAGGACATGCAAGGTAAATGACATTCCTCAACACTATATGACATAACCATAAATGAGTGTGAGTGTATGTGTGTGTGTATATATATATACATATATATACACACACATTCTCCAGCATTCCACCGTTTTCCCAAACGACAATAACTTGAAGAAAACCTAAGAAAAATCTTTTATCGGGGAAAAAAAAAAAAAAAAGTTTTATATTATAAAAATCTATTCGAGGTTCCTGAATTTTCCACTCACTCTAATTTTAATCTGAACAATTATTAATTTTTCCCCTACGTATTAATTTGTATTTGATTACAAAGTGTGTGTGCGCTGTTGTTCCAGTATCCGACTGGCCCAAGAACATACGGTTCTTACAGGTCTTGGACTGGTTGAGAGGAATGAACGATTTCAGTCTGGAATTTCCTATTCAATGCGGTGGATGTGACGTCAACGGTAAGGTGAAGTCTTACCTCGGACAGAGGGCTATCAGAGGGCTAACACGTTCGAGTCACTTCTTTTCGGTTAAAACTCTTCGGACCGGTCGAAAGTTAGCAACGAGAGTCTGGAGAAGAAATGCAAAGTTATTCAGTATGAAACAAACATGGATCGAAGGAGAGATGATGGATGGATGTTGCGATCATGATCATCAATCAATGTGTGCATGATAGAGATTGGCAAAATATTGTCTTATTTTAATATCTTACCCCAAAAAAAAATTAAGTCTGAAAAAGATAAACTACCAAACAAACACACACACACACACACACACAAACATCCTTTGCCTTTTGACTCCTTTCCAATGAGCAGCCTGATGACTTGCTGATGAAAGGGGGCACAGTTTCCATTTCTAGATAGTGAAACGTGTACAAATGGATGTGAGGAACTTCTCAAAGTTTGGGAGGAAAAAAAATCTATAAAAAGCCTGAGATTGCACATTAAACTGAGATGAAAACGTCAGAAAGAAGGAGAAAGATAAATAAAATTAAATAAAACACCACTAAGAGGTTGATAAAGAAAAAGAAAGCGTTTGGGCCAAGTTGACTTTTTTTTTCACGCTTTCTTGAGCACAAACACCAAACAGCTCAAAAAGTACAAAAAGTTTTTTAAAAACTTTCATAGACGTGGTGAGATATTTCATTTAGCATATTTGAGAAAAAGATAAGAAAGTTACTTTTAAAGAGAGAGAGAGAGAAAGAGGGGGGGAAAGTCGGAAGGCAGGAGGAGGCAGATTCCCGAAAGAACAGAACAGTGAGAATTCACAGCGATACATTGTAACAAACACGAGTTACAAGAAACTTTTCATATCTTGTAACAACATTTAAAACGCTACATTTGAAACAAGTGGAGATAGAATTACGCGAAGCTTACCCGAACTCCGACGCTTTTCTCCCTGACTCGGAACAGCCGCTGAGCTGACTCTGGAGTCGTGGCACTTTCTGTGAGTTGGCAACGCGCCCGCGGGGTGGGCCGGACGCTAGGAGACTCATCGAGATCTCATTGGCTGAGGGCCGCGTCAATCAATCCGCGTTCAACGAATCAGGTTAGGGCAAGTCCGCGCGACGCGAAAAGGAAAAAAAAACATGGAAGCAGGGGGCGGGGCGTCCTCACAGTTCAATGAATGGTGATGGAATGTCTGGGAGAACGTTAACCGAAAACCTGTTTAAATGTAACGGAATATGCACGGACTGCAACAATGTAGAATATTGTATATAAAACAATTTAGTGTTTTTTTTTTTTTTTACTTCAAAGGGTCTGAGCTTGGTTGTTTTTTAAAGAGATTTTTGCGTGATTTAATGTTCGAGGGGCAGCTGGAGGGGGGGCGGGGGGAGCAGCGCCAGCACTAAAGACTCGTCATCAGTTTAGGGGTCAGGGTCGATGGTCGCTTCACACACACACACACACACAAGTTCCACTGACATAATTACTAAAGCAGATATTTACTGCTGTGCTTAGACCTTACTATCTGAAACCATTTTTAATAAAAGTTAAAAGTTTTACCACAGCACAAATGTCTGCTCAAGGTCAAAACTGAGAGATATTCCTATCTACACATGCATGTGCAAGAAGTAAATACACACTGATTAACTTTATTAATACGTTTGAAGTGCAAAATAAAGTGTGGTGCAAGCTGGACAAAAGTATTTATCCAAACCTGTTAATTCAGGTGTTTCAATCAGGCCCCTTATCCCCAGTGAAGGGCAATCTTAATGCTTCAACATACCAAGACATCTTGGACAATGCTATGCTTCTGTGCAACTTTGTGGCAACAGTTTGGGGAAGATCCTTTTCAATATCAACATGACTGTGTCCCAGTGCACAAAGCAAGGACTATAAGGACATGTTTTGATGAGCTTTGTGTGGAAGAACTTGATTGGCCCGAACACAGAGCCCTGACCTCAACCCCATCGAGCCCCTTCGGGATGAACTGGAACGGAGATTGCGATCCAGGCCTTCTCATCCAACATCAGTGCCTGAATTCATAAATGCTCTACAACATGAATGAGAACAAATTCCCACAGAAACACTCCGAAATCTTGTGGGCAGCCTTCCAGTAAGAGTGGAAGCTGTTATAGCTGCAAATGGAGGGAACCAACTCCACAATGTCATAGAAGTTTTACCCAAACATTTTTGTACATATAGTGTATTAAATCTTAATTATTAACACTTTGTCGACTTTGGTGGCTTTAAGCTGACCGATTAACCAAGGTGGGTTTCCTCTGGGTACTCTGGTTTTCTCCCACACTCCAAAGACAGAGTAGGCTAGGTGTTGTCGGTATTTCAGCTGCTTCCATCAAGGGGTCACCGATCCACAAAGAACATGGCATAGGTCTTAACGGTGAATGCCCTTCCTGACGCAACCCTTCCATTTTATCCGGGCTTGGGACCACCACTGCATTCAGGTTTGGGTATTGGGTGAGAATTGAACCCAGGCCTTTCACAGTGGAAGATTAGGCTTGTTGGTGTCCCGAAATTGCCTGTAGTATGTGAGTGTGTATGTGTGTATGCCCTATGATGGATTGCTAGGTCTCCTATGACCCTGGACAGAGTAAGAGCTATAAAGATTGAATGAATGATCTCACCTAGGCACAGAACAAAACAATTGTTCTTAATAGATCTTCGTACACCATGAAGATATCTTCCAGAAGGCCCAGATCGACAAGGTCCTGTTTTTTTTTTTTCTTTTTTCCTTTATTTAAAGTGAACTATAATCCGGTTGTAGAAAGGGGAATTTCAGGATCCCTAGCTATTTTTCCCTGGGACAGTCCACTGTCACATTGATCAATACTCTGGTCTCTTTGAAAACCAGAAATTTCAATTCTAGGCATATTTAAAGATGGATCTAGTCAAGGCTGCAATAAAGACAACAAACACTTTTGCTTTATATAAAACTATGGAGTTTATTTGCCACTTGTATGGTTTACAGACATTATTCAATCCCACAAATCATGTGAGGTAATATACCAAGGCATTTATAGCTGAAGCATTTTTCATCATATGATTATTATTATTCTCTCTTTGTACCTTTAATGTAACCATGTGACATGTGAAAGAACTGTTGAGCTATGCTGGATTCTGATTGCTAACCTGCTGTATGTCATCCAAAGGTTCAAAGTTTATAGGTCATTAAGACAGCTTGCTTTGTTTAAATGCTTTTGGTCACAATGCCCCAAACTTTCTTGACTATATCCAGACACATTCATACATATATATACAAACGTGCCATGCAACTGTTTGCCTCCTAGGCGTCATACAAACACGGTTTGTGAAGAAACGAAAGTAAATACAGGAACACTTTAAACAGGTTAATCATTGTCGAGCAGCGAGATCCGTTTTATGAGTGAGAGTGAATGCAGGTTGGGCCAATACGAGAAGTGAAGCTGAATGAGGAAATCAGTGAGAATGACTGAGGGGGAAATGATTACGTTACGATTAGTTGTGGGGTGGGCCTGCTGTGCAAGCCTGTTAGTTGTGTGAGCAGTTCACAAAATGCAATTGACCATCAAAGACTCCTTATAGGACTCCTATATAAAAATCCTTGCGAAAAACATGCAAAAACTCTACAAACAGTAACCAGGGCTCGGGATTTTCAAATTTTGTTCTTGGTCCGGTTTTAACTTGTATGGGAGCAGTGACTCTATGGCTTCACTGTGACGTGAATGCATGAATGATAGACAAGTCACTGAGGGAATATAACATTGACAATTTAAAAGACTCATATCTTACTATTTATTTAGCTATTTAACACAGATCTCAGAGCTCACCCAAAGTGTGTCTGTGTTAATGCTATAGCTGAGATAACCCATAGATTAAAAAAAAAATTATATCTCAGTCTCACATTATTACACTTCTCTTACGAACATGCCTATTTGGTGTCTATGTAAATGACATACTGTTTAATCACGCTCATTCAGAGAACAGTAGAGCTGAGCAACAAGCCAGGGGAGGAGTATCTTCTTATATGAGGTCACAATCACAGTGCGAGAAAAATGGCTTGTTTAACTGGTTTGTTTAAACCCCGGCCAATATAAAAAAATCTTTGCAGAGGGATCTGAATGTAAAAATGGCAAAAAAGTGAATTTTATATAATAGCTTCCCTTTAAGGTAAATAAATTAGACTTATTAGAGTAAAGAAATGGCTGAAATAGACGTGGCAGCAGTGTGTGTGTAAATGAATGAGTGAATGATGGAAAATGAAAAAAGTGAATTATCAGCAGTGTTTGAGGATGAAAGAGTGAGTGGGTGAATGAGTGAGTGAACTGATAAATGGATGACGGTATCAGGTAATTAATATGGTGTGAAGTTGTGAGAAGGCTTAGCTGATTGTGAAATAGATGAGTATTGAAATAAATGAAAGGTGTGTTGTTACTGAATACACCTGGGTTGAACGAGTGAATGAGTGAAGTGAAGAAGTGGATTAAGTGCTGGTCTGTGTAAAGTGAAATACATGCAAGTGAGTAAATGAAGGCATGAATGATTTTAAGAGTTAATGTTGTTCTGTAATTATGGTAGAATAAATGAATATTTGAGTGAATGTGTGACATTAAAAAGGTGGTCAGACCGAATGACGTGAATGTGAGTCATTACAAATTTAGGAGAGAATGAATGAATAAATGAATAGATATGCATTTTCTTTCAATATATAAAACAGTACATGAATGAATGTGTAAGTGAGTGACAGGTTGAATGCGTGAGCTAGTTTATGAACAAGTGATTGTGAATGATTCTGCTGATTCTGTGAGCAAGTGAATGAATGATGGAATGAATTATAATAGATGGAACAGAGTTGGAATATAATCCAATTACTAATTGGATTTACTCAGCAGGACTGCTTGTAGTGCACTTGACCTCACTCACTCACTCACTCACTCACACACACACACACACAGACACACACACACACACAGACACACACACACACACACACAGACACACACACGAGGAAGTGGTTTTGTATGAAATCATTCCAGCCACTAGAGGTCCTTGAATACTAGTGTGTGCAACTTGCTTACGTGTTTGTGCGTAGGTGTGTGAGACTTGTCACGCTGTCCTACTGGTATCATATGTTAGGCAGTGTGGTCAGTGCACACACCAGAAATAAATCTCTCAATAAATTGTGTTTTTCTCTACAACCCCAATAGCAGCACAGTGAAGTGCAGCAGTTGGGAATACTGAAGTAGGTACAGTAACACACATTAAAATATTATACATATAAAAAAGTGAAAGCTTAAGTTGTTACCCTGAGAAAAGAAAACATTACGGGTCATTTACTGGCTTTGAGTTCGTGATTCCTGAGATCTGAGTGCACCGGTACTCTCTTCTCTGTTGCCGTGGTGTTTGACCTCTAACTCCAAAATGGTGTGTCACCATGGCAACCAAAGCAGGGGACGACCCGGAGACACTTATGTTGTTGTGCACCGTGTTTTGAGTGACGAACCTCAGGAGAACCATGTGCTACATGGGGGAAGAAACATCCAGATATCATCTTACCCAGGGTGATCTGTAACAAGCTCGTTAACATGTACATACACACTTACGGATGTGGATGACGACACCAAACACACACACACATGGCTCCAGATGCAAGAATGTCTCCTAAAATGTAAATGTAAAAATAAATATGAGTGTGCTAGCATGAAAACCTGATTAGCAGCTCATGTCCTAAACTTATTACTATACATACTGCAATCACATGGTGTTAAACATCAGCTTTTCTCTCTATACACAATCATTTTGAGGAAATATAACAGACAGAGGTCGTACAGATCATTGGGGAGGGTCAAAGGTCACATTTAGTACATGTTAGCAATTAGCTAATATTTATAAGCGAAGCTTCCAGCTCTCACGCACTGAAAATCACTTTCTGACGGGTCAGTTATAAGTGCCTTTATTTTGAAGTCAAACCACCATATTTTGTGTCTTTATATTACGTGGCTCTGAGTATACCTGTTTTTTCTCTCGCTCGGTCTCTCAGTTGAGCTACACATGGCCCTCCTGAGATACCAGTGTCCATGACGCCTTCTGCCCTCTGGACCCGTCTAATCAGTCCCACTTAAAACCCATGTAGATGCTTTGGACTGCACTTGATTCGAAGAGCTTCGGTGTAATGATGTGTGACCGCACACGCTCTGTTTTAAGACTGAAACTGCCATGAAACGGTTCATACCCGATTCTCCATCAGTGTACTGTGTATAACCGCAACAATGTAGACTTCATGTTAACTAAAGCACATTTCCTGTTATTCCGTATAAGTGCACTTTTGACCTCAAAGAACACAGTTATCCCAGGCATTGATTTACAGACACACTATCTGATATCACCCAAATGAGGCCCCACATTAATCACGGCTCTACAGCCAATCAGGGGCGTCTGTGTGCTCAAGCAAGCAGAAGGAGCGGATAGCGCCGCCCTCAACAGTGCGTGAGCAAGCAATTCGAAAAGATGCGGCCGGCTGGCATCACATGGTTCGGAGGAAACATGTGGAAGTCTTCGGCCCTCCCGACTGAGTGGTAGTAGTAGCCTTAATGGCCTAGTGACAGGACGCAACTAAATTAGGGAGAAAATCAGTGTAAAAAATTCAACAAAAAAAAAAATGACGCCTGGATAACAACTAAATGGATGACTGCAGAATTCTGTCCATGGTGAAGAAGAACCCATTTACAACATCCAGCCAAGTTAAGAACACTCTTGAGAAGGTGGGCATCTACAGTCAAGATACGGCTTCATGAAGCAAATACAAGCACTTGATGACAACTGGTAACACTCAAGGATAGAAATGCCAGATTAGACTTTGCTTGGAAACTTTGCCAGATCCAAAGCACCACATCATCTGTCAAACATGGTGGAGGCAGTGTTATGGCATAAGCGAGTATGGCTGCGAGTGGAGCGGGGTCCCTGGTGTTTATTGATGACCTGATTGCTGATAAACGGAGCAGGATGAATTCGGAAGGAAAATGACCATCCAAGCTGTTATCAGGTCCAAAATCCAGTGTAGTCATGGCAAGAGGGTGTGTTAGTGCCTGTGGCATAAATAAATTTCATATATGTGAGGCCACAAAAAAAATATTTTCTTTTTGGAGCAACATATGCTGTATATGTACAGGACCTACTCTCTGCTCAGGTTCGACCACATGCTGCAAAACCGTTAGGACGCCACTTCATACTTCAGATGGATAATGACACAAAACATGCAGTGAATGCTACCCAAGAAATAGAAGTGGGATATTCTTCACTGGCCAAGTCAGTCGCCTGATCTTAACCCAACAGAGCATGCTTTTTACTTACTGTAGACAAGACTGAAGCCAGAAAGACTCACAAACAGGCAGCAGCTAAAGACAGCTGTAGTGAAGGCCTCAAACACTCAAACTCCAGTCGGTCACTGACTGCAAAGGATTTTCATCCAAGTATTAACAACGATCCTTATGTTTGTAATTGTTAGTTTGTTCCATTATTTATGAGCCCCCTTAATATGTATGTATATATACATATGAAAATGGCTGATTGCCACGCTTTTGAATTAAGGCTGAATTAAAGTCTCAACTTTGCTCACATCTTGAGTGTTTCGTTTTAAATTCAGTGTGCTTCATCAGAGAAAACAAACACACATCTACAGCTAGGAAGAGAACCAAAAACCATAGGCTTACAGATAAGAACCACACCGCACACCTATGGAAAGGATAAGGATATAACAGCACATCTACAGAGGGGACAAGAATCAAATTATATGCCTACAGAGAGAAAGAGAACCAAAAACCACACGCTTACAGAGTGGATGTGAAGTAACCACACATCCACAGAGGGGATGAGAACCACACCACCCACTTACAGAGGCGACAAGAGAACCAGGTCATACACCATTAGACACAACGAGAACCACACCACTTGATTCTCTAAACACATCACTCACCACCTCTTTAATTCAAGATCTATTTCTTTGTCTCTTTCCCCACATAATTATTTAGTATGAGATGATTCAGGGTATTAAAAAACCAGCAAAGGTGACGCTATAGCAAGCAGAACTGTATTTAAGGTGCTACTCAAGTATAGTGTTCCTAATAAAGTGGCCAGTGAGTGTGTGTATATACAGTAGTCTGTGTTTAGGTAACAGAACTGTTAGATCTTAGAGATGAATTAACAGGAGTTCTCTGTTTTTATGTAATAAAATGAGCAAAACTAGCAACAACAAAAAAAAATCAGAAGTTTGGCTAAAAACAAAACAAGAATTCTGTGAGGGACATAAGAGACTGGAGACCTAATTAATTTCCTTCTGTTTAATCCTGATAAGACAGAAGTTCTAGTCATAGGACCACATGCAGCTAAATGCAACTTTAAATGACCTTTCTGTTCCATCAAGTACAACAGTAAAAGACCTCGGTGTGATTATAGACTTCAGTCTTTCATTTGAAGCATATGTAGATAATATTACCATTATTTTCACCTCAGAAATATTCCCAACATAAAGAATATATTGTCACTAAACGATGCAGAACAATTAGTTTATGCTTTTATCACCTCTAGGTTGAACTATTGATACAATTAGTAGTTTCAAAGAAGCATCAATTTAGGATAACATTCCCCAATGTGAGTACACAATATCATTAAGAAATTCAAGGCAACCCGTCAAATCTCAAAGGACTCAGACATCACCGTCTGAAAAACCATCACGCTTCTGTAGTGGATATCATTATGTGGGCTCGGGAACACTTTGATAAACCCTTTCCCACTAACTCCATGTGTCCCTGCATTTACAAATGCAAGTTTTCTGGGCTTTGTCTCACCTGTGATGGAGAGCAGCACAAAGTGTTTTGTGGTCTGATGAGTACATTTTTCAGCTAACAGTCATGTTCTCTGGATCAAAGAGGAAAAATGACCATCCAAGCTGTTATCAGGTCCACAATCCAGTGTAGTCATGGTATGAGGGTGTACTAGTGGCATAAGTAAATTACATATCTGTGAGGCCACAATTAATGCAGAAAAATATGTTCTTTTTGGAGCAACAAATAACGTTTCCAAAGACATCCTTTAATATTTGAGCAGGACAGCACCAAATCGCCTTATAAAGTGCATTATGAAGTGTACAATTACATAGCTGAAGACCTGCATAATGGAAGAATGGGGGAAGCTAAAATTGACCAACTGGTTGCTTTAGTGTTCAAACACTTAAAAAGTGTAACAGAAATAGTGATGTTATATATTGATTAAAAAATCAGATGTCCCAACTTTTTCAGAGATTATTGCAGCCACCAGATTTGAAATGCATGCATGTTTTCAACAATCAATTAAACTCACATGGTAATATTTTCATTATAGTCCAGCTGACATCTTTTTTGGTTTTATTGCCAATTTCTATTGCCACTGTCCCAACTTGGGTCCCAAGTTGGGTTGTTCTTATTTAAGCAATCTGCATAGTTTTTTTTTTTTGCTTGATGCAGGACAATATTTGCAGGACAATTTGCTCATTCTGAAATAAAGTAACATCTTTGCCACGCCCACAGGATACAGTGGGTATAGAAAAGCATCACCCCCTTTATAATAATCACATTTTGTTGCCTTGCAGCCTGGAATAAAGACAGACAGTTTTTGTTTTATCCAAATAAATACAGCTGGATAAAACACAAAAACATTCTTTTCTATATGCACTGTATGTCTTCTAACATGGGTTTGTAAGAAATGGGGAGCTCCTCAATGCATCAGTTAGGGTTAAATAACTCGTACCAGCTGAACCAATGGAAGACTCTCGCCCAAGACCGGCCAGTGCAGCTTCCAGGTTCGTGACCGAGTGCTGCTATGCCTCTCCAGGGCCGTATGTAAGTTCTTGGCGCATAGGCAAGGACCCTTCCCCGTCGTAGAACAAGTTGGGCGTGTGAGCTAAAGACTACAACAGCCGGGTAAGCACAAATGCACTGAGCACCATCGAAAAGATCAAAGAGCGCTAACACGTGCACCTCAGTGTGACATAGAGGACATTGCACCACCCAGGATTCATACACATTTTTTGCTAATTGAATTCCATGACTTTTCTGTACATATTCATGACCTAATGTTTTGTCTATGTATACATGTTAAATAAGAAGAAAAATCTGTTTTACTAAAATAAATGACAAGCTTCGTAGTTTAGAATACAAAATAACCGTTTATTTAAATAACGCTTGCACACAGTAACACAGTGACATAAAATAATACATCAAACCCTGAGAACCATTTAAAAATGGATTAACGTAAGTCCATGGAAGATAATTAACATAAATCAATGGGAAGCAACAATGTTAAACAAAAGAATAAATAATTTTGTGATTTCCACCTTGGTTACGCCTCCTACAGACCTGACATGGTCAACCATGAGCCTCTGTGCTACCAGAGAGTGTTCCCTCCGATTCTCAACTATTAATTCTTTGTTTACTGAAAAACCTCTTTCGACGCTTGCCTGCTCATGTGATAAGACAAGAAGAATCTTTACCACATTCCCACACTTGGGAAATACATTCCTTTGTTCCCATTGTCTCATACAGTATGATGTCCATTCATGTGGTTTTGGGTTCAAATTTTCTGAACTTAACCTAAACAGGAGCCTAAAGCTTGAACAAGTCTGTGCAACATCTGGAGCGAGTCCAGCCGAGCTTTGCGGTTGTGTCAGCATTAACCTGGTGACGTTACTGATAAAGACCACTGACACAGTCTGGGTGGTAGTGACTGTGACCCGAACCCAGCCCACAGTGGTGAGAGCACTGAACCTGCTGCTCAAGATCACACTCTATGGATGTTCAAGTCCCCCATATATAAAACAGTGTAGGATTTACATGCGAGCTTCACACATCCTGCTGTGTATCTCATCTTTACACTGTGGATACAACTATTATGGAGGTATAATGTGGTTGTTTGTTTTTGCAGATTTTGTAAAATATTTTAATAGACACAACATTATATAACTGAAAGGGTCTTCTTCTTTGTCTTTCGGCTGTTCCCTTTCAGGGGTCGCCACAGCGAATCATCTGCCTCCATCTAACCCTATC
>JAQMYG010000023.1:38383261-38406318 GCA_030014215.1 Clariallabes teugelsi | reverse complement strand
GAAGGGGCGTATCCCATAGTGAGACACCTCACTTAATGCTATCAGAGAACCGGGGTTACGCAAGTAACCTATTGTTTCATAAACTCTCTTGGCTAGGGATTTAGATTTGTTAGCATGTTTGCTTTGCTAATACCAAGTTAGACTAGCATTGATTCCACTAGCTTATATACTTGAGAAGGCAGCAAGTCAAATTCCAGCTAGTAAATTCTAAATATTGGTTATATGAAGAATCTTTTATTTCAGAGAAATTCATTAGCACAATTCTATGTAGGGCTAGTTATTTAAATGACAATTTTAGTTATTTTATTAATAAATGTTTTTTTTTAAAAATCTTAATTTTATCAGTTAAAACCACATACATTTTGATAGATTTTAACAATGAAGCATTTTTACTTTTACTCAAATACATTTGGTTTGGATACTTCCACTTTTACTTGAGTACCATTCCAACACTTTATCTATACTTTCACAAAAGTATGATTTCTCATAACTTTCCCCTCTTCCATCATCTCCCTCAGTTCCTCCAATCAAAACCAAGAAGGATTCAGCAGTGTTGTAACAGAAATGAGAAGTCAACATGAATGAAGATATTATTGGAACTGTTATTGCACAAGTCAGGAGTGAAGCCGAAACAGTGAGTGTTAACCCACCTGACTTAAGCTCAATGGGTGTGTTGGTGTCTATTTCATTCTTGGCTTTTCCAGGGGTTGGAATCCGAATAGGAATCATGAATGGAGCCACGATGGAACCTGCAGTCATCCTGAAGCTTTTGGATTACGGGTGTCCAGAGGAAAATCCCAGATTTATCACCTAGGATTCAAATGTAGAGGTTGACTGTTTTTATTATCTCAACAAAACTTTGAAAGTAAATACAAGGTGATATCTAGAGTTTCGAGATTAGCTCTGTTTAAAAGCTCTGTTTTTTCGCCATACATTCTCCCTCAGACGCCTTAAAGCCTGGCAGTAGAATTCGCTATTGACGGTCTGGCCTCGGGACGAATTCTCAGTGAATGTCGATAAAGACGATGACCAAGCACTCGGTCGAGCTGCAGACCTGCTTCACCTGTTTCGGTCGTGGAGATGATGGGCTCTTCCACTGTGAAGACTGTTGCTTGAACCTGGCAGCAACATGTTCAAATGTGAGGTTTACCTGGACTGATCCGTAAGACATGGTAACAATGTTATGGATTGTTCTCAGACCATCATCATCACACGAGTTGTCAAATGGTTTTGACATTTTCGAGGGTTGAGTTCACTGAAATTCTTCCTGATCTCTCATTGTCTTTCAGTGATGCTCTTCCACTCTTGAAGTGTGCGTTCCACTCAAAACACCTCGAACGACTCATTGCAGCAACGCTGTAAACTTGCCGAATCATGTCAAACGTCTCTGTAGCAGATTTGCCCCATTTCATGCAGAATTTCACGTGCACGTCCTACCTTGCTGTCCATGATGAAATAACAGACGTGGTAATGCAGGTGGTTTGAATAGCCCCAGTTGCACAGCCCCCCGATGTACACAGGACGATGTCTTTTGGCACACTGACTTATAAAGCTTGGTGCTCCCTGTGACTGTGCTGCGTGCAGCCTTGTGCTGCCATCTGTTGCCGTGTTACAAACCTAGTCTTGAAAATATTCGACACCACCTCGTAAATATCTTACAATTTTTTAATAATTCTGTACCAGCTTCTATAGATGTTAAACTGCATGGAAGATAACTACAAGCTGATTGCAAGTGTTTACGACCGCAGTTATCCCAGCTTGGGTAAGTATTGATTATGTGAATGAATGAATGATATTTTGAGCCATTGCATGAGCTTCACCTTGGTCCTGCTTAACATTTTGACTTAGTTGCTGATTTTTAAAGTGTGCATTACGCTTTTTAAATAGGCATTGTGTTTATATAGGAATCATGGTACCATTCAATCAATATTTTTTATATATCTCAATAAATTACGGTAATATAAAGAGGCATAAGATAAGCTTTTACCTCGTATCCAGTGACGCCGCGATCATCAACTGGGCTAAACACTAACACGCGCTGTTATTGGTCAATCCCGTAGCCCATAGCAACCGCAACGCGAGATATTATTGGCTGGTTTTAAGCCTTAAAGCAATATTATTTAATTTTTAATAGTTTAATTATTCTTTTTTATTTATTTTCGTGAATGTAATTCATAAATTAACAACAGTGAAATATTTATAACAAAATAACGGGTGTGAAAATTTTTGTAACGTAATACATTGCTTGACCTGAATATTATTTAGCTTTAAATAAATTTTTTTTTATTTTTTAAAAACGTCAACATCATGTTGTTTACTCGACAGAAAATGTAAATTCTATATAATAAAAAATATAATAAGAAACCCTAAAACATCGCATTGTGACACTATTTTCATACAGGCACAACGTCAGCCACCAATAGCTTTAATCCGGAAGGACCCGGAAGCAACACGCTCAGTATGCGTTCATCCGTTCCCACCCGTATTCCTTTGAAACCCCGTCTTCTAAATGATCATTGGCTAAAATTTCTTTCTGTAATACTATCCTACAGTATGATTGGCTAGCATTTCATATTCCGCTCCAGAAGGCGTGGTTTGCCGGAAAAAACGGGTGGATATGAAAAAACACGCTATGTAGTAGTGTATGAGTAGTTTTGCTCGAGTTTTAACAGATTGTATAGTCATTAAAATAAAAACGTCTTAAAAATGACAGAGGTTAAAGTTAAAAAGGAGTCTACAGATGTTGTAGATATCGAAAACAGGTAAGTTTTCAGTCGTATCTAGTGTAAGTGTGTCTAGTTAAGAAGTACTATTACATCACAGGGCAGTCGAACTTATTAGAGATTTCTTGGTCAATAGAACTGATTGATATATTAACTTATATAATATGATGCACAGTGTTAAGGCTAGATGTTGTCTTGTTTTCCATATAAATGCAATTGAGAGTGAATTGAGTGCATGTTTATACAGTATATCTCTGATACTTGTGTGTATGTGTTTGTGTACATTAAGAATAAAGGAGCTATGTCAGCAGTTTCCTCAAGGCATCACTGATCAGGTCATCCAGAATGACATGCCGCATGTGGAGGCGAAGCAGAGGGCCATGGCCATCAACCGGCTGCTGTCTGTGGTAACTGTCCAAGAAGCACTTAACGCTTTATAAGCCACATCCACTTTGCCATAACAAGCTTGCCCTGTTATAAAGACACTCACTGGTCATGAGAAAGCGCAACAGGATTATTTAAGTCTACGGGGTACAGGTTTGTCTTGATAACTGATAACGTCACCGTGGTAGATCCAGTGATGTATTAATAAATTAGTACTGTGCGTGTATACACATTAGGTGTACCGAATAAATAGGCAAGTAAACATTCTTTCGACTGCTTCCATCAAGAGGTCACCGCAGCGGACCATACAATCCGCACTTCAACTTAACGCTTGTTTTATGCTGGATGCCCTTCCTGATGCAACTCTCTCGTTTTTCTAAACATGCTTTGGAGCCTCAGTGCATGCATTGACTCGGTGGTGTTTGGTGTGGGATCCTCAAACCCACAACTTAGAGCTTTAGCTTTAAGCCACCACTCCACCAATCCTCCATATCTAATAAATAGGTAAATGTGCATAAATGGGTTTTGTTTTAATTCGCTGTTGTATGTACAGTACCAGTCAAAAGTTTGGCCACAACTCTTTCTTCTTTGTTGTTTAACGGTGGTTGGAGTTCAGTAGGTTACATTGCTGCCAACTCATTCATTTCATCTTCCTGACCTCTTAAAGCCGATTTTCCAGTCCAGCCTTCCTTAAATGTCTAATGCATCCTTCCCTGATCAAATTAAAAATTTATTTGTCACATAACAACCATACACAGTATGATATGCAGTGATATGTTTACATGACTATTTGTGGCCTAAAAGGAAATAAGAAGAAGCAAATGCCTCTTGAAAAAAATGTAAAATATTAAAACTACAATATGCAGTAATACAGTAGTGGTTTTGTATAAACACAACCAGAAATGTGCAACATGTGTGTCCTGTTCAATGTGCAAATGTGCAGGTTGATTGGTATTGTGGTTCTCCAGCACAACACAAAATGATCTGATGATCTGTGTCTCGAACCCTTCGTCTGCTTTATCCGGCGCTTCCACACACTCCTTCTTCTTTAACATGTTTCCTCTCAGTACCACCCTGCGTTTTTAATAGACCTATAGATCTCTCTTTCCTCAGCTTACCTGTCCTTTAAACATTAAACGCTTCCTTCCCTGATCAGTGACACTCCGTTCTAAAAGACCCTTAACATTGCCTAAGACTCTCACGGATACACCCTTTTGTTCAGTGGACATTTTCTTTATTTTTATTGTTTTCAACATTATGAATATATATGAATACTAAAGACCTTCAAATTATGACAGAACAAATATGGAATTATGCAATCAACAAAAAAACATTGCAAACAACCCTGAATAATGTTTTTGATTTTGGATTATTCAAAGTAGCCACCTTTTGCTTTTTCTTGACAGCTTAGCCCACTTTTGGCATTCTCTCAGTCATCTTCATGAGGTAGTCTGGGGATCGCAGAGGTGTTAAGTACTTGTTTTCTGCTTCCCTTCACTCTCCATCTTCTCAACTGGATTTAGATTGTGTGCTTGTGGAGGCCAGGATGCAACAGTCCATCACTGTCCTTTCCTGGACGAATAGCTCTAATATAACGTAGAGATGTGTTTGGGATGATTGTCCTCTTGGAAAACAAATGTGATCAGCAGGGGGAGAAGGGAGCAGGTTGAGAGGAGGTTGGGGGGATGCACTGGAGAGAAGAGGCATGAAAATCAATAGGAGTAAGACGGAGTATGTGTGTGTAAATGAGAGGGGGGTGGGGGGAAAGGTGCAGTTGCAAGGAGTAGAGGTAGGGAGGCTAGAGGTGTTTAAATATTTAAGGTTTAAACTGTCCAAAGCAATGGGGAGTGTGGTAGAGAAGTGAGGAAGAGAGGGCAGAAAGGGTGGAATGGCTGGGGAAGAGCATCAGGAGTGATATGTGATGGAAAGGTACAGGACGGTAGTGAGACCAGCAATGTTTGGAGTAAAAGACAGAAGGCAGAGGTGGCAGGGCTGAAGATGCTTTGGGAGTGACAACAGGACAGGATTAGGAATGAATATATTAGAGGGACAGATTGCGATGATTTGTACATGTTCAGAGGAGGGATGAGGAGTATATTGGGAGGAGCAATGAAGGAAGATGTGGTAGACCGAATTAGATGGAGACAAATGGATTGCTGCTCCCATTGGGGTCGCCACAGCGGGCCATTTGTCTCCATCTAACCCTGTCTTACCACATCTTCCTTCGTCACTCCCTCACCACATCCATAAACCTCCTCTTGGGCCTTCCTCTTCTCCACCTGCCTGACAGCTCCATCTCTAACATTCTACCCCTCATCTCTCCGCTGCACATGTCCAACCCATCTTAATCTGGCCTCTTTAACGTTGTAGATGTATCCATCCTAGTGTGCGCTCAATTTTGACTAAGTCACTAACAGTGTCGCCAGCAAAGCCCACACCATAACACCTCCTCCTCCTCCGTGCTTCACAGTGGGAACCACAGACAGGAACCTTCTTTAACAAAATGTTACTACTTTATACATCTAAAATATAAAACACATGTACAATGTTAAAAATAATTAAAATTAAAGATGGCCTGGTAGTGTATATTAAAACACAGTTTAAATAATGGTCTATAGGTGTGTAGAAACTTGACAGAGATTTGTATAACTGTAATATTTTATGATCTTATTCACACAGGGCCAGTTGGATCTCCTCAGAAACAGCAATGGGTTGTTGTACCGACTCAAGGACACACAGTCAGCGAGGTTTGTCCACTTGTTTCCAAAGTAGAACATTGTCCTGGCACATCTTTAAAAAAATAAATAAATCAGATTAAAATTCTGCTTTCGTTTTAAAGCAAAATGAAGGGCTCTGACAATCAGGAGAAGCTCGTGTACCAGATCATCGAGGATGCAGGGAATAAAGGTAGGACTTTTTAATTTAATTTAATTTTTTTTATAACCCAAAAAGAATTCTTAATGAGAGAGAGAGAGCGAGAGAGAGCTCATGATTGTTTTTGCGTCCTTTCAGGAATATGGAGTAGGGATATCCGCTATAAAAGCAACCTCCCCCTGACTGAGATCAACAAAATCCTGAAGAACCTTGAGAGCAAAAAACTGATCAAAGCTGTGAAGTCTGTCGCCGTGAGTCTAACGATAAGAAGTGCTGCTTGCTGTTTCAGAATCACAGATGATGAGATCTTTTTCTTTTCTTTTTTTTTAAACAATGAACTGTTGTGTCCAGGCATCTAAGAAGAAGGTGTACATGCTGTATAACCTGCAGCCGGACCGCTCGGTTACAGGAGGCGCGTGGTACAGCGATCAGGACTTCGAGTCGGAGTTTGTCGAGGTTCTCAACCAGCAGTGCTTCAAGTTCCTTCAGAGTAAGGTCAGGAACATCGCAAGTATGCCTCTTTCACACTGGAACGTGTCTGTAGTAGCTTGTTTTACTGAGACATGATTAAAAATGGAGCCTGTCCTCTTCTAGACAGTAGATCATTACCATGTAAAGGTATAGAAGAGTAAAAAGACAAACCGTAGGAAGGAGGTGTGTTGAGACTTTTTGTTGTGTGTGTTTGAACAGGCAGAAGCAGCGCGGGACAGTAAACAGAGTCCCATGGTGCAGAGAAACAGCTCATTCGCAACATCGTATGAAGTCTGGAAGTACATCTGCGAGCTGGGAATTAGCAAGGCATGAGACACATGTATGAACTAGGAAAAAGGAAGTACCAAAAATATTATAGTTCTGACCTGCTCATTGTGTTGTAGGTGGATCTGTCTATGGAGGACATCGAGACCATCCTGAACACACTGATCTATGATGGAAAGGTGGAAATGACCATCATCGCAGCTAAAGAGGGCACAGTAGGGTGTGTGGACGGGCAGATGAAGCTTTATAGGGGGGTGAACTCCATCATCCAGCCCACAGGCCTGGTCAAAACGCCCTGTGGACTCTGTCCGGTAAATGCAAATCCTGCAAAATAATGAGCACAGAGGTATAAATACGAGAGGCGTTCAAGTCAAACCGGGAATTGTGATGAAATTTATGGTGAACGAAGACTTTAAAGCGATTGACATTTACAGGAGACTTCAAGACAGTAGGGTGATGAGTCTTAGCCGCAGTAAAACATGCAAATGCGAACATTTTTAAAGAAGCTGAATGACGATCCTGGTGGTATTCCAGTGAACATCGAGCGAGCTCCTTGAAAATCGGCAGATAACTTGTCGCCAACTTTCAATCATTCACCAACACAACTTGCATGTTATAAGAGTGATTGCAACGTCCCCTGTACAGTCCTGACCTCGTTCCAAGCCATGTTTGGCCCATTGAAGGAGTTCCTGGGAGGCCAGCGTTTCAGACATGAAGCAGGCAGCCCAATCATTGATCTGGGGTCTAGAGTACTAGTGAGCGCTGGGATAAGTGCGTTAGTGTAGCAGGGGATCAAAGTCCCGGTTTGACTCGAACACCTCTTGTATGCCAATTATAGACACTGGGTCCAAACATAGTGACCCAGAGCTGCTAGAAAACTGTGGTCTGTTTAATTACAAAAAGAAAATTAAGAAGTTGCACATTATAATGTAGTGATGTTACCAGTCTTCTGCAGCAATGTTTTTTAGTATATAACACAAAAATATTGGCACCCTTTTTATATTTTCCCTCTGCTGTTCTTCCAGGTGTTTGACGACTGCCATGAGGACGGCGAAATATCACCATCCACTTGCGTGTACATGGCAGAGTGGCTAGACTTTTGACCTTCTCTATGCCCTCCAGTTGGTGTTTTTTTTTTTCTCTGTGGAGAAAGTGCCATATAATTATTTTTTCTCTTTTTTGCAACAGTTTGATGCAACATGTGTTGGTTTTATTTATATTGAACAATCAGGGGATTGATAATGTATACTGAACAGGCAAGAAGAAGGAGCCATACTGTGGATCTCTGGAAACAATAATGGACTCGGACCTCAATATTTAGTTTTATTTTTTCCTTTTTCTTCTTAAAATCAAATATTCTGATTCACAAGATACAGGGTTACAAATACACAACTAATTGAACGTTTGTAAAATGAGTAGCATGTTTATCCTGGATCTGTGCTCACAATAATAATAATAATAAATCATTGTTTCTTGAGTGCAGTTTTTGTTTTTAGAAAAGAATTGATGACATTATAAACTGATAAAGTTTGTGGATCTCTGGTAATAAAGATTGCGATTGAAACTAATCCTGACTTGTAAACTGTCATCATGTAACTTACTGAATAAGCATCAGGATACATGTTTATCATCATCATCATCGTTTCCCTGATGTTTTTCCTGGTAGGTCTGTGGAGACTTTTTTTTATCCCCAGACACAAAAAACATCATTGCCAGATGTTCCCAAACCAGCAGTGAGATATAATTTGTCTGCCCTGAGGTCTGATACAGATGGTGCCCAGAGAACACCAAAACCTAAAACACAACACAATTTGTAGAGGTTACTGTTTCATTTAGCTTGAAAGAGATTTCAGTTTATAAGCATTGGTGGCTCAGTGGCAGGTTTCACAACTGTCATGTGGAAAATCCCTGTTCGATTCTTGATCCAAACCCCAGCCACGGGAGGCAGTACTAGTCCCAAGCCCGGATCAAACTGGAGGGTCACGTCAGGAAGGGCATCTGGCATAAAGCCTTCGCCAAGTTTAAAGGATTGAATAGTGACAGGAGCAGCTGAAAAACCAATAACAACTCATCTATAAATGATAAACATTTGTATCTTTAATCTCTTTTCATTTACATAAACTGTTTTAAAATGTAAGCTTTAGTGACACTACACGGGGAAGTAGATTTAAGGATAATATCTCAGCATCAAACAAGGAAAAGTACTGACACTAAGCATCATTTCTGCTCATGCCAATGAGAGATGCTCGTGTTTACCTGTTGTGCCGTTTCCCGCCTTCCAGCATCCCTCTTCGCGTGACCATGGAAACAAGTGAACGGGTGCTTAGCAACCTGTAGGGGAAGAAAGGAAAGAGGAGGAGGAGAAGGAGCGTAGAGGAGATGAGAGAGAGAGAGAGAGAGAGAGTGAGTGAGTGAGGATGCGCGCAGGCCGGTACAGTAGAAATCGGAATCGTTAAAAAACATCCACAATCCGAGGAAGGTCATAGAAAAAGCGGCGCTAACAGGATCCCGATTTTGCTTTTAGATCATCAAAGAAAGAGATTTTAGGCGGCTGCGTCAAATCGGGGCGGCTTTTGTGAAGATGAAGTTCGTGGCGGTGGTGGCGGGGGCCGGAGCTCTCGCGTTTCTCGGCGCGCTCGTGTGCATCGTGGCGAGCGTGTACTCGCGCGCTCCGGCCGCCGCCCTGCATCCTCCCGCGGGCGCGAACGGCACAGCGGCGCCGGTGCCCTCGGGCTCTCTGGGAGCGCTGTACGGGGCGGCGGACACGAGCGGGCGCGACGCTTTGGCGGCCGCGGGGACGGGCCGCGGCGAGGCGCCGCTCCTGGGCGAGCTGAGTGCCGGGGCCAGTCCGCAGCGCTTCACCTTCAGCCGCCTCCTGTGCTCGCCCGTGCCGCCCGGGGAGTGCGCGATGAAGCGCCGGAGACGCGACAAGGAGCAGGAGGATGACAACGAGGAAGAGGAGGAGGAGGAGGAGGACTGGAGCGCTCTGAACGCGGCCGCCGAGGAGCTCCGGCGCACCGTGGCGCTGCAGAACGAGCAGATCGCCGCCGACCGCAAGACCATCGACGAGCTCACCGGCAAACTGGCCGAGTGCGAGACCGCGCTGCTGGATGAGCGGACCGTGACGGAGCGCGGAGCCGCGGCATCGTGGCCCGCCCGGCGCCGCCTCATGGCCGGGGATGGCGTGCGGGAGTCCGCCGCCGCACAGCTACACACCGCGCGGGCTGTCGAGGAGCTCGAGAGGGCCATCCTCCAGCTCAAAGACCGCATCGAGAAGCTGGAGGTGAGAGACGTTACAACCACCATCTCTATAAAATATAATGTATAATATTACATAATAATATTATAATCAATTCAATCTCTACATCATCATTCTAGTCACATGCTGCTCTACTGGGCCTGTACTGTAGGCTGTGCGTTCTTATACTCACAAACCGCTATAATATAATTATATTATATTATAGGCATTTCCACAAAACAACCAAGATATTAATTTACAGATAAAATCCAACAAATAGTTGTGATTAAAACTGCGAAACATGATTAAAACGAATTAAAACAGCCTCCAGGATGTTTTTTTTTTGTGTGTGTAAGATCCTTCCAACACACTTCACACTAGTACATTTGATAGGGTACAGGTGTGAAAGAGCTATTATTATTATTATTATTATTATTGTCCCATATAGCCTAATAGGATAACTGGGTGCCCTCCAGAAGAAGGTGGTCTTCTTCTATTTCTTTTTTATTATTATTATTATTATTATTATTATTAATGATGATAATGATAATAATACTCTCATTATTCTTAACGGAGTGTCCTCCAGAAGAGGATGGGTTCCATCTGGAGCCCGGTTCCTCATAAGGTTTCTTCCACATGTTGTCTCAGGGAGGTTTGCTTCTCCACTCTCACCTCTGGCCTGCTCATCAGGGATCTAACTCTAAACCCATATCCGAATTTCCATAAAAGTCACTTTATGATTGTTAAAAGAGTTACACTGTAGAAATAAAACTGAATTGAATCGAATCTATGGATCTCAGATTTCTTGGTGTGACAAGGATACAGCTTAACTGATAACAACAAACTTGTTTATTTTAATTGTTTGGAGGAAAAGGAAATTGATGTAAAATTTGTGCATTTTATATTTCTCTCTCTCGCTCTCTCGCTCTCTCTCTCGCCGTATGGTTCTTGTTGGGAAAAACACATGCATAAATTATAAGGGTGTGTGTGTGTGTGTGTGTGTGTATGAGCTGTCACCTTGTCTACAAGGATTGTTACAATTACCAGCCAAGCTAAATTGATATTGATTCATTTCCTGTCTTTCACTTATTGTATGATCCATTAGTTACGGACAGGATTAAGCTCTGAATTTCTGGTCTTGATCCAATTTTTAGTTGAGATGAATTAAAATTTTTC
Source organism: Clariallabes teugelsi (assembly GCA_030014215.1). Lineage (NCBI taxonomy): Eukaryota > Metazoa > Chordata > Actinopteri > Siluriformes > Clariidae > Clariallabes > Clariallabes teugelsi. Next base: position 38,395,167 of record JAQMYG010000023.1, on the reverse strand, counting down.
CCCTTAATTAGTCCAGGTGAAATGCAGAAATCATGTCTTTAAATCCATAAATAACATTGTGTAATGATTAGAATGCTCTCTCCTTTGCTCCAACACACACACATCTCTCTCTCTCTCTCTCTCTCTCTCTCTCTCTCCTTCTCTTTCAGCTGGAGATGGTGCCTGCTTTGTTGAACCACTCGGAGGTGGTAGCAGGCTCCACAGGCATGCGGTTGGCACTGGGCCAGGCTGGTGGGCGTGCAGAGGATGTGGGTGGAGAGCTGGTGCAGAAGGTAAAGCAGCTGGAGGATGAGAGGAAGAACCTACGCAAGGAGACACAGAACCACCACCAGCACATCGACCATGGCATCAACACTCTGCAGGAGCGCATCTCAGAGCTGGAGCAAAGTGAGGATTGGAAGCAGGTGGAGGGGGAGAGGGGTCATTTTATACAATTCATAGTGATATAGTATACAATCCCATACAATCCCACTTGTAGTATGTTTAAACAGCATCTCAGTTAAATCTCAAAACATGCCAAAGCAACAAGTAAATGAATGAAAAAGTGCGTAAAACCATGAATAAAATACATTCGACACCAATTAATTTTTGAATTCATTAACATTGACTGTGGTCTAAAAAAAAAATCATGAATGACCATGTTCCAAGATCACTTAAACACCTCGGGAAGTTGCATCATAAACAACTGAGAGTAGAAATCCCAGCTATGTTTAATAGTGAAAGTAAGAGCAGTTTCATACATGGACAATGGGATATAAACTCACCGGATAAGAAAACCACTTGTTAGTTAGATTATTCAGGAAAAAATGCTTTAGAGCATAAAGATTGGACTTTGAAGCAATGGGTAAAGGTCATGTGATCTGAGTCCAGATTGACTCTGTTTCAGAGTGATGGGCGTGTCAGGGTAAGAAGGGAAACGCTGAAGCGATGCACACATGATGCATAGTGTCCACTATACAAGCGTCTGAAGACAGTGTTATGATCTGGGGTTGCTTCAGTTGCTCAGGTCTAGACTCAGAAGTCAGCTGCCAACCTGAATGTTTTTTGTCCCTGATGGCACAGTCCTATTCCAGGACTCAGATTGTGAAAGAGTGGTTCTGGGAGCATGATGTTATTTGGCAATAACTTTGTGCACCATAATCATTTTGTGCACCATAAAGCTAAAGGTAAAACTGAAGTGTTATTAGTGTATGTATGTGCTCTTGCAAAAATTATGAGATGAGCTACATTGTGATACTCTATTGCTAATCCGCCATTTGGAACTTCTTCTGTCCTACTGATCACTGACTCAGTTGTAACATTGATTATATATTTTCTCACAGGTTTTACAGGTCAGAGTTACCCCCAGGGATACAAGCTCTCCTTCCCCATTCGGACCAACTACATGTATGGCTTGGTGAGACGGAACATTCCAGAGATGTACGCCTTCACGGTTTGCATGTGGTTGAAGGCGACAGAGAGCAGGATCGGGACACCGTTCTCATACGCCGTGGACAAGCAACCCAACGAACTTGTCCTCTTACAAGGCGTCCATAAACCAGCCGAGCTGCTTGTTAATGCTAAGGTAGGACACGGGAAAAAGTTAAATAAATGGCTACTGGACCACATACTAACAAAGACGCGTGTGTTTTAGACCTAAATGTCAACCGTATCTAGTCCCAACATTAAAGCTCATAAAATGTTACTTGAACCGTTCTAATGTTATATCATTATATCCTCCTTACCTCTAGGTGGCACAGTTGCCTCTGTCGTTCCCACCCCGCACTTGGCAGCATGTTTGTGTGAGCTGGACTCTGCGTGATGGTGTCTGGAAAGCCTATCAGGGCGGCAAGCTAAAGGAGAGAGGCGAAGGGCTGTCAGCATGGCATCCGATCAGGGCAGGAGGTGTTCTGGTTCTGGGACAGGAACAGGTGAGCTGCACTGTGAGGTCAGGGAGTTTCATTATATTATACGTATATGTGGTGGTTCGGGATCTCATGGCTGAAAATGATTCTAGTTTTTCTGCCATAATATGCTAGTTTTTCGACTTAATATATTTGGTAAAGTATCACTCATTAAAACAACATACAGTACAGTCGTGTACAAAAGTCTTAGGCACAATGTGTCTTTAAGTACAAATGTTGTTATTGTTTATTATTTTTTTTATTTTATGACTTCATTATAGAGCTAGATCAAAAACATTTCCGATTTGCAAAGATCAGAATCCATTACAAAGTTACAGAAACAAATTTGTGTAATAAAAAAGAAAGCTGCACAGTACACTACAGTTTAAAAGTTTAGGAACACTTTCTAACTCCATGGTCGTTCCTGATTTTTACTTCTTTAAAGCAATGCTAAAGACGTCCAAAATATGCATTAATCTCCTTTGAACAGTTGATATTGAAATGCGTCTGCTACTTCTGCTCTGTAAAGCCTTCATAACGCCTCTAATCTGAGGTGCTGTTTGTTAATTGGAGATTTCTGAGGCTGGTGACTCTAAATTAACGTCTCCTCTGCAGCAGAGGTGAGTTTTGGTCTTGCTTTCCTGGGAAGATCTTCATGAGAGCCACTTTCATCATGGTGCTTGATGGGTTTTTACAAACGCACTTGACACAATACTGTTCTAGCAAGAACTGTTCCAGAAAGGCTTAAAATAAAAACTGACTGTTATTGTTGTTGTTACATAATTACCTAATGTCATATGTCTTATTTCATAGTTCTGAAATCTCCAGTATTGTTGTAGAATGTAGAAAATAAATCACTAAACAAAAACAAAGAAATTTGTAAGTGATCCCAAACTTTTGAGTGATAGATTATATACAAGGCCACTTTAAAAAAAAATATATATATAGTTGCTGGGTTTTGCATGCAAAAAAGAAGCAAGTGCGAGAAGAACTGTGGGTGGTTCTGCAGGATGCTCAGTTAAACTTGGCAGCTAATTTCCTTATAAAACTGCACAGATTGCACCTGAGACTAAAGGGACCACAATGTGTTATTACACCAAATACTGTTTCATTAATGTTTAAAGGGATTTATTTATTTTTTAAAGGCATACTTGGTCCACAACATTTACTTGCTAGTGCCTAGGACTTTTACACAGTACATATTTTTACTTTCTAATCTTGCCTGTCTTCCTGAAGAGGTCTAAAACCTAGCTGGCTAGCCAACTGATACTTCCTCACACAGTGTATTCTGACTTTAAACAAAGAAAAGCTGAAGAAAAAAAAAAAAATCATAATTCTGAAAAAAAAAGCCCTAATCGTCTTCCATATGAAAAACAGACATACGTCTAATCAATTCAGGTTTTTCAGTAATCAGATACCAGTTGTGTGCATCGTTCGTGACTCCCTTAAGTGAAGCTTTTATTTGCCACATAGACATTACTGCATAGTGAAATTCTTTCTTTGCATATCCCAGTGTAACTGGGGTCAGAATGCAGTGTTAGCCAGGATACAGCAGCCCTGGAGAAGATACGGTGAAGGAAGGGCCCTGCTCAAGGGCCAAACAATGGCAACCTGTTGGAGCTGGGGCTCAAACCGCCGACCTTCTGATCAGTAACTTAACTGAGCCACCACTGCCTCTGATGCACACTTTATCATTAAAACAGAGAATATGCTTACATGCTCTTTAAAAGACATGGACTAACAGTAAATCTGGCTTAAGAAAGCAGAAATGAGTGAATGAATCAGTGATCACATCCTAAATCGATGTTTAGCTTGAGCTCATGAATGACTTTTCGGGTCATCTTTCATTGCAATCAGACTGAAATCATTTAACTGTGGCTGTTTCATCTTTCACTTTCTGAGGAAAACAGTTTGTACACTTTAAACTCAATTTCCAGTTTTTCCACGATGAAATAGGATCACTTCTTAGAACTGGAGAAACGCAATCCAGTTTAGAGATAAAATCAGGAAGAAAGTCGTCTGCGGTATTTGATTAGACCTGTGGTGCGACTCCTCTCCCCTGTGCTTCAGGACACACCGGGTGGACAGTTTGATGCCTCCCAGGCGCTGGTGGGTGAGCTGTCTCTGTTTAACCTGTGGGACCGCGTGCTGTCGCCAGCTGAGATCGGCAACATCGCGTCCTGCGGCGAGTCTGTGCGGCTGGGGAACGTGGTCTCGTGGACGGAACGAGAAGTGGATGTTTTCGGAGGAGCCACCAAGGAGCCTGTAGACCCCTGCTCCACTGATGCTGGACCCCAGAAATGAGGGATGATGGTTTTTGCAAAAAGCTGAAATGTTGGAGTGTGTTTATTAGGAATGGTCACTGTGGTACTACTTTCATAATCGCATTAATGTTCTCTCTGCTCCACGTCAGCGTGTATATGTATGTGTGTGTGTGTGTATGTGTGTGTTAGGATGTGCAGGGCCAATGACTGGAACTGCTAAGTGCTTAAAAGCCACTGTGTATCTTCCTGTGTCTCGTGTGTGTAATCTTCTAACGTCATTCCCGCACTCATCCATTTTCACGCGTTTCTCCGTAAGATCAATATTTTCCTTCCTGTCGATGCTGACTGTGTTATTTTTATTTTATCTTTGACAGTGTAACTGTGATTGTAGCGGCCTTCACTTAAAATCTACTGCACTCTTACTAAAACAAACATCAGATTTTCCAATTCATTGTTCTCAAACCTCGTGTCATTTTCTTCTGTTCTTTCATCTTTATCAAACATTTAATTTTTTTATTTACATTTTTTTTTATGATGTCGCATTTTATTCTAACACTAATTTTTACACCGGAGTGTTCATAACTTTTGTTGTTCACGACTTTGACTTTCTGTTCTTTATAAAAGTATAAAAAGTATAAAAAGGTATAAAAATATAAGTTACATAAAGAATTCTATGATATGAATAATTATCATGTCTCATTTGTATTATTATTTCTGGATATCAATTTGATATTGTTTTGTATTATTATTATTATTATTAGTGCAAGACTCATCATTTTTAAACATTCTTCTGTTTACAAAGTCTGGATCGCTGTGAAAGTTTTTAATTAACATTATGCCTGCATATTTAATATAAAGATCAGATGATACCCATCATCTAATCTCATAAACGGATATTTATGTATCATGGGGGAGAATGAAGAGGGAGGGAGGGAGGAGGGAGCACTTGCTTGGGTTGACACAACACTTTTAATTTACTTTTTAATTGTTAATCAATTACGATTTGCTGTGATGTCACTGTAGCGCTTATCCGTACACTGTTTGCACTGCAATGGAGTTTTGATTCACTTGTGAACTCTGTGAATGATGACATAAAAAACAGTGATGGGAAATGTTCTGCATTGTAGTGAATTTATTCGTTTATAATGTTCGTTTACATGTGTGAGTGTGTGTGTATGAGAGAGAGAGAGAGAGAGACAGATTTTAGGCAGATTATCTGGTATGTGATGTGCTTTGTGCTTTAACAACAGGATTATACAGATTAAAAGAAGTATTTCGATTGCTAGCTTAGCTCCTCAAAGAGATACAGTCTGTGGTTCAAGAACATGCCAATGCCAACTTCCTCACCGTGTGCAAAAAAAAAAAAAAAGTTGTGTTTTTATTATGCTGTCTGGCATTTTGACCTGAATTTTAATTTCTAAATTCTGAAATCTAAAGCTATCTAAATCTGAAAACTAAACACATTAAAATATGCATCTCTACTGAAACCTTTCTTCTGATTAGTCTCATTATTCAGTGAAACTAATCAGAAGAAAGGTTTCGGTTTGCTAGGAAGCATAAAGATTGGAACAATGGAAAAAGGTCATGTGATCTGATGAGTCCAGATTGACCCTATTCCAGAGTGATGGGTAAGAAGGGAAGCACATGAAGCGATGCATAAGAGATGTATAGTACAAGCCCCTGGAGACAGTGTTATGATCTATGGTTGCTTCAGTTGCTCAGGTCTAGACTCTCATGTGGCCAGACGTTATGTGGCAATAAAATGAAGTCAGCTGACAGTGGTGGTTTTCTTCCTGAATGGCACAGAATTGGCCACCAGATTGCTCACCATAATCAAAGTTGAAGAAAATATGGAGCTTTTGGGCTTTTTTTTTTTGGCCAGGCAGTGTATTAATATCTTAGTCTTAATCTCTTGGTAGTGGCAACCCAGTTTGGGACTAAAATATCACAGCACTTGTCCTGATGTCATTAATCTTATCCCTGAATCATACAGCAAGTGCTCCACCACTAGATGACTCATACTGTAATATTTGATGAAATTCAAGCACTGTTCGCGAAGAGTTTCAACCATGCACCATAGTTCGCTGTTAGCATCTAACAGTATATTTTGCTCTTTGGTTTTGGTGGTGGGACAACAAAAAGTTTTTATATATCCTGAATATCACATTAAAAGTGCTGCTAAATCATAGAGCTGCAGAAAACTTTAACACCAAAATTAATCCTCTTCCTAGGCATTTAGATACCATTGCTGAGCAGTTCTTTTCAGAAACTGTACTAACAATCCAATACCAGGATACCTACAGTACACACGGCATAAAACGAGTGACATTTACAGAAGACCCTACACACAGCATGCTGATGAGACTCTTAATCACAGTAAAACATTTGAATGATGCAAACATTTAGAGAAGGTCGTACTGATCATCTGTGAATGATGATTGGCCGAGGTAGCTGAGGAGCCCACTGCAGTTGTTCCCGTGAACATTCAGCGAGTGGAACACCTGATACTTGTCAACCCCTTGCATATTACAGGAACTCGGTTGGGTGTTATCGCCCTATCCCTGGTACGTGTCCTCAGTACATTTCCACATGTTTGGGTCATTAAAGGAATTCCTGGGAGGCTGGTGTTTCAGACGTTATGCAGGCAGTCCGATCATGGCTCTGGCATACTAAGAAAACTTTCTTCCTTGATGGTATCCAAGCACTAGTGAAACGCTACAATAAATGCATTAGTGTAGCAGGAGATTATATATATATAACTGTGGTGGTATTCTGCGCATTTAAAAGTCCCGGTTTGACTTGAACGCTCTTTGTAATATCATCACAAACTACTACTAATAAGAATCCCATTTAGGAGCCATCCCACAAATCTTCTTTTTGTCTTCCTCCTCATTTCATTTTTGCCTTCTGGAGCTGCTGAATTATAGATGTGTATTAATCACTTCTGTTAGAACCCCTGCTACAGTCACATCTGTCTTTCTGTCTGTCTCTTTCCTTTTCTCATTCCCTCTATCATGATCAAGTGACTGAATCTAAAATCACATATTGCTAACCTCACCACACACACACACACACACACACACACTGACACATACACAACCAGAATCTTAATCTTCCCATCTTTTACTAATCTTACACTATGCTGTCATTGTTTAATGACATTATATCTTTAGATATCAAATAAATGTATAGGTAGGCAATCCCAGAATTCAAACTTAACAAATCAACACACAAAAATACACACATGTACATGCACTACGAATGAAGCAAACAAAAATATTCATACTGAAAAATCTCATAAGATAGAATTATTAAGGAAAAAGCATTAGGCATATTTGTCTGTCTGGTTAAGTCTTTTTGTTGACCTCTCTCTCACTCTCTCTCTCACTCTCTCACTCACTCACACACATCTGGGAGTCCGCGCAGGTCATTTGTATATTTGGGGCAGCAGTGGAATCTTCTGCTGCAGCCAGATGTTTAAGCGGATAGAATTTAGGGCAGACAAAGCAGAGACAAAGAAGGGAGGATGGTGCTGAAATGCAGAGCTGACAACTTTTCACAATGGCTTGGAACGAGATTCTGAAAATAAGGAAATTTGTTCTGCGCGTACATGCACAAAATGCTCCCATTGCATATGCCCAGACATTTTGTGTAAAACTAACCATACATCTTACAGTACATGGAATGCCTTAGGTTTTGAATATTTTAGCGTTGCGGAAAGTGAAACATGTGAGTGCATTTACTCCAGTTGGTTTAAATGACATTTAAAATATTTACCCAAGCAAAAAAATTAAACAGGCCTATCTTACCCACCAGCCAAACATGCCCTCCTGCATGCAGCAGCAGGGGTGCAGCACAGAATTCTGGGCCCTTCATTTCTTGATCCATATCTGTCAGATTTCATTGCTAGTCCCCGAGGGCAGTAAAATTATATAAAGAGGAAAGAAATTATAATAGTTACAATTATACACAAAGCAGTGTATTAATATTTATATTAACACAACACCCCGATTAAGAGAGAATACAAAAAAAACAAAAACACAATCAATATTATGTGAAATGCAGCAGTCATGAGCGATGAAGAGACTGTATGAGGGCAGCGAGGATACCTGGGTGTGAAGATGTATAAGAGATGGCAGCTCTGGATATGCCCTCAAGCTATGAGTAATATCAGGTCATTTATTCTTGAAAGTTTGTGCACCCATGACCATCATACCTATATTTGCTTGTTTTAAGATTTCTTTTCCCAGTACAATAACCTCCGGCTTTCCACTTAGAAAAAGTTTTTCAAATTCAGATTCAAATTTTATTTAAAAAAAATAGAGTATTCAAATAAAGAAATAAAATATGAAATAAGAAATAAAATAAGAAAATTATACAAATTATACAAAACTTTATCTGCAAAATTTAGATTTGCTAAAAAAAGTTAGACATGATAACTTACAGCTGAGTGCAATTAGTGAAAAATGAGCCCACCATAAACAGAACAATGTGCAAAGTCCAAGAGTTGTGCAAGTCGTGTGTAAATGTGCAGCGTGATGAGTAGTGTGTGTGAGTAGGGAGAGAATTATTGTGTGTTATTGTGTTTTCGAAGCTTTGCTGTTGAGGTTTGTGTCCATTCAGCCACAAGAGGCCTGAGGGTGAAGTCGGTGTTGCAGTTCAACCCAAAAGTGTTTATAATGGGGTTGGGGTTTTGTGCAGAACACTGGACTTCTTCATTGTTGTTAGTCTTTTAGGTGCCCCTATCAAGGCGTCACCACAGCAGATCCACACACAACTTGGCACAGGTTTTACATCGAATGTCCTTCCTGAAGCATCCTTCTTATTTTTCCATGTGGCTGAGGTTTGGGCAGGAATTGAACCTGGGCCTTACGGATGGCGGGTGAGAAACCTACCACTGAGACATCAATGTCCCACTCCAGCAAGCAAAGACCTTCTTCTAACTTTGTGGAAACAGTTTGTGAAAGGGGTGTTTAGCACTGTCAATTTGCACCTCAAGGTCCGGGGCGTGAGAGCGTATGTGTGTCTCTGTGATAGATTGGCACCCTGTCCAGGGTGTACCCCACCTTGTGCCATAAGTCACTTGGGATAGGCTCCAGTCCCCATGCGATTCTGTATACAGGATTAATCAGTATAGACGATAAGTGAGTGAGTTTGTGGAAAAACTGCATTGAGTGTGTGTGTGTGTGTGTGTGTATGTGATGTCCATAAACACTCAAACATTTGCCCAAGGTGTGCCAAATAATGCATGATAAACAAAGACTATTTATTATCTGAGGAAATGTGTAACTCAGTGCGTTTAGAATACAACACACTGCAGTGGCAAGTATTAATCATTGTGTATCATTAGCTGAGCCTCTTCCTTCATCACCATGTCTGAGAGAGTTCACGTCGGCCGGAAGTTGTTTCGCGAGTTCTCGCGAGATTTCCGGTTGCTAGGATCACGATATCTCCTGAGGAACCTAACTGACTGGATGTAGCGCTACATACCGTGTTTCTCCGTTAAACCTGTAAGGAATGAGTTTTAATATTCCTCTGGTTAATTAAGGCTGTTTTTATAATATAGTACAACACTGTTATATAAATGTCATATGTAATGTATTTTTATTTTTTCTTTAATATCGGCTGGGAGAAATGGAGCTGAATTAGCACTAGCCTGCTATGACAGTATGTGTTATATGCTAAGTTGCTATAATATAAGTTGTTGTATGAGATATATTTCTTAAACGTAATGACAGAAAAGAATAAAGCTTTAGTTATTACAATAAAAACCAAAAATATTTAAATCCAGCAAAACTAAAAATTAGAGAACCCTAAACACAAGAAATATGTAAAAGTGTTTAGTTAAAAACACTGACAGTTTTTTTTATTTTATTTGTAACCAGTAATAGCTTGAATAGTTACATCAATGTATGTGACTAGACTTGGTTTCTATCATTCATTTGATTTCTATTACAGGTCCCTAACCTGTTTTATTTTTTTAATCAGTACCTGCTTTATCCAGGTGGTGGCGCCGGACCGTTTTCAAGGAAGGAACCCAGGGCGTGAGGTGCGAACATACGCACGCCAGTCTATCGAAAAACACCACGCATACACGTTCACATTTAGTTGTAATGTAGAGTTCGCCGATTCATGTACACCGACCAGCCATGACATTAACACCACTGCCGTGAACTGGATAACTCAGTGATATACCAGTAAAAACTGGTCATGCCCACCCAAGGCTCATCCATGCCTGTGAAGGGCCAAACATATAGAATAAATTACTGCTGGCTGTGACCGAAAGGTATCAGTGAATCACAGCCAGTATGTGGCTTAACAGGCAAAGTTTTTATCCAGCCTCACATCTCAATAACACTATATATCATCACATGGAGCATCCATGTGATATGCTGGATGAACAAATCTAGTCCTTGGGATGTGGCGTCCTCGTACCAGACACCATGGCATACCATCCGAGGTCTTGTGGAGGGCTCGAAGTTTTTTTTTTTGCTGGCACAAGGGGAACCTAAAAAATAGGGATGGGGAACACAAGTCACCACCCGATACGATGTTATCACGGTAACCAGGTGTTGAATCGATTAAAATTGCGATTCTGTAAATATCATGATTTTTTAAAATAAATATCCCAATGCGATATTACATTTTACATCAATTTGCAATTTTAAACAATTTTTTTTTAAAGGTTAAAATTGGAAAAAAAAAATTGGAAAAATGTCATGTTCTAGTGAGCTTCTAGTGGCACACATGATTTGCCACTAATTTGCAGATTCATCATATTGAAAATGGTTCAATCATATTGAACATGAAGCGTGTGTAATGAATGAGTTTGAGACTAATTCGCTCACAAAGTTTTAGAGAAAAAGACCGATCGGAGGATTTTAACACACTTGATTTTTGATAATGTAACGCCAAAAATGCGTTTCTGTTGCACCACTTGGAAGCTTCTCTGCTCGGTACACAATCATTTATATCTGAGACTGATTGACTGATCACCGGTCATGGCCAGTCTAACTGAAAACCAGCTAATAAGTCACTGGCCGATCGATCGGTTCATAAAAGTATGTTTTTAAAAAAGTCAATGTGTATCATCACACAAAAGAATCACGATTTATAACTCAATCGATTTTATTCCCCTATCTACTAAAAATCCTCGGTGGTTTTAATGTTAATGCTGGTAATGTTTATGGCTGATCAGTTTATTGGAGGAGGAAGGAAACCGAAGAACATTAAGGAAACTCTGAGATCAGGACACTCCACAGATTCCTGATAAACCTTTTGTGTACATATACACCTAAAAGAAAATCTGTGCATCTATTAAGGTTACGTGTATCCTGAACAAAAAGCACGCAATTCCCTGGCATGGCAAGTAGTGGTGGTGGTGGTGATGATGATGATAATTCCCAACATATCACTTGATGACGTGCTCGACTTCTTAAATGCAGTTTTAAATGCTATTTTCCTTTTTATAATAGATATATGAGATGGAGGTATTGATTTTCGAATATTAACGTTAACCATTCATGAAATACAGAATGAAAGTCCAGGTAATGACGATGTGTGTATATACAGTGGTGTTCATAATAATAGCAGTGTGTTGAAAAAAGTGAGTAAAGCCCCATATCCATATAAGAACTTTTAATTTAAATCACATAAATGCGTTAGACACCCTGCACATTCTTTTCTGAATCACAACATGAAGAAAAATGTGCTAAATGTATTATTAGTTTAATGTAAGTGAAGAAAAACAAATATTAGC
>JAQMYG010000023.1:38369696-38382927 GCA_030014215.1 Clariallabes teugelsi | reverse complement strand
TTGTGATTCAGAATAGAATGTGCAGGGTGTCCAATGCATTTATGTGATTTAAATTAAAAGTTATTATATGGATATGGGGCTTTACTCACTTTTTTCAACACACTGCTATTATTTTGAACACCACTGTATGATGAAGTGATTCCGTGACGAGATCAATCAATCAGATCATTTGGACCTATTCACCAGGATGGAGGTCACATTAAGCTTTCAGTTTTTTCCGTGCAGAACGAACAGCATGGCAGAAACGGCCGAGAGCAAGAAGGAGGATGCAGACTACAAGCGGCTGCACAGTTTCCCTCTGATCAGGGTAAGAAACTTCCGGGCTTTACACCTGAAAGTGTGGAATCTCTTTTCACAGGTTACAAATTTAGCAGGGTGCACTCACAACACTGCTGGCGCGTATAACCAGTACAGCGATTAAGCAGCCTAACACGTAACGTAGGAGTAGCGTGTCTGAGTGCGTGATATGCAAGTGTGATTCGTGTACTGGATATTCGTGACACTCTCGCCTTGCTTTTTATAGAAGCTCACTCTCTTGGCAGTTCTCAGTTCTCTGGCTTTTAGGTGTCTCATTCTCTCTCTGTTTGTTGTCGCAGCACACGGACATGCCAGAGGAGATGAGGGTGGAGACAATGGAGCTGTGCGTTACGGCATGCGAGAAGTTCGCAACCAACAACGAGGTGCGTGACTCGACATGACTTGACATGCACACGAAAGCAACACTCGCTGGCCTTAGGTTTACACCATGTGACTGAGTGATGTTTTTTGTATAACATAACCTCTTCTTTCTTTCTTTCTTTCTTTTTATCTTTCTTTATTTCTCTTCCTATCTTCCCTCCATTCTGCGCATGCCTTAAGAGCGCAGCCAGGATGATCAAGGAGTCGATGGACAAGAAGTTCGGCAGCTCGTGGCACGTGGTGATCGGCGAGGGCTTCGGCTTCGAGATCACGCACGAGGTCAAGAACCTCCTCTACATGTTTTTCGGGGGCAGCCTGGCCGTGTGTGTGTGGAAGTGCTCGTAACACTCACGCGGCCGCGCGGATTCTTCTCCTTGAACCGCAACCCAACAACTGCTGGAGACAAATCGCCAAAAAAATAATAACAAATAAAAACATAAAACCCTGATCCTTTCGCACACACCCACACACAAAAATCCCTCAGCGATGAAAATTAGCAAGAGACATGTGACATTTCACGCTTTTTCTCTCATTGTTCGACGACTCTCACATTCTGTGTACTGCCAGACCATCTGGGCGTTTGGTGCTGTTTCTGCCCCTCTCTCTCTCTCTCTCTTTCAATGTCTGTCTCTTTTTCAATCTCACACCTCCTCTCCAACTGTCCCTCTCATGTCATCTTGTCCCTGATATCTTGAAAATGTATTTTTTTATAATACTAAATCTATTTTTTTAGTCATAGACTGTGAATACTACATGTATATAGTTTATAAAATGTAATTGTCAACTTTTTGCACAATTTTTTTGTTTCAAATTTTATTGTTTATTGAATAAAAGCATTTTCTGATGCATTTGCGTACAAGGTGATGGAATCTGAGAAAACCTGTATTCAGATCACGTCAGGGCTCCATGCAACGCGTCATCTCCTCCTCTGTAAGCTTCACGCCTAAAGGCAATGAGGTTTGCAAATAGGAATAAATTTACTGCTGCCAAGAGATGAGCAGTGGCAGCGCAGTGTTTTTGAGATCCCCAGCCTGGGAGTCTGGAGCGCAAGACATCATAAAATCAACAAAAATCCCAAACATAAGTTTTTTTTTTTTTTTTTTAATGCATATGTTTGTAAAACGAGTATGTCAGGTAACCAGGGTGCTGTGACCTGACCTTATAATCAGGCGCTCGGAATCGGTTTGCTCTGTTCTCTTGTGCAATAATGTCAATAAAATGCTCTCAGAATTCAGCAGTACACAAATAAAGAAAAGAAAGAAAGAAAGAAAGAAGAGGTTATGAAGAAAACCCAAGAGGCAAACAGAATGATCTGTGTTTAAGAAGGAGAATGACATAATTAAAAAATATTTACATGTATAATCCAGTGCTACATACAACTTTTACAAGTGTTTCCCTGGATAAAACTGACTCCTAGTCATAACCTTTTAACATACAAACCAACAGAGGGCCTGCTGTGGAAACCTGAACCATGTAATCAACCATCCCTTTTCAGTAAAAAGACGCTAGTAGATATTATCTACTAATTCTGCATGTATTAGGGCCGCCTGGTGGCTCAATGGGGCCCATTTCTTTCAAACTTTGTTGGTACTGTATAAGAACTGCAGTCTGTATGATGAAAGGGGGCAAGCAAACACACTCCGATCAGTTCAGATCGTCCCAACCTGGCAGTGCTCCTGTTCCCTAAAAGAAAAAGAGGTGGGGGGGAACACAGGGAGAGCAAACAGATGAATAAAGCAGTGCGAGATATCAAACTTCGCTCTCTTGTTCCAGCGGAGCCTCGACGAGCCACAGAAAAGGTAAGGACTGTGATGTCTTCATTTTGATTTTCACTCTGTCAGAGGGAGTCTGTAACAGGATTCCGGGTCTCTCCGGCAGTATGAGGGCGTGTCGGTGCCGCCGCTGGAGGGGCGTGTGTGCCTTGATGTTGTGTCTGATGCTGGCTCTGCACATGCTGGTAATTGTCCTGGTCCTGTGGATGTTCCCTTCAACCTGCGAGATCGTTGAAGGGCCTCGACCTCAACCTCAAGCCCGCAACCTCACCTCAGACAGCCTCGCACGCCCCGGCTCTAGCGGCAGAGCTAATGCTGCGAGACAAAGGCTTGTAGGAGCCGCTGATCTTGCCAAGCTGCAGGCTTTATTCTCCCACGCACTGTATACCCAGTGTTCTCTGTCCAGTCCAGATGACGACACGCTGCTGCGAGTCCGAACCCAGAAGGCAGAGCAGTACGACGACGACCAGTGGTGAGGCACAAGGCTGTGTAACAACCTGATATGGGTAGTAATACATTAAATTGAGGTGCTATTGGTTTGCAACCTCTGATGCTAGTTGATTTATCAACCAGGTATTTGGAAATATGTTGCGTGGCTTGGGCAATCTTATCTTCTGATACTTCTAATCCTCCCATTCAGGGTAAGTACCAGCAAGGAGGGCTACGATCCTATCCAGTGGAACAGCAGTACAGAGACCCACCCACCCTGGCTTCGGTTCCACCTCGGCATCTCCCGTTGGCAGCTGTACCAGCACAGAGACGCAAACCTGCCTGCGCTTGTGGAGCAGCTGTCAACCCACCGCATCATCAGCGCAGGTGACTCATCCTAATCCTGACACACGATCCTTCACTTGATCTTACATCAGACAAAGCAAGCCAGGTCACACTGCCCCTGAGAGGGAGAGAGACAGAGTGAGTGAGTGTAGCCGCAGAGCGCCCTCTAGTGTAGATAACCGATCACTACATTCAACATAAAACTAATGGTTAATGTATTGAAAGCCAAAGATTTTAATTATTAATAAGGCAAGGATATTATATATTGTTTTTACATAGCAATGTATTTAACATTCCTTAAAGATTCAGTTGACAGCAACAGATTTGTATCAATCTATACGGATTTGTCATGTTTCAGTTCAGAAATCAGGAGGAACGCAGCTGAAGTTGATGATAACGTTTTCAAACTATGGACAGGCGCTCTTCAAGCCCATGAAGTGAGTCATATACACACACACACACACGCAGTTACTCTCACCTGCTATCATGTGCTGTACTCTCACTACGTACTTGTTCAGCTTTTACCCTCTTTATGCTCATTGTGTGCAATTCGATCTGGTATCAGTGTGCACTTTTTGTAGGTTTTTCTCGCCCCTCAGCTCCTTAATCCCTCTAACGCCATTACAAGTCTAATTAGCTTCATAATTATGAATATACTAAGCCTTTTAGGAACATAGAATGGAGCATCAATTTCAATTCATATAAAAATGAACCTGGCTCATGATTAGAGCTTTCTCAGTGGTTAAGGAGCAGGACTACTTATCCGAAGGTCCAAGGTTCAATCCTCGCCACCATGAATTGAAAAAGGAGGTCGTCCTGGATTTGGATCGCATTTGGTAGACGGCCTTATCCAGAGCAACTTAGATTTTTTATTCATAATACATCTGATCAGTTGAGGGTTAAGGTCCTTGCTCAAGGGCCCAACAGTGGCAATTTGGTGGTGTTTGAACCTTCTGAACCTTAACCGCTGAGATATCCCCGTCTGCCAAATTCTGTAAATGTAACCGTGAGAACATGTGGAAATTACTCCTCTAACACTATAGTAAAAGGTATGAATGAATTTTGCTGAAGATATGACGGGACACACTACAGTGATGAGGTTCAACTTCTGGTTGATTGGTGTTTGGGTAGTAAATCTTCTACCCAGTTTCAGACATGAATCAGGTAATCCGATAATGGCTTCTGCATATTTAAAAAACTTTCTACCTTGATAGTGTCTAAGCACTAGTGAAACTCTGGGAACCTTGGACCTTCGGATAAGTAGTCCAGCTCCTTAACTTCTCTTTGAGTGGTGTTTGGGTAGTAAATTGGTTCTAACGACATCAAATTCCTGGATTTGAACAATACAAAAGATCTAACGTCGACCATGAACACTTCCTATTTGGCGATGAAGGCTCAGCAGAGGCTTTTCTTCCTTCTCTGCTCTCAACAAATTTCTACAGGAGCACAATAAAGAGAATTCTAACTTTGACGGGATGTGGTACACCACCCATACTGCAGAGAACCCGGAGAGATCTGACCCAGATAGTCACACCTGCACAAAGGATTGTGGGAACACGACAAGTTCACCAGCTCCCCAATCTGGAAATAGTTTATACTAGCCATCTACACGAGAGCTAGAAACATCATCAAAGATTCAACTTATCCAGGTCACAGACTGTTTGTTCCCGTCCCATCAGGGAGGAGATACAGGACAATCTGTATCTGAAAGTTTTCAAATTAATGTTGTATTACTGCAATGAAAGTCCCTTTCTATCACTCCACATATTGCTAATGTGTTCTGAGATTATCCTACATTAAATCTCTGTGTTATTTAACCCATTCTTTTTTTATTATTGCAGGCAGGGGAGGTATGACGAGACTAACGTGAATCTGTACTATTTCTCGGACTTCGAGAGACACAATGCTGAAATCGCAGCGTTTCATCTAGACAGGTACGTGGAGAGACACTCCTCTTTATACACTCTGAAGGTTAAAATCAAAACATGTCCATAGTGTTCTAGACTTTTGCTCCAACCTCCTTCTGTCTTTTTAAGGATGCTGGGTTTCCGGCGTGTCCCCCCGGTTGTGGGACGACTTGTTAATGTAATAAAGGAAATTAAGGACATCACCACTGACCACAGATTGGCCAGGACCTTCTTCAATTCTCCAGGTTTGGTCTTTACGTGGAGCATAAACAAAGTACGAATCAATTAAACAAATAAAAACGAGGGGCGTTAAAGTCAACGTAGGATTAAAGTGAAAGTAAAAACTTTCTTTACTTCTCTATATAATCCCCTGCTACACTAATGCTCTGATCCCAGAGTTTCACTAGTGCTTAGACACCATCAAGGTAGAAAGTTTTTTAAATATGCCAAAGCCATTATCGGATTACCTGATTCATGTCTGAAACACTGGCCTCCCAGGAACTCCTTTAATGACCCAAACATGTGGAAATGTCTTGTGGTGAGGTCAGGACTACATGGGGGATGTGGCAGTAGCTCCCAGCTGAGTTCCTGTAATGTGCAAGTGGTGTTGGTGTGTGTACAGTTTCCACAGTGTGTACAGTTCCCACAGACAGTCCCCTGTATCACTTCCGAAAGTTGGCGACAAGTTATCTTTTTTGATTTTGACGGAACGACTCTGTAAGATCAGGCGTTCAACTCGTTGAATGTTCATGGGAACTACTGCAGTGGACTCCAAGCCACCTGGGCCAGGATCATCATTCACGGAACTACAGCCTTCTGAAAAATGTTTGCACCATTCAAATGTTTTACTGCAGCAAAGAGTAACCGTACTGTACTTCTGTGAATGTCAATTGGTTTTTACGGCTTCATTCATGAGAAAAGCCATCACAAGAATTAAAGAATATTAAAGAATATTAAAGAAGGCAGCACGGTGGTGTAATAGTTACAGTAGCACTGTCGCCTTGCACCTCCAGGGTCCGGGTTCGATTCCCAGCCAGGTTCGATTCCCATCTCTGTGTGCATGGAGTTTGCATGTTCTCCCCGTGTTGGTGGGTTTCCTCCTGGTACTCAGGTTTCCTCCCATAGTCAAAAGACATGCAGATTAGGGTAATTGCCATTTCCAAATTACCCGGAGTGTGTGTGTGTGTGTATGTGTGTGCACTGTGATGGATTGCCACCCTGTCCAGGATGTACCTCGCCAGGATGATATGCCTTAAGTTTCCTGGGATAGGCTCCAGGCCCCACACAGCCCTGAATACAGGATAAAGAATATCGATGGTGAGTGAGGGAGTGAGAATATTAAAAAATTAAAGCATGTCAGGGAACGCTGCTGTAGGAACCCAATCAGTGATGGAGTGGTGTGATGTTATTTTGTTATACTGGCAAATCATTGAAGTGTTTCATCCCTCTTGTGGCATGAAGGCATTAATTAACACAGACAGCATGTTATAGACAGACAATGCACTATAATATGGCTATAAATAATGTTGTTGCAGATTATAGCTGATTTGTGAAGACCTTTTCACCAAGCACACTACTGATTCCTTGCTTTGTACTTTATAAAGTTTCTATCATAAAAAAAATACTATCTTGAGCTTTTTCTTAATACCTACTGTTATGTGAGCTCTTCTGTGTTTCTTTAACCCTGGACTGTGTGTGTGTGTGTGTGTGTGTGTGTGTCAGTGGGAAATACGTGCTTTTACGGGCAGTGCTCATACTATTGTTCTACGGAGCATGCAGTGTGCGGCCGACCCCGTGCTCTCGAGGGCTCTTTAGCAGCCATGTTGCCTGACCTTTCACTCGCGCCTCGCCGCACCTGGAGGAACCCTTGGAGACGCTCGTACAGCCGCAGTAAGCTCGCCCTGTAGGTAAACCTGTCCGTGTGGTTGTGAGTGCAAAACACTTCTAGTACTATAGTGTGACATATACTGTACATGATCATTTTGACTCTGTAACTAGAATGTAGTGAGCAGGATCTACAAAGTGTATATTGAAGGAATCCTATGAAGCATGTAGGAGTGTTTATTTTAAATATAGGGAGTAAATGGTTGTTGTTATTTATTTGTGAGATTTACATGATTTTTATACGGAGTGTGTGTATGTGTGTCTAGAAATGTGGCATGGATAATGAATCAGTTACAAAGTTATTTGTAGAATTTTCTACAGGAAACACAAGATGGCATGCTGTTATAGGAGATGATGAGTTACTTTTACATCCAAACTGATGATAGTATGTCTCAAAGTGGTTTATTCCTCTTATAGTCCATATGCTTATACCATGTTATAGGTACCATGATAGTCTGATGGTACTGTACCATGGTCCTTACATTACTTGCTGATATAGTACACTATAGTACTCTATGGTACATGCTTCTCCCATGAATCATACTTTGGTACAATGGTACATGCACTGTAGTATGGTACTATGGAACACGTACCAGGATAGTCTTAAAAATATGTTATACATTTTTATGTACTACAATGTTAATATTTATATAGTATGGTATCATTGTGAAAGTATGTAACATTAATTACATACCATGGTGTATAATGAAACTCTTAATATTACATACAGTAATATGGTCTTTTCTGAACTAATAGTATAGTACTAACATATTTAATATGGTACACTATGTTCAAACATACATATAATATTAGATAATTGCTGAGCTTTGGTAGCCAATGTGGTACCCAATAAGCACCACATTGTGGTATGTAGTCCAGTACTACCATGGTACAATAAAGTGCCACAGTACCATGGTATTCACTGGAGGACAATGGTACATACTACCCCGGTACCCACTGAAGTGCCACATACTTACTCTAGTACTCTAGAGTAAGTGTTCTGTGGTTTCCTACCATGGTAAAGTCTGTAGAACCAGTGAAAAACTTTAGTTTAGCTTTAGTATAGAGAACATCCATCGTAAAAGTCCCATTATTGATACAATAACTTTTTTCATGAGCTCAGTATAATACATCAAAGTAATAAATAATGTACTGTACACTGCTCAAAGGTTGCATAATAATAGAGAGGTTTGAAATGCCTTCCAGGTGGGAACAAACCCCATCGTACTGCGACGCGGTGAAAAAGACTCCTCCCTACGACCGGGGCACAAGACTGGTGGATCTCATCGACATGACCATTTTGGACTTTTTGCAAAGTAAGGCCTCCTTGTTGGATTAAATGACACTAAACCATTCAAAAGGTCCTTATTTATTATTTCCAGACTTTCCATAGTTTTCCATTAATTGTAACTGATTCTCTTCTGTGTTATGGAATTGTAGGTAATATGGACAGGCACCACTATGAAACATTTGAAATTTTTGGCAACAACACTTTCCTTTTGCATTTAGACAACGGAAGAGCGTGAGTATTTCGATGCTCTTACTATATAACCCTGAGTGTGAGATACTGTATGTCCTACACTACACTGGTGACCAAAAGTATGCCATGCATTATAGTTCTCCCTGTGCACAAAATATTTGCGAAGCAAAGCATCACTTGTATCATCTTCCAGGCTTATTTTTCTTTAAAAAAAATTCTTCTTCCATACAAATTTTGGCACGTAACTAGTCCTGCTTTGTTTGTCAAAGACCCATGAAAGAGGTGTCAAATCGTGCGGCTTATTTGGAAATGGGGTGCTATGACTTTTCTAATGGTCCTATAGACCTAACATTGAAACCAATTTTGACGGATTTTAGCGCAGAGCAAGAATTTTGTAGAAATATAGAATTTACCACATTTGCAGGCTGTGTCAGAACATACCCCTCAAGAGGGTATAAGTTGTACCCCTGGGATGCCAGAGGTGCCCAAATTTGTCCCATTGTCATATTCCCATTATAGTGAATGTACTCCCCATTGAAACAGGAAGTGCTCACAGGTGCATTCCCTGATATGATAACTTCCATAAGAACGTTGAAACTGAGCTGTGGACCCCATTATCATGGAGACATGAGGGTGGGCTCATTTTACTCAGGCAACCAATCAGTCTCTCCGGATCATTGTGAAACTGTCAAGCCACACCCTAGCAACCACTTTAGAGCACCTTAACAACTTATCCGGTGGACTGTCATTATAAAAGTCCCAGAGGCCCCAGTTTTGCCACGGCAAGCACCACTCACATTTTTTTCAGAAAATGTACCTGTCTAATTAGTTATATTAGCCTCCCTGGCTGAAGAGTTGTGCTAATGAACTGAAAATCTAGTGAAAACCCAGCTATGTGACAGTAGTATTCAGCTTCTGGAGCCACCTAAACCCAATTGAAAACTGTTGGACAAGGGTGACGAAGGTAGAAGCAGTCAAGAAACTGTCTTCTGCACGTGATCTTCAGGAAGCGATCAAGCAGGCATGGATTGAGCGAGTGACACCAAAGTACGGCAGATGTCTTTTTGACTCTATGCCCAGCTGGATCCAGCAGGTTTTGAAGAACAAAGGACTTCATACAAATTATTGGATGTTGTATCGCAATTTCATTGCATAAAATTATCTTGATTGTCATTTTTTTTTTAAAATTTAAGAATGTCAACATTAAATTTCACTTTTGTCTCAAAACTTTTTTTCCCCATCACTGTATATACTAAGTATGCTTATGCTTAAGTATTCTTTGTGTGTGTGTGTTTATATGCTATAGGTTTGGTCGTCATTCTAAGGATGAGCCATCAATACTCACTCCTCTTGTGCAGTGCTGCAGGTAAGTCAGTGTCACTCAGGAGTGTGGATGTCTTCAGATTTGGTCATTAGATATTGCTGCTTCTGGCACATGTGCTTACTTTATGAACAAACTGCCCACCTATGCTAAATTGTCTACCCTTGCACTCCTTGCACATCTTGTATTGTTACAACGTGGAACTGGGAAGGACTTATTTGGAATTTTATGTCACGAATCTCTGTATGTAAAACCAAAAACATGTACGTGAGCCCATTTCCTGCACAAATGTTCATCTCCGTTGCTGTGAACCCCCTAAACTTGCCATCTGATTACACATAACTAGTTGTGTAGAGTTGGCCAGTGTGTCCAACAGAGTTTGGTTATGAAAAAATCTAAAACCGTGTCTTTACCTAATATAGACTGGTAATTAGTCATTTGATAGAGAAGACATCTCTGAGGAACTGAAGAGCTGGAGAGATCCACAGCTCAAATGAGACAAACTGGTCACTCAGCAATGCTAGGCTTCCTTAAAGACATGATCAAGACATTCGAAAAAATGTTCTTTGCTCTGATGAAACCAAATTTTACATTTTTCAAGTAATACACTATATTGTTAAACCTATTCACTCACCCATCCAAATCATTGAATCCAGGTGTTCTAATTACTTCCATGGTTACAGGTGTATAAAACCAACCACCTAGGCATGCAGACCGCTTCTACAAACATTTGTGAAAGAATGAGTCGCTTTCAGGAGCTCAGTGAATTCCAGTGTGTACCGTGATAGTCCAGTCATGAAATTTCCTCGCTACTGAATATTCCACAGTCAACTGTTAGTGGTATTATAACAGTGGAACAATTGGAGATGACAGCAACTCGCAAAAAATCACGAGTGGCGTCAGTGGATGCTGAGACGCATAGTGCACTAAGGTTGCCAACTTTCTGCTAAGTCAATAGCTACAGAACTTCAAACTTCATGTGGCCTTCGGATTAGCTCAAGAAAAGCGTGTATTTCAGCTTCATGGAATGGGCTTCCATCGCCGAGCAGCTACATCCAATCCTTACATCACCAAGTCCAATGCAAAGCATCGGATGCAGTGGTATAAAAAGCACACCGTCACTGGAATCTAGAGCAGTGGAGAAGTGTTTTCTGGAGTGACGAATCACGCTTCTCTGTCTGACAATCCAATGGATGAGTCCGGGCTTGGCGGTTTTCAGGAGAACAGAACTTGTCTTGTGCCTTGTGCCAAGTGTAAAGTTTGGTGTAGGGGGGATTATGATGTGGGGTTGTTTTTCAATAGTTGGGCTCAGAGCCTTAGTTCCAGTAAGAGGAACTCTTAATGCATACCAAGACATTTTTGACAATTTCATGCTCCCAACTTTGTGGGAACAGTTAGGGGATGCCCTCTACCTGTTCCAACATGACTGCACACCAGGCCAGGCCTTCACGTCCAACATCAGCTTCTGACCTCACAAATGCGGTTCTGGAAGAATGGTCAAACATTCCCATAAACACTCCTAAACCTTGTGGAAAACCTTCCCAGAAGAGTTGAAGCTGTAAAGGGTGGGCCAATCATATTAAACCCTATAGATTAAGAATTGAATGTTACTCAAAGTCATATGCATGTGATGGTAGGCGGTGAATACTTTTGGCAGTATAGTGTGTATACAAACAGTCACGGTTACAGATTAACACCTCATCTTTGTCGAGTGTAAGCACTATTATTCATTTCGGGTTTCTTTTATTCAGTCTTTGTCTCATGTTTTTTTTTTTTTTTTTTGTCACAGAATCCGCCGTTCCACGCTACTTCGCCTGCAGCTGCTCTCTTCCTCTCAGTACCGTTTGAGCGATGTCATGCGGGCATCTCTCTCTCAGGATCCGCTCTCAGCCGTAGCCCCCCTCCTCACCGAGCATCACCTTGCCGCTTTAGACCGCCGTCTGGCTACGGTGCTTCAGACCATCGAGCGCTGTCTCTTACAGCACAAACACCACCACGACGTCATTTACGATGATATCACTGACTATTCAGGATAGAAAAGTGCTTTCTGTTATTTAAGTGTTGCTGACTAATTTGTTCCCAGTAATGACTATATTTAATGTCAGTATAGTATTGCAAAATGCAGCATGAAGGACTAAAAATGTGACCGTTTCAAATGGAACATTTCACAAGAACACTTCTTCTTCTTCTTGAGCAGACACACTACTTGTTAATTTCTATTATATATTAATTTATATAATAAAGCACGTCTGATGTTTTTACTTTACTGAAGCTTTTCTTTTTGATCAGCTCATGTATCATCAGTAAACCTACTCAAGATTTTGTGAGAAGATCTTTAGATATTTAGATAACTATTAAGACACATTTTTAATTTTCTATTTAATTATATTAGTCTGCAAAAAATATGCAATAAAAGCCATGGGTAAATGGCATCACCTGGACTATTTTGTACTAGTTTTATGCTGATGTAATGATAGACTGACAAGTTTGTTTATGTAGACCTTTTTTTTTAAAGTCCCTTTAGAAAATTAGGAAGTAGGCATCTTGGAGAGGGCGGGGGTAGTAGACATCTAACTTTAAATTGAAAATAAAAATTCCAGGATGAAGAGATTAATTATGATCTCAATGCAATAGAGTAATACATTTTTCCATGACTGTTATTTAACTGTGTAAAAGATGCTTTGTAATAGCTGTTTAGTTAAAAAAAAAAGTATAATATTGTGCATTTATTAACTAAGCAATTTAGAATTTAATAAGAATGTGTGGAGGAATTAAACATTTCAGATGTTTTTGATGTCTCATTTTAGTCAGAATAATACTACATATACAATTAATTTAAATTTATATGCTATATTATAATTCATTTGTCATTAACAAATGCATTTATTGTACAGTACTTTGCAAAAGCCTTGAATCACCCCTTATTTCTTAATATCAAATTAAATACAATTAAATAATGGTTTACGTAACATCGTCAGCAGCAACCTCATTTCCCCTTTCGTCTGTTCCAGCCACTCGGTTGGAGGTCACTGGTTCATGCCTCAAGTTAGATTTTTTTATGCATGAATTATTCATACAATAGGTCACTATGGCTTAACAAATGAAAAACATTTCTCTGAGGTACAGGGACGTTTTTGTACAGTACTAAATGTATCTAAGTTATGGATTGTTTTTCTTTGGGGCTTTTGTTTAAGGAATTGGTTCTGATTTTGAAAAGTAGTTGTGCAACAAACCCTTCGCCCTGATTTTGTTGTGAAATCAGTGGCAGGCTGCAATTTCTACAGCACTAACACACACGGGTTTTAAAGGTGATTGTGTCACACTTGAAGGAACTTTACTAAGGCCCCAAATATGATCATATACTTTTGGAAATAAAATCATTACACATGTGTCAGTAGGCTGGCACCATTATAGA
>JAQMYG010000023.1:38260204-38270361 GCA_030014215.1 Clariallabes teugelsi | reverse complement strand
CTGAGGTGGTACAGACGCTGCCGGGCCTTTTTCACCACGGTGTTGATGTGACAGGACCATGACAGGTCCTGAGTGATTCTGGGTGAAAGCCTAAGGATACAGTAGGTTAACTGTAGCCCCTAAGAGCTTGCATGATGGGCATGTTCCCTTGCAATGGCAGAAATCTTGTGATGAAGTCTAACAAGAGTTGGGACCATGCTGATGGTATCGGCAGTGGATGCAGTAGACTTGACAAACATGTGTACGCATACTGGACATGAGCCACATACTGTATATCTGAACATCTTTGTGCATGCTGTGCCAGCACTGGTGCATGAAGTCCAAGGTTGTATAATCACCAGATTGTCCTGTGAAGAGAGATGTTTGACCCCAGGAAAGAGCCTGGGGGCATACCGCTGCAGGTACATACTGTACAGTTTGCAAGTTGGCTCTCCACCCCATGGTCTGGCTCTTGTGACTGTGCATTGTGGATGGCCTGCTTCAGGGCCCAGTGCAGGGAAGAGACAGTATGAGTGGTGAGTATAATTGGTTATGAGAGAAGTGGGCACAGGGGTGCAGCTTGTTATCTGAACCCTAACGGTGGGAAGAGGTCCAAGACCCACGTAGATGCATCTACCGCTACTATGAACTGGTCTTCAGAGTTGGGCATCCATAGGTCTGGGGCTTAATTTGAGCTTAATGGTCTCAAAGACTTGCTGTGCCTCATCAGTCCATTTAAACCTACTCTCTGCCATTTTGGTCAGGACACTGGAGGTGTACTAAGGTTTTGGAGGAAACATGTCCAGGAAGCACTGAGTCATATAAAGAGATGTGGGACATGGCCATTCCATGACCTCGCCAAGAAACAGGGTATAGAGGGAGAACAAAAGAGGACCAAGTAATGTCTTGTGGGACACCAGTGGAGAGTCTTAGTGGCACAGATATGGATCACCTCCATGTGACCTCTGATGACCAATCTTGTAGGTAGGAAGGAAACCATTGCCATGGCCAAGATTCCAAGGCTTGTGAGGATAGACAAGATAATCTTGTGGTTCACCATGTCAAATGCTGCTGACAGGTCCAGGAAGATGGGGGCAGATGACAGTTTAGCCAATCTAGCAGCATGGAGCTTCTTAGTGTCAGACAGAAGGGCAGTCTCTGTGGAATGTGCAGCTTTGAATCCGGATAGGTTAGGATCATTTAGGTTGTTCTGCGAGAGACATTTGAATGGAAATAGTTTTTAAGAATTTTAGAAAAAGTGATTACTGGGTGATACTTACTGATGTCACTAGATCCAAGCAGGGTTTCTTGAGGATGGGAGTAACCATTGCCTTCTTAAATGCAGCAGGAACATGGAATGGTTGATGATGGTTGTGATAAAGAAGAGGAGGTCTTGTGAGATGGCCTGGAGCATATTGGAAGGCATTGAATTTAATGAGAAGGGGTGGAATTGGAGAATGAGACTACTGTAGGGGTTGCTGTAGTTTTGCTGTAGGGGTTGGGATATAAGCAAAGATCTGGCAAATTGCTGCTATTTTCCCATCATAGAATATGGCAAAGTCATCAGCGGTCAGAGAGGATGGAGCAGGAGGAGCCGGTGGGTTAAGTAGTAAAGGATCCTGCAAGAATCATGTGCAGAAGCTTCCAGCTTTTTCTTGTAGAAGGCAGTATTAGCGGAAGTCACATCACATGAGAATTTAGAGAGAAGAGCATGGTAAGAGACAAAATCTGCATCAAGTGATTTCTGTGATTTCTTCCATATGCTCTTTGCAGTTCTCAATTCTCTTCTATTGGTGTGAAATATATCACATAGCCATGACAAGAACTCTTCCTTGGTTTACAAGACAGAGGGCATAGAGGGTCGATGGATGATGAAAGAGAGAAAAGAAAAGTATCAGTGGCAATCTTTAATGGTAGAAAGGAAAAAGAGTCTGGGTTTGGGAGGGATGATAGGGTCCAGGAAGACACAGAGGAAGATAGAGTGATAGAGTGAGATTTCTGCAAGTAAAAGAGAAATGTTGTTTTTAGGAAGGATAGGAAGGGTGATGGTGAAAGATACCAGGTAATGATCTGATTTATGAAAAGGGATAGCAGTGATATCTGTGGCTGGGAAAGGGTGTCAGAAAACCAGATCAAGGGAACTCCCTCTCTGTGTGGGTAGGCAGATTTACTGTTAAATGAGAGGGAGGAGGTTGTCAGAGGGGAAGTTGAAATCTCCAAGAACAGTGAGGGAGGTGTTATCAGAAGGGAAAAGACAAGGAAGGATGTCCATCTTGTCAAGACAGTTTCCTAGAGGACCAGGAGAGCAGTAGATGACAAGAATGTGGAGATCAATAGGGGAGGTTACACCGTATTTGCATGACTACTATACTGTAGATATTCAAGGGTGTGATGAAGGCCATCTTCCTATCACCCCCCTGCCTTGATGTTAATTAGGTTGTATGCACTCCGTAAATCTATCTTTGAAATTATTCTGACTCTTTTTTTTATTTATTAAAAACCTTTATATGTAACATACAGTATGGCTTTCATGTAGACTAACCATACTTTAATCCTCTTACACAGACACAAAATCTGTAGGGCCTGTCTGTATGTTCTGTAATCTGTATTATATACAGTACGTATGTTAATTGTGTTTGGAACATCTCAAATGTCTTCTTTTACCATATTTTAAGTACCATTGTTTGTAGTAGTATATCTTTGTAGTTTAGGTGGAAAATGTTATTTTGTTTAGTATGTTGATGTGTGAGACTGAGATGATGACAGCGTGAGTAAAGTGAGTACTTACAGACAGCAGGAGAACGAAGACCTTCATGTCCTTTTACAGCACAGGAGTAGCTGCCTGCATCCCCACTAATGACATACAGTTCATTTCTGTACTGGTTAGTAACACGCTCTCCGTTCTTGTACCACATGTAAGTGGGCTTGTTAGACAGAGTGCAGGTGGTGATGCAGCTCAGCTTCTTCCCCTTCCAGTTATACCAATCGGATACTGTAACTGTCAAATCTGCCAACAACAACCATGGTTGGTTTTATTTTCAAATGTATAATGTTCTTACTCTTAACTGAATGTTTTCATGCAGCATTACCTGTGACAGACAGAGAGACTCCAGGTTCACCAGTGTATTTATGCCAATCATTGTAGAATCTGAATCTGTATGTTTGAGCATCTCTCTCCCTCAGGTTAGTGATTCTCAGACTACAGTTATTCTGGGAGCTCTGTATGTACTGAATTCGGCCCTGATACTCCTCATCCTCTCTCATATCCACAGCCTGACCATCGGCCTGCTGTTTAATAAACCAGAACACCGTTGAGACCTTATAATAATGAGGGAAGGTGTAATAACTATGTATGTCCACTGATGATCCAATTAGAGAGCAGATTGTCTGGGTGGAGTAAGTCACACTCCAGCAGCTCTTCTCATCATAAACACCTAAAAGAAATTTGAACATTAATTGACATTAATAAAATCTAAAGGATCATTAAGTCATACAAATGACTTTGTATGATTTTATCTTATGTTCTTACAGACAGCAGGAGAGCGAAGCTCCTCATGTCCTCTTACAGCACAGGAGTAACTGCTTGCATTAGCACTACTGTCATACAGGTACAGTTCATTTCTATCCTGATTAGTAACACTCTGTCCGTTCTTGTACCAGATGTAAGTGGGGTTGTTAGACGGAGTGCAGGTGCTGGTACAACTCAGCTTCTTCCACTTCCAGTTATGCCATTCTGATACTGTAACTCTCAGATCTGCAAACAAAAAGCATGGTTTTGTTTTGTTTTCAATTGTACAATGTTCATATAGTTAATTTTATGTTTTTTCATATAGTACTACCTGTGACAGACAGAGAGACTCCAGGTTCACCAGTGTATCTTGTCCAGTTTGTGTAGAATCTGAACCTGTACGTTTGAGAGTCTGTCGTTCTCAGGTTAGTGATTCTCAGACTACAGTTATTCTGGGAGCTTTGTGTGTACTGCACTCTGCCCTGATACTCCTCATTCTCTTGCACATCCACGGGCTCATCACCAAACTGATCTTTAATGAACCAGAAAACTTTTATGATGTTGTTATATGGAGAGGTGTAATAACTGTGTATGTCCACTGATGAGCCAGTCAGAGCACAGATAGTCTGGGTGGAGTAAGTCACACTCCAGCAGCTCTTTTCAAAAACACCTGAAACACACAAACTTAATTTTACAGAGAACTTAAAAAAAAACAAAAAGCATTTCTAAGTCATGACTTACTGCATGGAGCTTATTTTTATCTGTATAAGTGAACTGTGCCTTTCAGACTTGGAACTTCAGGGGGTTTCAAATCAGTGATCTCTCCCCAAACAAACTAAAAACCGTTCACCTAAACCAGTATTGTAAATTGATTACAGAATATCTGATCATTAGTAAAGGTTGATCAAATATGTATGCTCTGAAATTTATATAATTAAGAAACCAAGCATTATATTCCAAAAAATGTTTAAACAAAAAAGGGAAAAAAATCATGCATTTAAAGGGGCATTGAAAACATTACGTACTACGAATTCAAGGCAGAAGAGTAACACACTAATTCATTCGACCAAAACAATTACTGTAAATATAACGAGCTTAGCAGTGCTGTTTATTTAAAAAAAAACTGCTTCCATTTTTTCCATCTGTATGAAGGGGCAAAGATACAATCAGAAAAGAGAACTTTGGCTTTTAAATCCAACTGTATATCTTTTTATTTTATAAAGTGTTCACACACAAATTTCACTCAATAAAACCAAATAAAACAGTTAAATAAATCCACAACAAAAGCCACAGATTTTGGTCCTTCAGTCAACCACTATTGGTTTCATAGCAAAGCAAAGTCACACGTCAGATACAGCTAACTACACATACACAAACTCATTCTTTTTGATTGTACTGTAACAGTGTGAAACTCTGCCAAGATTCTGGGTCACCAAAATCTGATTGGTTTATTAATCTTTATTCATGCCATTATTCATTTATATGGTAAGATCTTTCAGTCTAAATTCCAAGTGAAAACTTTTACAAGAGATGTTCAAGTCAAATCATGACTTTCTGATTGAACGATTGAAACCAACTGACATTTACAAAAGACTTCAAGCACAGTACTATAATAAGACTCTTAGCCACAGTAAAACAATTGAATGCAGACATTTTAAAGAAGGCAGTATGTATGGAATGACAATCACGGCCGAGGTGGCTCAGAGCCCACTACAGTTGTTCCCGTTAATCTTCTGCGAGTAGAACGCCTGATCCCTGAAAATGAACGGATAACCTATTGCCAACTTGCAAGAGATGCATCTGTCTGTGGAAACTGTACACACAATCATTCACCACCAACACTTGCACATTACAGGAACTCAGCTAGGAGTTATTTCTACATCCTCATACTGTCCTGACCTTGTTCCAAGCCATTTCTACATGTTTGGGCCATTAAAAGAGTTCCTGGGAAACCAGCATTTCAGACATGAAGCACTCAGTCAGATAATTGCATTCTGAGAAAACTTGAATTTTAAGGAATGTAACTCCTTCACTGAGGGTCAAGAAAGTCTAAAGGTTCGCCACTGGTTATATCTAACAGAACCTGCCGGTGAAGTGTAAAGTGAGTTCTTACAGACAGCATGAGAGCGAAGCTCCTCGTGTCCAACTACAGCACATGAGTAGCTGCCTGCATTCTCACTTCTGACATAGTAATACTGAGTGTATCTGTTAGTAACACGCTCTCCGTTCTTGTACCAGATGTAAGTCGGGTTGTTAGACAGAGTGCAGGTGGTGATACAGTTTAACGTCTTTTGCCTGCTACCCCGGTCTGGTACTTCAACCTTGAGATCTGCAAACAATAAGCATGCTTTGTAAGTATATCTAGACATTGCAAATTTACTTAAATACATGTTTAATTGTGTGACATTACCTGTGATTAACAGAGAGACTCCATAGTCACCAGTGTAATTACCCCCATCTGTGTAAAATCTGAATCTGTATGTTTGAGCGTCTGTCTCTCTCAGGTTGGTGATTCTCAGACTACAGTCAGTCTGGGAGCTCTGAGTGTACTGCACTCGGCCCTGATACTCCTCATCCTCTCTCACATCCACAGGCTCAGTATCAGCCTGCTCAGTAATGAACCACACAGATTCGATTACTGTCAGGCCTGCAGGATGTTTATAAGAGCAGGAGAGATCAATCAATGTGCCTTTCAAAGCACACACATGGTTACGAGTGTAAGTCACACTCCAACATCCTTTACCCAGCACACCTGAAATGCACAAAGAAACAGAGATGCACAAAGTTGTTTGATGAAGTCTATATTTAATATTATTTGAGTATAGTATCCGAAATCTTCTCAGTAGAATTCTCTCAATATGTTTAATATCAATATGTTTTGCTCGTTGTCTGTGAAAGCTATTCAATTAGCTCAAATTCTTCAAAACTTTATTTTATTTGTATAGCACTTTTAACAATAGACCATTTTACAAATCATCTTTATACCCCTATTCCACTCAGCCAAATCTACTACCATCATCTACTACTGGCTCCGGATTCAAATTCAAATTTTACACAGTATGATATGAAGTGAAATGCTTATACGACTGCTGTTGACCTCAATATTACAAAAGAAGGTTCAAAAGAAAGTTTTAGTGCGAATAAGAGAATTAAAAAACTTTTCAATTGACCTAATATAAAAGCAATAACATAATGAAAATAAAAATTAAAATTGAAAAATATATATAGTAAAATGAAATATTTGAAATGTAATATAGTGCAGTGTAGAACCGTGTCCAGTTATTGGCAAGATAATGTGCAAGATTGCAGTTCAAGTGTCACGCACGCCGTGACACTGCCCCTCCTCCACTGGCACTGCCAAGTAAGACCTCGGCCTCGTTTGGGACTCAACCGAAGGTCTGTGCCAAGTGCCCCCGTGCCCGCATTCTCCACCAGTGTAATGGGTTCAAGGCTTTTTTACACAGGTGGCACCATAAAGCACAGACACGAGGCGAGGTCTTACGGAAAAAAAGGGTAATTTATTTAGGATAAATGTGGTAGAAAAAGGCTTCAAGGGAGGAAGGAAGGAATAAAGGGAAGGAAAGAGTGAAGGTGTGCACGTGATGGTCTATGGGCAGTGCACCGCTGGCATGTGGGCGCAGGCTGGTGAGCGGTGGCGGCGGGCAGAGTGGAATGGGCATGGGCCGTGTGGGCACAGCAACTCCTGTGCGATTCACTCGTGGTGACTCTGCTCGTAGGATGGCCAGACCACCCATCCCAGCTCTCTCTTGGGTCCGGCCTTAGTCCAGAGTCCTTGTCCGGCGGCTGGGTGGCTTTCCCCGACTGTTAACAGGGGCTGTGGTGTGTAACCGCCTCAGTCGTCTTTTCTTCCTTGGCAGCACCGTCATGAAATCTGGCTCCATGCAAGAGTTGAAGAGCCACGGCTGTCCTCATCGTGAAGATCAAAGGTGTATTCCTCTCGCCCCTTTGAAGTCCCTGGGGCTCGTTGCCCCACTCGCATGCTGCTCTTCTGCATTTTAGCGCGTCCGTCGTACTCTCCGATTAGAAAATCCAGTAGCCCAACAGTCTCGGGATCCTTTAAAGGAGATAACTCACCAGCCGTGTCTATTCTCGCGGCCCCGCCCTTCGCACACATGCAGAAGGTGAGGCCACCTACCTAGTGAGCTTCAGAGTGAGCGAGGAGCGATATTAGATTTGGGCGCACGCCCATTACAAGCACACGCTGTGACACAGCCACAGTAATGTCACGGTGATCTCTAGGCTATCCTTATAGGATTATTCTTAGCAGCAGTGACTGACTTTCAGGTGATGAAAACTCTAACCAGAGTGGGGCATCAGGTTCTGTCAGACCAGCCCAGAGAGAAGAATAATTCAGGATCATTGGTAATTTGGTTTGTAGCATATGTAGCCCGACAGAGAAAGAAAGAAAGACAGAGAGAGAGAGAGAGAGAGAGAGAGTAGAATGCCAATTAATCTGTCTACCAAAAATCACTACTGTACATCAGCCAGATCACAACTGTGCTTCACAATGTTTAAAGAAACATTTTAATTTCTTTGAGTTTTGATCCTTTCTATTAAAAAGTATTTAGTAGGAATATTATTTCACTAATGCATGTTAAATGATTGAACATTTGAATGCCACATTCTGATTTGGCACTAAATTATCAACAGAGATTTGACTCTGACATACTTACACACTGAAGGAGACCGGTGTTCACTCTCATACACTGTACAGGAATAGCTGCCTTCATCATATGGCCTGGTTGAGTCAAGCACAATGGATGCATCATTTGTGTATTTATTGTATAGGCCATTCCTGTACCAGTAAAAACGGGATGTGCTGAGGCTACAGGTGGAGCTACAGATCACTTTCACTTCTCTCTGTCCTATAGTGTTAGGATCCACTTTGACCTGCAAGTCTAATCAAATTATATAAATACTTCATACCTTTGATACATATGAAACAATAAAGTGTGTGTGTTGTGTGTCTATACCTGTAACAGTCAAATGAACTCCAGATGAATCTGAACTCTGGTCATTTCTCTGTGTTTTAAATCGAAAGTTATATACTCCAGAGTCACTCACTCTCACATTCCTCACTGTCAGATCACAGTCAGACCACTCTGTGCTTACAGACACTCGTCCTGAGTATTGTGGATCTTTCCTGAGGTCTTGTGATTTTCCTTCCGAACCCTGGGCTCGATACCACTCTTTCTGTGTGTAGTAATAATAATAATAGCTTGAATATGTACAGGGAATAATTACTGTAGATCCAGTAACTGCACAGATTCTTCGTGAAGAAAGGGTTACAGTGTCCTGAGCCTGAATTCCTGGAAAACACACATAGAGGATAAGTCCATCACATTTCTGCAAGTACTTTACTCTAAAGTAAAGTACAACTCTCCATGGACAAGATGCTGGATCCCACAACCCAAGAAATGTGTTCTTGCAGGAGGTGGGTCATGCCCCAGAACAGCACTTCTGCAAACTGTGATGTTAAGTCAGTTTGTGCCCTATTGGTATTGACACAAAAGCTTCGGGATGCCTGACTAAGGTGGGTACTGGCAGAAGAGGGCAACACCAAGGAGAAAATCAGTCTGGTGGTTCTGGTGCGGTTAATTGCCTGGCTGCCATAGTGGACAACAAAGTGGCTCCAGTGCTACTGACTTGCAGCACTAACAGAGACATGTCTGGTTGAGGAGCATTTGCTGGCACATCTGGGAGCAGGCAGTTCCCCAGTCATGACCTCTCCTTCTCTCTCTCTCGCTCTCATCCCCCAACTACTGTTATGGACATTATTACTCTGTTTGGGGGACTCATGCTGCTCTTCCCCACCTGCAACAGCTGGGACTGGAAGTAAATTTAAAAGGTTCAGCCTAATTCCCCCGATCCCCTGTGGAGACTAACTCTAAATGCCCTATAGGGCGAAGGTTTCCCAGTTGCATGGACAAATTTCCAGTCAGTTCTTATCCATGCCCAATCACGATAACCTCACACCACACAGAGACTCCTCCAGATGTGGTTGTGTGCAGCTGCCCTCACTAAACTCAGAAGAAATATGGTTTTGGATGAACTTAAAGTTATGGTAGACATGGTCTTGATCAATTAAGCAGCCTGTTGGTTTCGGTGTCATGGGTTGTTCTAGTGTAGACTATAGAAAGTCAATGCAGTGTCTAAATTTACTAACACGCATATGACTCAAATTGATAACCTACTGAAACTGTTTAGACATACTGTACGTAGCCCACTTTTATTCAACACTGTATTAAGGGACACGAACCAATTCTTTTTACTCCAATATCCAAGCCTTTTCCACACTATTACACTATTTGGTGTCACTTCCATGAGCGTGTTATAGCCAGCCAAGCGGAATGCAGCATAAATGATCAAACAGGTCGAAGGGTTACATGTCTAAGGGTTATATTAAATATTAAGTTTAATGATAAAATAAGGACAGGGTGAAAAGTAATAATAAAACAAAGAACCAAAGCACCAAGACACAGTTAGCATGGCAGACATGCAATTCAGAATCTCTTTCTGTCTCCCAGGGGTGAGGCAGTTTTATACAGTGCTGCTTAAAAGCATTTGACTGATTTTAACCCTATGATGCACGAGTGATATGACCCTACACTCTTCCATAAATGGGTCATTTTTGACCCACCTATAAAAG
>JAQMYG010000023.1:38182675-38208763 GCA_030014215.1 Clariallabes teugelsi | reverse complement strand
AAAATATATTGTCATACCAAAGAATAAACTACCCGCCAAAGTGGCTAGTGAGACTAAAGTTATTACCCGCCACAGACTAATTTTACCCGCATTTGGTGGGTGCCCTGGTGTGTGTGTATATATATATATATATATATATGTATGTGTGTGTGTGTGTGTGTGTGAGAGAGGTACTGTATGAGGTTAAATCACCCATCCATTAGCCGATCTTCAGAGCTATGGTCACATCACACCCAACACATTAAGTTCGGGTAATTTATCTGCAATGTGACGTGTGCTCCTTTCTACAACAAATCTTCCTAAAGTGCTGAATTTATTTTCATTAGACACACTTTTATTTCTACACCATTTAATACTTAGTAAATAATGGACTTGATCTATTTCCTGAATACATATTGCGCTCATTAACTTGATCGTTTACTCGACTATCAAATCATCAGTGAGAAAATAATCATTGACATTTTGTTTAATACGTTTGCAATGAAAATATTCAAGACGACTTTGGATGTTCTTTCTCGACGATTGCCAAGAGTTAACACTTAAGTCTCACGCAATGAAGAGCTATAAAGATGGAACAGAAACGATGAATAATCTCACCGGATGGTGTCACTTCTGGTGTCCTTCCAGTTCTTCCCATAGGTTGTTCATATTTCTCCCCCGTCACCTCTGGCTTTACATTTTAAACTGGAAGTTTTTCATGACATCATGTTAATCTGTTGTTTTTTTTCCCTCTCCCCATCAAAGTGACTAACACGCTTACTATGTGTTATTACTCACACACTCGGTCATATGCTTACATGTCTGGCTTTGTCTTTCCACAGTCACTTGACACCACACGAGTCTTTCCCAGAGCTTGTTCTTCTTAACCAGTGGCGGAAACAAAGCAAATAAAGCGAGGCATCATTTTATAGAAAACTCTTTTAATTGAATTTTCCATTACATTATCATTAGACATAAAACAAAGAGAAAAGAAACAATTCATTCAATAAATATTAATGTACAATACATCAACAGAACAGTGAAGGATTTAAAGAACATGAAACAAGTCTGCGTAATCTCAGAGCAAGTACACAGTGGAACACTAATACAAAAGATGAGACATTAATACTGTCTATGTGAATAGACAAACACGGCCTAAAAAAAAAATAAAAAAGGTCTTACGTTAAAGATGAGAAATGAATAATGTTTATTTTTATTAATAAAACATGAAACTCAAAGTGCAACTACTGATGTGCAACATGTGCACCTTAAAAAAAAAATTTAAATGGCAAAAACAAAAATTGGTTTAATTGTTGGGCGCACTTCGTCTCTCTTTGGCTATGTTCACATTATTAGCCTGAAGTGACCAATCTGATTTTTTTAGGGCCCTGATTGATCATACAAGTCTGATGTTGATCAGATCAGATCATCATATATCCATCTCCAACACATGGTCATGTGACTTGAAAGAAACTACAGACTAAAATTGCATTTTAACCCAGATGGAACAAGAAAAGACTTCTTCAAAGCATTGTGACGCTTGTGCATTAGTCATGCAAATCCGATCTGATCAAAATAAATAAAAAATATATATATAACAAACTTAGAATTGAACATTAAGGTTTGTAATGTGAACATAGTTTTTCTGCAGCGCTAAACATTGACCTTACACACACACTGTGTGACCCTAACCCTCTCCATCACTTCTAATCAGTGATCTGCATAGTCGAATACCAACCGTTTACAAATAAACACTCTCACTTAAGACTTAAGACTCCACACTCTACAGTCTGCACAGACAAAAACCATGACATTCTAAACATTCAACTGGAAACCAGTCATAACTAAACTCCTTATGCTGCTGGTGACAAGGTCGTGAATATACAGTGTCATTATTCACCAGAACAGGTGTTAGTCATGAGTTAGTTGTTAATTGAAGCCATGTTTAACCAGCAAGCGACATTTCACCGAGGTCACTCCTAAGCAGCACAAAAGACACATGAACAGCTTCTAATCTGGCGTCACTTCTGTTTAAAGATACGGAAATAAAAACACATCAGGGTGTGCAGTTATAGGAAAGTGATCATCGACCGGATGGAGTGATGCATCCTGACACAAAGCAGAGTTACAGTTCCACCCTTAAGTCTGTCATTTTCCAATAACGGCCCTTCCTGAAGAAGTGGACACATGACGTCACAGCTTGGCCTTCATCCAGTTCTGGCGATTCGTCTTCCGGACCAGCGGCATTTCTCCCGCCTCATATGTATCTTATAAAGCAATCAATGCAGAAGACGGTTTCGCGTGTACTGATGTTCCCAGAACATTGTTCTGTGATGTATTTTTAACGAGTTTCTCCCTAATGTTTTAATGCTCTGGACGTTTTGTCTGTTCTGATATCGTAATTAAATGCAAGTCTTAAGATTGAGAAAGTTAGGGTTTTCTCCCTCTCTAATGGCTAACAAGAAGGCTGCAGGCGAGCCTGGTGTTTGTTCTTGCCGTATACACACTCTTGTGTGGATCATAACCAACACTGAGGTTCAACCCCAAATCCTAGACCTACTTTCATCATCGGTGTGGACGAAAGGCAACAACTGGTTACTATCTGCAAGCACACTATACTACAGGAACAATACTCAGATTATAGTTTTTTTTTTTTATAACATGTGTTCTGCAGTTAAATGCATACATTTGTTATATGGTTGTTGCTTCACCATCCCCTCCTCCCCCCCGATCTACTAAAGAAAAAAGAAAAAAAAGAAGAAAAAAAAGGGGCAGCTTGTCATGCTACTGAGAAATCAAAACACGCAAATTCCGCTCATCTGAAACACTTCCTGTTGAATTGAACATCCTCCTCACCACTTCTGGAGTAGAACATTAAGAATACAACTGAGCTGTGGTATAACGGTCATGCTGTTCTTGTTAAAAAATAAATAAATAACTGAAAGTGAACCACAATATGTAGAGATTAGGAGTTAAGATTATAATTTATTTTTTTACATCTCTACAGCACAATGAAATGATTTTTTTCACATATACCATTTAGGAAGCTGGGGTCAGAGCGCAGGGCCAGACAGGATACAGCGCCTCAGAAGCAGACAGGGTAAAAAGCCTTGCTCAAGGGGCAAACGGTGGCAGCTTGAACCTCAACCTTCTGATCAGGCACACAGAGCCTTAACCGTTTGAGCCACCGCTTCCGGAATTTAGGGTACGGTGAGGGGCTTCAGACATCCTGCGCAGTCAGACTGACCTTGACTGATTTGGCTTCATCATGCAGTCTCACTGAAAGATGATGGAGCTGAGACCTGAACTTTCTTACAAAAGAGAATGTTCGCCTGTCTGTCCGTCTGTCACTTGCTGGTTAGAACATTGTGCCAGTCGGTTATACATTAAGACATGGCCAGCTATGACTCTGGTCTTCAGCAAATACAATACCAAAGATACATATCTATCCATTCATCTACCCATCACTCAGTCTAACATGCCCTTTTTTTCTGGACCCGATCTGTGCAGTGATGATTTAGTCCTATCCATGCTGCCAGAGTTAGAAAGTGACCATTTCTATATTTATAAAAATAAAAACCTCAGGAAATGTGATTTGCTTTTGAAATGGTTTGTCGACGTGGTGTATCCATGGTGACCATGTGTATTCAAGAAATTTTAGCTGAGCTCAGCTGTAGAGAGCGAACATCTGGATAAGCAGCCATGCAAAAAAAGAGAAGTCAATATTAAGCACAGTGATGAACAGATCTCTCTCTCTCTCTCTCTCTTCTGCTCCACATTAGTTTCAGTGAGGAATAAAGAATGTTTCGCTTGTTCCTTTTCTCTCCCTTTCAAAGCCGTGTGTTTTGCCTCGACCCTACTTTTTTTTTTTTTTAGTAAGACAATGTTAAATGTAAGACATGTCTCAGATATGACGGTTCAACTCCAAAACCGATTCCTCTTGGTAGATTTAGCTGAAGCCACAAGTTCCTGTTTCGCTTCCCATCAGGAAGTGTGTGTTTCTCAGGATCCGGAAGTGCGGCCTCTTGTTAGTGCACTTCCTCTAAGGGGGTGGCGGGGGGGGGACATGGTTAGAGGGGTTGGGGGGGGACAGACAAGGCATGGCATGAGGACAGTTTCCACTTGCTGTCAGATTACAGGAAGTGAAACTTTGCATACAGTATTGCAAACCAGGAGAGGAACGAGTCTCTCCTCAGCTGTTCCCCTTTCACACTTATGGCGTTTCTTTTTTTTTCCCCCCTCCTTTGTTTTCCCCCAGCCATCTCCCCCATTATCCCACTGGTTCTCCACCCACACATCCCAGAATGCCTTTCTCTCTAGGTAAGATCACATGACGGTGCAGCTCTTGGCTTTGTCCTTGCGGAAGTCCGTTGCGACGGCAGCCAGGTCAGGCCTGCCGGGCATGTGCGAGATGCGCTTGGTCGAGCGTGCGATTTTGTTGCGTTTGACAGTTTTGTTGTTCTTGTTGACGCAGGCGAGCGTCGCTACGTGGAAGATGTCCCGCACGCTGTTCTCAGACTGCTGCGCCGAGCACTCGATGTACGGCGCCGAGATCTGTTTAGCCATCGCTGAACCCTGAGACAGAAAAAGTAGCAGGGATGATTAATTTCTCTCCCCAAGACACATAATCCAGTATTTACTACAGTTTGTGAATTTACATAAAAAGGTACAATCATAGTACAGTACATTTTCACGCGAAGTACACAAAACTGAAAAACGTCCATAAGATGGAACAACTATTTTGAGCATTAAAAAAAAAAATAAAAAAATTATAATTAGGTCAGCATAGCAATACATAAATACAGACCTAAGCGACCCCCCTCCAATCTCTATATTTTATACATATCCTGAAATTACATTGCCGGCAGGTTTAACTTTATTAATTTTCACATGCTTGATGTCTGAATGTTTGATCAACTCAGGCTCATTTCATCCAAACTGATTAAAGCTCAACACGTCCCATTTCACACACACGTACAGCTTTTACCCGATATCGGTTTTAGCATCATAATTACCTCCAAAAGTCTTTCCATTTTGAGGCAAAATGACATGAGCATGTAATTAAGGGTGCAGATAGACACCAAATCTCAATCTTGGAACGACACACTCGTGCCACAAATCGCATGAACACTTCACATCGCATGAATCACATGAAAGCGTTTGAATCTTGAACAGAGTGCTGGTATCTCACCTGATCATACGACACTGGCATCTGTCTGTGATTGGACAGCTCCACCAACGTGTTCAGGTCTGTTCTCAAATCCGACTTGCAGCCCACTAGCAGCATCTTCGTGTTCGGACAGAACTCCTGGATCTCTCCTTTCCACTACAACAGAGCAAACCATGAGAAACTATTTAAAAAAAAAAAAAAAAAAAAACATCTAGAGATTGTAAGGACCAGCTTTAAAACCATTTCCCCAGGGCGTGTATACAATCTCCCATTTTATTTCAAGAATTTCTCTCACTAGGTAGTAGCTCTTAAATCCCTCATTGGGTATATCTCGTGAGTGATCTCTCTCTGCTTTCACAGTCTTGCAGGTGATCCGCATTCCTTTTCCCCAACACAGCACAGAACAAGCGCGAGTGTGTGCACACACACACACGTCTCCAAACCGTAGAGTTTAATCTCCGATAATGCTATGCTGGAGCATTTATCTACAGTGCGGTCGCCAGGATCCGGCTCACTAGGACACACACACAGCCGATTGTTCCCTCAGGAACATGAGCACCTTTCCTTTCGGCCTTTCCCATGATCCTTTGGCACTGCCGTTTTGCTCGAAGCGGCCTGAAAGTCCCATTTCACTCAGACCTGGGATCGGTTTCTACTTCTTGTAACGATGACACCAAATACAACTTCGGGTGAATCGAGTGATCGTTATTAACCCTCATGACTGAGCAATGGAATGCCTCAGAAAGTCAATTCAATATTCATTAGCTGCGATGTGAACAATAACGCACACAGGACACGGAGGTCTATTACTCCTGATGTGTATTACACCCGTGTTTTTTACTCATTGTACAGGCTAACTACTCCCTCTCACACAGACCTGACCTTCTCCCGTTTCTATCCCAGAGCTATGAGGGGTTAAATGTAGACATTGCACTGGATTATTTGAGAAAGGTCGTGTTGTGTCCGTTTTCCCACATTCCAGCTCCAGGTGTTTTACTGGGATTTGATGCCTCTTTAGGTTAGGAAGTGATTTTTAACATCTGATAACTCTCGGATAAAAGAGCTAGTAGAAACCAACACTTAAAAACACCAATTCCATATATTAAAATTTGCCTCCTGACCAATTAACTGGGTGTATATTCAGGATAGTGTTTATATTATTAAACTAAAGTGGTTCAGACCTTTTTAATGACACTGTCCAGCGTCTCCGGGCGGCTGATATCGAAGCAGATGATGACGGCGTCCGAGTCGGGGTACGACAGCGGCCGGACGTTATCATAGTATGGTGAGCCTGGAACACAAATGCAGGACACAAAGTTGAATTGACATGTGTACACAAACACGTTCAGGGACTCAAATCTGATTGGGATTGGAATGCATACGACATTAAGAATGAGAAGTAAAAATGTTGCATTAGAACCAACACATGTTCTGCAAATTCACCACTTTCTTGCTAACCGACACACACAAGATGTTTCTTGAAATAACAGAGCGACTCTGAAAACTTTGAGCGAGGATGAGGTTTAGTGGCTGCGCCGAATTGTACAGCTCTCAGCCAAGAATCTGGAGAATTTCATGGTTGTGTCCGGTGTGACACATGGGAGGTCTGTTCTCAACCCAAGTGCGAGTTCACACACACACACGCACACAGAGAGAGAGAGACAGGGGGATGGGGAAGCAGGCACACAGAGTGTGATCAATAAGGGGTCTGGAAGGGAAGCTGTTTTATCTTATACTCAGCCTCAGGCACAAGATATCGGGTCTGATCACCTTTTGTACTTGTTG
The DNA here is from genome assembly GCA_030014215.1 of Clariallabes teugelsi. Classification (NCBI taxonomy): domain Eukaryota; kingdom Metazoa; phylum Chordata; class Actinopteri; order Siluriformes; family Clariidae; genus Clariallabes; species Clariallabes teugelsi. The sequence goes on along the minus strand of JAQMYG010000023.1, from coordinate 38,201,829 downwards.
ACTTTCAGGATCTTGAAGCCTGCAGTCGGAAATGTTCTCCTCACTTTCACAGAACATTTTTTTTAACTCAATAAATTTTTGTTTGTGAGTAGACAATATGGCAAGCAGAATGGGGGGAAAAAAAAAAAAAAAAAAAAACTTCAAGCTCTCTATCCGTCTTAAATATTTCCCCAAACCTGCTCAAAACCTTCCTAATCTCTGTAAATCCGAGGCGGAGACAGATAAAGAGTCTCCCGGTGTCTGCAAACAGACGTCAGGAAACGGCATTCATCAAGCTTTAAAAATTTCCAGACTCTTTGTACGAGTTAATATTCTTAATTCCTGTACAACCAGTATGCTCGAACTCTAAGGGAAAAAAAAAATGGTCCAAGTTTGGGCATGTGTGGTGCACCGTTTGTTCTATATGCATTAATATGTGACGTTCTAAAGACTTGCTGGTGTGAAGGAAATCCCTTAAGTCCCGACATTCTTTACAGCATCTCATTACCTCACGGTACAACTAGCCTTAGGACATGTTCTTCTGCTTAAAACACATACACGACCATATATATCCATCTTGCTGGCACATGAAACCCTTCGCTCTGTGGAATGTCCAGCTGCTCTGTGTTTGTTTATACAAGTATATTTAGAGCTGACCAGGGGTCCACACACCCACACATACGTCTCCATTCCTTTTTAGTTCAAAAAGGAATAGGTTTTCCTTAGGTTTTAAACATCTTTAAAGCTTCATATCCTAACAAAGCCGGGATGAGAAAATTCTGTGGGAACGGCATGCTTCTGCAGGAGTCGTTCTAATCCGATTTCCGTTCTAACCGGGTATGAATCCTCTCGTCAGGGAAATAATCGTTCACGTGACTCCCGAGTTTCCCCCAAGCTTGTTTTCACAATGGGTGCTTTGTAGCAAACCTTTCGTCTGAGGAATGTAAGGCACGAGGGTCAGGATCGGACTCCTGAGCTAAGAGATGTGAGGAACAGGAACAGGCGAAGTCCTGTCTGCTTAGATTAGGTTTGTGTGTGCGCGCATGCATGTGTGCGGCCTGCCTATGCTTTTAATAAGAGCTTAGAAAAAAATTAAAATAAAATAAAAATCTCTAAACATCCAGCTATTTAAAAGTGTTAGGTGGGACGGAGCCGCAGATGCTTAATCGTATCTCACACCTTTCATCATCAGAGACATAAGCAGGAACACTTTGGAGAGCCATGCCAGCTGTCTTGACACCTTCCACCTCTGTAGGCAACACGACACTCAATACTCACTCATCTTCTATAACACTTTATCCTGCATTCAGGGTCGCTGGGACCTGGAGCATATACACTCAATACTTCCCTTCCTTAATAAAATAAGGTCTATCATACAAGTAGGATCCGGAAGTTCAGGCTCTCATGAGAGCTGCTAGCTTGATCAAAGTGTGAATTAAAGTGCCATTTAAAAACTTCCAACACTTTTCCTAAAAGGCAGACAGCCAAACTGAGCCATTATTTAAAAAAAAAAAAAAAAAAAAAAAAAAAAAGTGTCAGGCAGCATGCCCGGTTCGAACCAAACGGCGGAGTTTAAAGCCTTAATGAGGACCATACAGCCTGCTTGAGCTCATTATCAGATAACACTGAGGCAAAAGGAGCTCAGTACACGAGCCAGCAGGATGCATGTGTGTGTATTGATTAGTGGTGCTGGGGGATAGGCTCTCTTCAAAGACTGGACATTTAGCCCCTGGTCTTTTTGACTCTACAGGGTGACACCCTTTATCAGTAAAGGAGTTATTGGAAAAAAAATAATTTAAAAAAAGAAGAAACCCAGGGGGATGGAATCAGGAGAGCCTGAGTGTTACGCCTGCAGGGAGCATTCAAAGGGGGCTGATTTCACTCCCTCACCTCAACACACATTCTACATGAACGATGCACAGGAATTAAGGTCAAAGGAACTGTAAAATTTTGCACCAGCCCAGCCAGAGCATGAATGTTCATAAACGTACTATAAAAATCAGACAGACATGCTGATGTGAAGGGTTACTGCCAAATTGAAAAAGATAAAGCAGCCATTCTTGTATAAAAGAATGCTTAGGTTCTTAAGCAGACATGCTTAGCCTGATCTACAGTACACGGTCTGAACTGGAGTAAATGGTACCAACAACAAAGCAATTCAACCACTTCATTATTATGTACAATAAGTAAATGTATGCGAAGCAATGACAAAACCTTAACTCAAGCCCATCTTGTATTACAGCACTGGCAGAATTCTCCATTCTGATTAGTCAGAATGTTGTAAAATGTAATAAATAAAAAAAAATAAAAAATAAAAAAAAAAGTTTAGCCTTACACAAAACTATTAAAGGGTCAATAATACGAGATTGAAATGCAAGGTTATCGACTTGCCTTCCTCAAGAAAGAAAAAGCACAACAGCTGGACAGTCTAATGATGTGTAAATAAGAAAAAGAAGTTATTGCAAATTGTTTGTTGTTCCACCAGTACTGACTCACTAAGATTTAAACATACTTTCTCATCCCGCTTTGATTGCGTAATCATGCGACTTGGTACTCTCGATCATCAACACGTTCACAAGTATGCGTCTGCCACCCATCCTGTCTATCAGTCTCTTGTTCCATCTTTGGCTCACTTTCACTCTTTCGTATTAACACCACGCTCATGATGTGTACACAGACACACTGCCTAGACAGACAGATTAAACAAAAGTTGTACTGGGAGTCAAATTGCAATCCTGAACACATTCCACAGACCACTTCATGCCAAATTCCAGTCTTTCCTTCGGCGGTGAAGAAACAACGTAATTGCTTACAGACCATGGGATCAAGCACAGAACCCCAAAGCCTAGACACACAGACGGGCACCTCCCAGGTAGCTCGTCGCTACCGCAAATAAATCAACATCACAAGAAAAAAAAAAGAAGAAAAAAAAAAAAAAAAGCTGAGCTGAAGAGATCCTCAGGAGACTTCGGAGCTCTTTCAGGTCTCCAAAGTGATGGTGCTGCGGTTTCACTCTCCACACTCACTCGCTAATGAGTGTGTCAGCACCATTTCTCTGCGTTCACACAAGAAAGGGCGTGGTGGGATTGTGTGTTCGGACAGTGGGTGGGCAAGGGAGCAGGATCAGCTGTTCCTGCTTTTGTCTAAACAGGCTTGTTATAGAAGAAAATTTAAACAAACTGGAAACTATTCTATGATACGACCTCATGGCAGTCTTAAGAGTGTTAATCACAGTGCGCGAGACGATCGAGACAAAGTCTCCACAGAACTCTTGATTCTCTGATGATTAAACAGGATCTGGACGTCTCCACGTCTTGTCCCTCACGGTCTATGCCTGCAACGGATCAGCGCACGTCACATTGCATGGAATTCTTCACCTCGGACATGTCCAGGCATGATGAGGAGACATTATCAAGTCATCAGGGTCAGCCCCAAACACTTCATGTCCTCAAACCGAGATGCCTTGACAAACCAGATTCACCATGATAACCAAGCGGTGAAGCGATAAACATCTTTAAGCCGCTAAACTAATAACGCTAATAAAGCTTGTGTCACAGTTAGCATCCAATAATAATAATAATAATAATAATAATAAAAAACTACTGATTTACAACAAATTTAAACAGCTTTTAATTAATAGTACAGTGACACTTGTCCATTGCAAACAGGGTGATGTTTAAAAGTACTGGCACCCTCTAATAAATTAGTGACACTTCTGTAATACAAACAGGGTAATGTTTAAAAGTATTGGCACCCTTTTAATAACTACAGTGACACTTGTGTAATGCAAATATGGTGATGTTTAAGTATTGGCACACAATACCCCCCCCACCTTTTCTTTTTTTTTTTTAACATCTGGAATGACCTTTTAATATTTTAAAGAGTCTGGTGCATGAGTAAAAGAAAATATATTATGTGAGTGAGAGGTACACTTACCTGAGGTGTCCCACAGGCTGAGCTCAATCCTCTGAGAGTCAATCTCAAAACTTGCTGTGTAATTCTCAAACACGGTGGGCACATAGTTCTGCACATGAAAACACATTATTACCCATGGAGGAAAAAAAAAACAACTATGATAAAACAGTTAGTCTACACAAAAATGTTCGTTATTGAGCATTAAGGTTACTCACTTCAGGGAAACAGTCTTTAGCAAAGACGTGAAGTAAAGCAGTCTTTCCACATTGACCGTCTCCCACCACCACTATCTTACACTTCAGGTTCTGACTCGCGGCCATTCCTGGTTGAAAGGACGACTTCTGACACGACCTTCTCTCCTTCATTTGGTTATTTTTGGTTTGGTTTGTTTATTTATTTGTAAAAAAAAAAAAATAATAATAAAGCAGATAAAAATCCGCAGAGCGTGACACAGCAAAATCCTCACAGGCTCCCGCTACGATGAACTCGCTCACAAGGCACGAGCGCCGGCGTTTTTATAAGCGCCTCCTGACCAATCACAGAGCCCGGAGCGGGGGTTCTGTCCCCGCCCCCTTTTCTCCTGCGTGCTGCGCGTGGACGTAGGTGTTTTCACGACCGCGCAGATACGATGCCAAATATGGGAGGCCAAAAGTGACAAACACTCAAATCTTCGTGTTTATTTCTTCCACAAGTGCTACAAACTCCTCTTTAATTCCAAGATACAGTTATTTAGCTCCTAAATTATCCAAGCATTAACTCATATTTAGTTTTTAATATGAGTTTTATCATATATATATCTAAGCCATCTGGTGTAAACTGAAAGTCTGAGGGCATTTTCACATTGGGTATGATTCCTTCACACCATGTCTGAGTACAACTTTCCCTCTGTCTTCTCTCCCTATGGTCATCTTTATAAATAAAAGAAAGGTTTTGTCTGTGCATTGGTCAGAACCCGCTCATTCAATGATATCTTTACGTTTCATATATTGGCGGACCCAAAACCAGTCTCAGAAAAATGTCCGTCTGTATGTCTGTCCACTGGCACAAACTGACTGGACAGAATTTAATGAAACTTTGCCAGTCCTTATGTATTTGCCTGAAGTTAAACCTGTGCCAAAAGTGAAATAAAAATGTTGAGTAGAAGTGAAGTTATGAGCAGTTTTGTGCCAGGTTATGCATGCATCAAACTGTGGGCGCGTCTTAAAATGACCGCTGGACAGCATTTTATGAAATTTTTGCAGTACTTAGATATCTGCCTAACCTGAAGCATAAGTGAAATCATAATGTTTTGTAAAAGTGATGTTATGAACTGTTATGTGCCGAATTGAATAATCTACTTTTAAAAAAAAAGAAAAACGACTAATAAGCTACTTGCTCAATGTAAACAAACATCTGCACCAATCAATATTAATTAGAAAAGCTAAACTAAATATTTTTACTGGGATTAGTTTATATTGTACCACTTAAATAACAGTGCTGAAGTGGTATAAGTGAATTGTAATGCACTTGAGCCATTTTAAAACAAAACCTAATCTTTATCCGATCTACTTTTTCGATTTCTCATTAGTGATTCACTCTACAATTACCGTGAGTGAAGGGAGTGTATTTGGCTGATGACGAAAGTAGTACGACTTAGTGTAAACAAGGCGTCAGATACTCCACCTTACAAAATCTTATTACTTTGATTAAATACTTTAGGCAGAACTTACAGCACAGAAAGACAGACAGATCTGCATGTGGGCTTCAACCTGAAATAATAATATCACTGATTACATTAAAGCTGATCAGCTTATTTTTAGCTCTAGCCTTTTATCCATCTCTAACGACTCTTTCTAACGATTTCTAACATACTTGTGCTAGTCTTTGATATTATTAATGCTGTCCCACACTCAAGCACACTTGTGTATCTACAGCCTTTTTTTTTTTTTGGTCCGCTCACGTGCCATCTATAGGCAAACTGCTGGCAATTTGGGAACGCCAATTAGCATGTCTTTAGGAGAAAACTCACCAAGTACTGGGAGAACTTGCAAACTCCATGCCTAGAGACCCCGAAGTAGGAATCAAATCCAGATCTTGGAGGTGCTAGGCGACGGTGCTAATCACTAAGCCACTGTGCCGCCACACAATTTAAAAAGAGCTGACCTTTGTCTACTCTTATTGATATTATTGACCATGTCAAGAACGACCCTCTCGCCTCCCTGACGAATTCCTACTTTATCAGGTAAGGCCATGCATTCCAGAGGATAAAAACAGCACGTGATGTGCACATATTTAGATTTTAGAGGAGACAGCCAGCATTGATGATGTCATGCTCTAAACATCAGTCTACTTCTGTGTTTTGGTACATTAGCTATCTTTAACACATGATGCGAACCGTACACACGTGTACACATGAACCATAGTCGAGACCACCTTTTGCACTTTGGAGTAGACCCGGGTATGGGTCGTTGATGCGGTACACAATGTTCACACACTAATCCAACAAACTGGTTCTTGATGGTCAAACAAACTCAGTTTGATGCACAAGTCTGTAATGTGAACGCACTCTTGGTCTAGCCAACTACTAGCTGATAAAACATGATCCATCTTGTAAATGCTACAGTAGTAGAAAAAGAAACCTCATTTACACACTCTGAAACACATGAGTTGTCAATTTAGAGGAGTAACAAGGAGAAACACAATTTGTCTTGGCAAATAGACTATTTAAGGAAAAAGCACTAAAGAGTATCTGGATGTGATACTTTATCCCAGACATCCTCTGCTCCTGATAACAGAGAAATTACAGCTCTGCATTCTTTCGTCTGGAGAGGTGATTTACCAAGGTCTGTTCACATTAACTGCACTTTATTACCACTCAAGTGTCTTGTTTTCTCCTTTATGATAGACAGGCACAGGGTTAAAATGTGTGCGTGTGTGTGTTTGTCTGTGCATCTGTTTTTCATTTTCTGAGTATAACAAATTTCCTTCCAAAAGGATGAAATTATAGAATTCAAACCTACACACACTGCATATACATATGCACAAAGGAACAAAGTTAAAATCCCTTTGATGTACATTCAACTTGCTGTTAAACTAGCTGTTTAGGTGGTGCTTGTAAGCATGAACTTTATAATAGACTAGAGTTAGGGTTAAACATATTCGGGCTGATATACAGTGTGGCTGGCGATGTTAACAAACTCCATCTGATTACTGAGGAAGATGTGAAGGGAGAAGAATGCAAAAAGTAGACACAGGGTACTGATAACTGCTAAATAGTGCTTTGCTAAGTGTAGATCATGTGCCCTTACACATGTAAGACTTACAAGAAAATGAAAAGCATACAAAATGTAATCATATTCACCATACATGCTGTATAAGATCTATGACGTGCTAAGGATTAGCACTGGCTGTGTGTTTTTTATGAGGAAAGCACATGGTGTGAGATCTTGCAAGGCTGTTTTCATGGCCTGAACACTCTCACGCTAATTTACAGAAATTTCCGAGGCCTTAACGTAAAGCAGATCCACATATGGAAGAAGGATGTGATATGACATTCCTCTTTGATGCCACGTATCAATTAAGGCTTCCCATGGGAATTTACAAAGCTGTCATGTACACATAAATGAAGTCATTTTTTTTTTAATGCCTTAGAAAGAGCCTGGCACCATGGGAAATAAGAAAAGGAGTTTCGTCCCACTGATCAGCAACATAGCACAGGGAAAAGAAATCATTAGAGTGCCCCGAGTGACCGCTTGATCAGTGTTACATTAAATGAAAAGGTTAAGGTGCCAAAGAAAAAGTACTTAAATCTACACTGTAATACTCCACTATCCTTGTGCGATATATATCCAATATACAGTACATGTACAATGTGTAAATGTTCTCTGCTTTGGGTAATGGGTTCAAATCCCAAGACTCCCAGTGTCAGACTCTTGAGAGCACCCATTTTTAAAGGGGCTATTTTCTTCTTTTTTGCTCCACAGACCGCTCTGTCGACAGCTGTTCACTCAGCAAGGCTGCTAACATTTCCAGAATCAACTACCATCATGTCAGAGGTCTCCTTTCGTAAAGGTGACAAGTGACACGCAGAGTAAATGAAAGAGGAGGAAGTCAAACTGGGAGGTAACCCTATAGCCGTGGAACACACAACCTGTAGACGGGCATTACTAGGACAGCAAAACCTAATACACATACGGTTTGTCTCTTCTCATCTGAGAGCTGATGAGCTTAAAGGGTATCAGATTGCAGTGTGGGAATGGGATAGGATATGTGTGTGCCTGCGTGTGGTTACCTCATGAACGCTAAATATTTGGATTACAGGTAGGAGCAGATATGTGTGAAGAAAAAAAACACTGCGATAGATTTGTAGGTAAATCAGATCATTTAATAGATCAATGTATTAATTTACAAAATTTACTAACTCAGTGAGACATGAAATTAGATGTGTTTCTGCTTACACATATATGTGTGTGTGTGTGTGTGTGTGTGTGTGTGTGTGTTGAAGGGTGTTTCCCTCAAGCTCAGAGCGACTCCTGGTCATTCTGCTTGATTGAACACTTCCTTCCCTGAACAATAAAAAGGAACAAAACGTGAGTCACCTCACTAATCTCTGACTTCAATTTGCCATTAGGACAAAGTGTTAATTAAACAGCTCCGTAAAAGGAAACCAAATAATTTTCACGACACAAGGTGAGTCAGACCTCGATGACATTATGACCACCGTGTTCAATTTAATTTCCAATACAAAAAACACAGATGAATCAAAATGTACATACAGAAACCAAATTTGATCCTTGAAAATATTCCTTCATTTTCCCCAGCAGCATTGGGCTAGTGGTTTAATCCAAGTATTTAACACACCTTTGTTAAACCATGTCCTCCTCTGGAGATCGCCTCAAGGGGAATTCCTTCTTGGCCTCTCAACGGCCATTGACACTCTCAATCACAAGACCCTCCTGTCCATCCTTACAAGACTTAGTGGCTCAGCATGGCTGTGGATTACTTCCTACCAGGAGAGATGGTCATATCAGATAACATAGAGCTGATCCACATCTGGTCCATTCAGACTCTTCACTAGAGTCCCACCAGGCTCGGTACTCAGTTCTCTTTTACTAGGAAGTAATACGGTATCCTCAAGGTTTTCTTAATCCCACTGCTATGCAACTCATCCTCATCTGTTCCTCCCTCGCAGACTCGTATTTCAGTTCAATACCTGAAACTGAATCCCAGAACTGATGTACATCCCTCGAGATGCGTCTAGATCTTGTGCAGATCATTCTCAATACATGTTGCTTGGTCATGTTGGTTTTCCATATACAAAATCAATAGGTTTCAGCCATTTCTCCTCCACACGAGTTACTCAGGTACTTGTTTGGGCGCTTGCCTTCTTAAGACTGCAATAATGCATCTGGTTCCTGGCAGATGAGACCTCCACGAGTAATCTGAGTAGAGTTTTCTCACAACACCACATTGCTGCATTTACTCCACTTCTTGTCACATCCTCATACCCATTTTGAAAAATCTGCACATGACAACAAAATGGTTCATCCATTACCTTTCTGGAGAATGCTTATCAACCACTTTTTCAATATTCGCGTCAAGCCAGAAGCAACTCGACCCACCTTTTCTCAAAATCCAAGATAGACATGCGTTTAGAGTTGTCTCTGTCCTGGAACTAAGGTGGTATGAACTTCCACCTCAAATAAATTTTACTAGTATAATGATCTAAAATCATGAATAAAATTTTTTTTAAATATACTTTTTAAAAAATAAACTACTCTATCATTTTAGGTTTTAATGCTGTACGTTGTTATAAAATTTACATGGATCATCCATAACATTAACAATACTAGCAGGTGAACTGAACAAAACTGATCGTTACGTATACATCAGCAAACTGATAATGTGATCAGGTGGGACTGAAGGCAAGGTCTGTTCCCTCAGAAAAGCCAATGACCCACAATCACAGAAAGAAGTTACAGTACATGCTGGCTATGATAGAAAAGCAACAGAACACCCAGTACACCAAAACTCCACTATGCACTGGGCTCAACAGGCAAAACCGCATCCAAACTCCTCAAATCCCAATTCAATCAAGTACCTATGGGATGCGCCAGACAAAAAAAACACATTCCATGGAGGCCCCACCCCACAACCCACAGCACCCAAAGGATCTGATGCCAGTGTGCTGGGGCCAGACACCACAGCACACCCCCAGAGGCTATGCGGAGCCACAACCCAAGAGCCAGAGCTACCTCAGCGGCACAAAGTGAACCCAAACCCTAGGTGGTTTTAATGCTATGACTGATCGGTGTATAAAACTATGTGCCTGAGACAAGTTTCAGCTTTTGGTAATACCAGTAGTACTTTCAAGTTTAAATATTCACTGCTATCACTTGAAAGTGTTAAGAGTTGCAAAACAGTCTGTGTTACAAAAGAGAATCTAATTTAAAGTCTACTGAGGGGCTTTTAGCTGTCACGTACAGACCGAAGAAATAAGCCGTAATGGGTTGAGAAAGTTTTACAATCCTCCACAGTGTCACTTGGTGAATCTCTCCTAATTTGGATTCTGGATCGCAAGCTGTGTTAAGGGATGAATACAGGAGAGCAGGAGGCTTTCGGAAAGGACGTTTAAATGGTCTGGGTTTGCAGAGAGCTCGGAAATGAATGTTCATAAATGTCTCTCGGGATGAGAGGCACAGAAAAAAGTTGGATGACTTAGCAGTTAAAAAAACATTAGCAGAAAGTTTGACTTGTATGATTTACATTGTAATAGTGGGATATTCTGGTTTTGTGCCACAGCAATGCCGGATTCCTCAATTCTAGTTTGAATGCGCTTGGCTGTTTCTATAGCCACAGCTAATTCAGAGACACTTACTGTATATGATGGACGCTTTAGATAATCAAACAGTTGTTGATATCAAAACATCTCCTGGAAAGCGATATGTATGGAAGGTGTCTGGACTTTTCCACCTTTATTACTGGGGCATTATCTTCTTTTGCCGAGTGTGTGTGTGTGTATGGGTGCATTATGGAAGTGGACCCCTTTGAAGACACGTACATCCAAGCATGTGACCAGCTGACTCACTGATTAGTGACTGTGTGTAGATCTGACCTTTGTGCATGCACACAAGTGTGCTTTGTAATGCACAGATTACTCTTAAGATGCACAAAGGCGCCATCTTCCAAATCTCATCTTCCTGTCGCTTATATCAATTTCACATGTAGAGATCTCATCACACATCATTAGTGCTCCTTAGCGCCAAATCGACTCTGTGCTGGTTCAACAGCTTAGACATTTAAAAAGAAAGGAAAAAAACACGGCTCATTTTCCATTCAGTTCATTTCAGCTCACTTTATACCACACAGAATTAAAGCAGCCTCAAGTGAACACTTTGTGAACTTAGCTAAGTGTCTTAAGGTCACTAAAGTGCTTAATGTACTATAGATCATGGGCAGATTTGTTTAAAGTTAGGCCACACGCTCAGATAAAAGAGAAGCTCTCGAACACACACACACAGAAACACACACACATCATCTTTCTTGTCTTCTTATCTTTATCAGAATAACTGATGAAAGCCTTTAGCATGAACCCATATTTTATTGGATTCAGGATTACATTGGACAAAATACCAGATCCTAAATATGGACATATCTGGCACATGGGGCTCAGAACATGATTTGAACCTTGAACCTGGACCTGGTATAATGTCATGTGATGAAGCTTCATACAGTATAGTATGAATAAGTATAAGTATACAAGATTTACAGTTTTCCCCCTTCCACTACTGTGCATATGATCTAACAGCCATGAGACAGTCATCATCATCATCATCATCCATTCATATTGTGTTCCCTAGGAATTAAAATTGATATCTGCCACCAAACATTGTCTGTGAAGTGCAAAAGTCATTCAAACCTGTGTCCCTGACATTCAAGTGAACAAAATTAAGAAAATCCAGACACAATTATAGAATATAAGGGACACACGCAAACAAATGGGGAGATGTGAAATTAAAAAGAGATATTTCTCCTATACCTGGGCGTATATTCACTACATTTAAGTCAGAATGCCTTTCCTATGCAGGGTGTGATAGCAATAAAAATGTCTTTGTATGCATTTGTATGTGTGTGTGTGTGTGTGTGTGTGTTTGTGTGTGTGTGTATATTGAGACAAACAGCAAGTCTCTCACATAAGAGTCCTCGTTTGCAATGCGGCCTTTGATCCCCTGAAGTGCTCTCAGCCCCTTCCTTATCAAGTTTGAGAATGATGTATTTGTAGTGAACGTAGTGCACATAAAACTACATTCCAAGGACAGGGTCATGCTCTGGTTTCTCCAGTGTGATTACCCTACACAGGTGATGAGTGTGTAGGTTTAAACATCACACACAGCGATGAATTGGCCTCAGTATGTAAACTTACGACACATATTTGAGCACATATCTGGTTATCCCTTTCCACCTGACCCACCTTAAGGCAAAAGGGCTAAGCACTAAGCCACGATGTCGCTTAAAAATTATGGATGATCATGTATTTCAATTCTGCAAATGTCCCGGTTTAGGATAGGAACAAATGGAAGGAAATTTATTATGGATTTTATGGAAAATGGGACAAAAGAATATTACAGCAGATAAATAAAATTTAATTTTGAAGATTTTAAAGATTAAAAGCCTGTTATATATGAATATGGCTGGAAATAAATTTTTGAGAGTGATGGCTAATTTCGTTGTATCCTGTGCAATGACGATAAAGAATCTATCAATCTATCAATCTATCAATCAATCAATCAATCTATCTATCTATCTATCTATCTATCCATCTATCTATGGGGGTGTTTAAGTCAAACAGGGACTTGTGATGAAATTTCTGGTGAATGAAGGCATAAAACCGATTGACATTTACAGAAGACTTCGAGCACAGTACAGTGATGAGACTCTTAGCTGAGGTAAAACATTTGAACAGTGCAAACATTTTAAAGAAGGCTATATACCCATGAATGATGATCCCAACCGATATGGCTCAGGGCCCTCTATGTTTCCGTGAACATTTTTACGAGTGGAATGCAAGATCCTTAGAAATCGACTGATAACTTGTCGCCAACTTGCAGAAGAGACGCATCTGTCTGTGTGAACTGTAAACACAATCATTCACCAACACCACCTGCACATTACAGGAACTCCTGACCTCACTCCAAGCCATTTCCACATGTTGGAAGTTCCTGGGAGGCCAGCGTTTCAGATGTAATGCAGGCAGTCCAATCATGGCTCCGGTGTACTGAGAAAATGTTCTACCTTGATGGTGTCATAGCACTAGTGAAACACTGCGATAAGTGCATTAGTGTAGCAGGGGATTATATAGAGAAATAAAGGGAGTTTGTACTCTTATAGCTGTATTCTGTTACTGTTGTATTCTGTTGTATCAAAAGGACCAGTTTGACTCCCCTTATATATCACAAAGAAAACTACAAATGTTTTATCTGTCTAAGCCAGCTGTCAAAAGAACCTAAGAGTACACAAATGTTGTGCACCCAACCATATATCTGTTTCTTTGCTTCACCATCTTTCTCTCCCTTTTATTTATCTCACTCAATTACCTCTACACTTTTACCCATTCGTCTCTTGCTCTCTCCCATTAACAGGCTTTCTCTTGCTTCTCTCTCTCTTTCTCACCTTTTATTTTCCTCCCTCCCACAGATTATTTTCCTAACACACATTTATTGCCTAAGTGAAGTGTGTACTGTAGTCCAGATGTAGAAGCTCACTTTGCTCCCTTAATAAGAACCCGAGAGGCGGAATGTCTTTCATCCCGGCTTTATGATCCAAGCTCCTCGTTCTGCCGTCGCTCCGGCATTTCCTGAAAAGTTATAAGTGTGCCACACACACACACACACACACACACACGCACACACGCACACAGACAAAACAAGTCCTGTCTCTTACAAAACACTAATCATATCTTGTGGACTTGTGAATAAACAGTTCTTACTTCATGAAATGAAAAACATCAAACCTAGACAAATATCAGTATGATAATTACAATTCAGCTTTGGAGGAGGGGTGGAAGATGTGGGTAGGAATAAATGGAAAACAGATGAATTTGGAAACCAATTTGGAAAATGAGACTTTTTTGTCTAAATAGAAGGCGGAAGTTTCTAAGGCAAGGTGTTATTCTAAAAAGGTACAGTCACTTAAGTTATAGATGAGGAATTGAACATAGGAATAGAGAACAATTGAAAGCAGGATAGATGGATGAATGGATGGATAGAAGAATAGTGAGCCGGCGATATAGCAGACAAAGGATGGATGGATGGAAAGTGGATGGATGTAGGAACAGTAAGCTGGTAGAGGAATAAAAAATGGCAAGCATTTGAAAATGATTCCTCATGCTCCCACTCTTTCACAAGTCCTGAAATATGGCCGTACCATCAAATGATGTGATAATCTGGTCATTCAGTACATTCAGGTCGTCAACTGACTTCATTTTATTGCCACATAACGTTGCTGAGCCTAGAACTGAGCAACTGAAGCAACCCCAGAACATAACATTGCCTCCAGAGGCTTGTACAGTGGACACATGCACTTCCCTTCTAACCCCCACACGCCCTTCGCTCTGGAATAGGCTCAATCTGGACTCGTCAGACCATATGACCTTTCTCCATCACTCCAAAGTAAAATTTTGCTTCCTAGAAAACTAGAGGGCTTTTATTTCTGATGAGGCTCACTAACAAGTGATTTTCTTATGGAGACAAAGCTGTTTAGTCCCAATCCTGCGAGTTCTCATCACATTGTGTGTGTATGGAAATGCTCTTACTGTACGTTAACTCTAAAACATAGCTATGGTGTATACTGCTGATTTTTTACAATGCAACTTCATTAACGATTTAAGTGATCTCTGATCACCATCATTGATGATTTTTGTCCTGAGCAATCCTAATCCCTAATAAAGTTTTAATAATAACCTGGATGCTTCTTAACGGAATTGCAGTCATTTCAAATCTCTTCCTCGTTGTTTTCTTTGCTTGATCCAAGCCAGTAGTTTCACCCTCCGTAACCATTGCATACATCTTCCGACATGGTTGTTTTAGAAATGAGAAGCTTCTCAATGCACCATATTATTCGGTGTAGTAATTGTTCAATCAAGAGCTTTTATCTATTTGCTTATTTTTTAAAGATGAAGGATGGATAGAGGGAGGAACATTGGTCAGTCTGGTAAAGGAAAGAAAGTAAGTATGTAGAGGACATACAGTATGAAGAGATGTTGAGGAAACTAGTAGACAAAGATCGATGGATAAATACGGAGCTGGTCCATAAAGCCGGATTCTGTAAAGCAGGCTATAAAGGAGGAAAGATGGATAGAGCGATATAAGATGACAGCCTGAAAAGGGTGTAGAAAATGATGGATGGAATAATAAGAAGATAAAAAAGGGTCAGCACTGGAAAAGTGAACGGGCCAGTAGAGAAGAGAAAATAAGCAGACAGAGGAGACGGACAGAGGGTTTCAAGGCTGAGTAAGAGTAAACAGTTATTCATAATGAAGTGAACGAGAAAGAATCCCGCTCATTCCTCTACACAGCTGAAAACATGCATGCTGGATTTCCCTTCAGTGGTCTCCCTGCAGGCTAAATGAAGAGATTAAAGGTTAAATAGCTGGCTGAAGCCTTTCACAACTCAACAACCAAATTTCATTTCACTTCAAGCATGGCTGAGTAGCACTGTATTAACCTGCACAACAACTCCATTACACACTAGACTGGGCAAATTCAGCAGTTCAGACGTGATAATAGCTGAACGTGTTCAACATGCCACGTTAGCAATCACCTGAGGAAAGTATGTATACATAAAAAAAAAAGAAGGTTTTGCTCAATAGGACACACTTTGTAATGAGAAGAAGCGGCTTGTGTCTGGTGTTAATTCTTCCCGGGTATCATTTAAATGTTCTGCATTGCAGGAAGCAGTGATTAATTCAACTCAATTAACCTTATTAAATAACACCGAGATTATGATTTGTCATGCGCCCAGTCATGCGTTCAGCAATGTATCAAGAAATTACTCTAATATTTGATAATGAAGCTTCATGAATTAAAAAGAAAAAAAAAGCTCATGCAGACAGCTTGATAGAAGCTTTTATGCAAATATACACCGTCTCTGCCATGTGAGAGTTAAGTAACAAGAATTATATTAATGCACTCCATTTCAGTGTGAATACTGCTTGAATAAATGTAATTGGGTTTGAAAAATTTATATATATATCCATGCTAATTATCCTGTACACGCACTGTACAGAGGCACATCTTGAAAAGATTCTCAGGCCTATACCTTTTACTTTAGCTTGATTATACAGATTTACTTAAATTATTTAGGATATGCTTTTATCCACAGCGGGAGGCTGAATCAGTTTATCAGTATCCACTGAGATATATGTTACTGTACATTAGCACTGATTTTGGGATGGATGCATTTTAATGTTTAATGTGCTAAACCCAAGTATGCAACATAAAAATGTTTATAGTCAGTTGCACAACTCATTCATTTGAAGCCCACTGTGCCTGGAATTTCCTATACAGTAATGTCTTTTTTTCCAGCACGTAAGCATAATTAGTTATTATAATAGCCCTGCAGGTTGGGGTCTTCAGAAGAGTGGCACATTCTTGTCTCCTAATATCTATAAACACATAATGGTTCTGGTATAGATGAAATACAAACTTTGGTAACTTTACCATTTCAAAATGCATGAAACCTTGACCAAACCTTGAGGTGAATGGGCCACAACAGTAGAATGCCACAATGGATTCGGCTCCTGTCAGCCACAACAGGAATCTGAGGACAGTGGTAGATTGATGAAACATTGTCTGGTCCTATTTCAGTTGGTCATCAACTGAAAATTTTCAGTCAAAAAGTGAGTTCATGTAGAATTGGAGGTAATGGTTACAAGAAATGAAGGAATTAGAACCTGAGTACTCCAGGGCATATTGTGATGTGAGCCTCACTATGTGCGTGGCCCATTGAGCCAAAAGACTATCCAGAATCTTGTAACAACCATTAAGGTGGCTAAGATGTCTGCCAGAAGCTGTTTTGAGTAGGCATAAGTGATAATTGTGACACGAATGGCATATCAGTCCTCACTGTGGACTTCTCAGGTTGCACTGTCCCACTGGGTGGGAGTACACAGGTGGGCTGTACAGTAGGTAGCGTAACCGGATCTGGAGAAACAGTCACAGTTGACAAAGCACACAATATGACAAAGCACAGAGTTTTGTGTATATTATGCCAGGCTGATAAGAGTTTAGAAATTGAGAAAAGGGCCACTGGATAAGGGTAATACTTTCAATTCAATTAAATTTTAGTTGTATAGCGCTTTTAACAATTGACATTGTCGCAAAGCAGCTTTTCACAATCAAAAGAATGATTGAAGTTTATATAAAATGTGTATGTGCATGAATCAAAATGATAAGATAGTCCTTGATGAGCAAGCCGAGAACGACGATGACAGTGGCAAGGAAAAACTCCCCGAGAAGGCAGTAGGAAGAGACCTTGAGAGGAACCAGACTCAACAGGGAACCCACCGTAATTTGGTGATAATGGATAGCAGGGATTGATCTGCAGTCATACTATGTGTTAGGCAGCTGGAAGTTCAGTATAACAGGAGATGTGTTTAAGTTAATTTGGAGTCCAGTTTGTTATTGGAGGCTCAGGTAGACTCTTAACCTTCAGTATAAATAGTTTGCTTCAGTAACACCTGAACTGGACACACAATTAGTCCTAAACTTTGTGCCAATGAAAATAACACTTTTTGATTGATTTCTTCTTTATAGCAGCTCTTAGTGGTGGACCTTCATAATACTGTACAAAACCCATCCAAGCAAAATGCCCTAACCGGTTCTCCTGGATATTGATTGGAGTTAATTATCCGTATAATGTAATAAACGATAAGTGCACACGACCAGAACGAATGTTGAGAAACAAGGCAGAAGGTCATTTCATGGTGACTTTACGTGGAGAATTGTTTCATGATTGGCTGAGAGTCCAATTTGAAAGATGAAATTTGTCCATGTGCCCACTGGGGTTTAGTGCTGCAAACTCCAAATTACTGTCTGCATGCACTCAACACACACAACCCACACACATACAAACAGTGCTGCTCTGAATATTCCAGAGTCATATTTCTTTCTCTCCCCACAAGCCAAAATGAAGGAAATAACAGCAATAAAGCACACTGGAAGGAACTGTGTCTTATTCTACACCAACACTTAAAACCATCCGCAGTGTGCATATCCATCAAACAGATACAGACTAAACATAATTAACATTTATTTGCTGCAAAAATATTCACCATCTTTGCAGCTGCTGCCAGTTTTTGTCTATACTAATGATCTAAGCAGAGTTTTTCTTTTTTTTTTTTTTAAAAAAAGGGATCATCATGATAAATGTAATAAGGAGAAACGCATACAAGTGGAGTCTCTGAGGTGATACAGCTCACGGAATAGCTCGGCTTTTTAGCAATTAGATGCAAAAATATTACTTTCTCCAGCATATTGAGGGAAATGAGGTTCCCCCAGTATTTTACGAGGTAGAATGAGTTTATATAATGCAACTCAGTCACGATGGGTGTTCGAGTCAAAGCGGGACTTTTGATTGTGCAGAATAACAGAACACAGTTATGAGAGTAAAAACTCCCGTTATTTCTCTATATAATCCCCTGATACACTACTGCACTTATCCCAGTGTTTCACTAGTGCTTGGATACCATCAAGTTTTCTCAGTATGCCGGTGCCATGATCGGACTGCTTGCTTCACGTTTGAAACGATGACCTCCCAGGAACTTCCAAACATGTAGAAATGGCAACCCATGACGCTGTCGCTGGTTTACTGGTTTTCCATCTTTGGACCACTTATGGTAGGTCTTTGCTGCGGGGACACCAACAAGAGCTGTACAATTCAGCCCTTGTCACAGTAGCTACAGTTACAATGTTTTTTACAGTGGCACCTGTAAATGAGTGGGATATATTAGAAAGCGAGTGAACATTTCATCGTGTGTAGGAAGGCCAAAAATGGGCAAGCATAAGGATTTGAGTGACTTTGACAAGGGCCAAATTCTGGTGGATAGAAGATTGCTTCAGAGCAACTCCAAAACTTATAGGATGTTCCCAGCTTGCAGTGGTTGCCCAGTGAAAAAAAAAAACACTTTAGTGTATTACAAATATATTTAAATCCTCGATAGTACATTGCAAATATACTAACAAAAAGTTGTACCATCAGTTAATATATAAAAAGTATACTAACAT
>JAQMYG010000023.1:38165849-38179387 GCA_030014215.1 Clariallabes teugelsi | reverse complement strand
ACTAGAACAAACAAATAAACACAACAACAAATTCTACAGATCCATCTTACATAACAAATGTGATATGGCTCTTACAGTAGGTAAGAAATACATGCTACATACAGACTGTGACAGGACTTGTGCTCATAGTAGCATCATGTAACAGGAGTGAAACATTCACTAAAGTTTGGGAATGGAATCTTCTACTGCTGCAGGTTGATCAGACTCATAGTTTCATGTGCATTCTGAGATGCGTTTCTGAACAACACGGTTGTAAAGAGTGGTTACTGAAGTCACACCGTGCTTCTCTTTCTGTGTGGTTTATTTATTTTTAAATGACTTAGTAGAACAAATATATTTTTATTAAATATTTTACAATTTGTTAAATAAGTGAGATCATAACCTTGCCATGTTATTGCCCTTTAAAAAGGGGGTTCCCCTGGATCAAGTTTATATCAACTATAGCAATCGCTATACAAGCACGTTATAAGGTTCGATTGCTATGTATCATGGAATAAAAAATAGGCAAAATAATGCATGTCTGATTGAGGAGAGAATATTTTTTACAGCTTAGCACTGAATCAAAATTCTAGCTAGCAAAGACAGGGAATATAATGCAAAAACATGGGCCACATTTGTTTCTGTTAAACATGGACAAGTGTGTGTCAAAAACAGCAAAAAAAGAAAGAAAGAAAGAAAGAAAGATCTTTTTAGTGACTGCTGACTGCAATGCCCCAGTGAAGTGCAACACAACTGAACCTGTACATACAGTTGGGATTACACACAATGCTTTCTGTTGAATGGAAGGTGGTGCCTACAAGTCATGTCATCAACAGGTGGCAAACATGGCTTATTTAGTATTTATAAACAAACAGATATGCCAACTCTCCCGGAAGTTCTGGGAATCTCCCACGTGTTTATAGCAGCTCCCTGACACTAATCATATACAGGGTCATGGGAGCCTTGTTGTCTATCCCAGGGGACAAGGTGGGGTACGCCCTGGATGGGGTGTCAGCTCATTGTAGGGCACACACACTACGGGCAAGTTGGAAATGCCAGTTAGCCTATCCTGCAGGTCTTTGGACAGCCAATTTTCTTAGTGAGTGGGACATTCAACCTCTCCCTCATTGGGAGAAATGTGAAATGTCTGGGAGCACACATTACCATTTCAATCCTGAGTGATTTCATGTTTCAGAGTCAGATTGAAAGTCGAACTGCTTTCTCACAGCAATATAAAAGTTCTTACTGTATAATGTATGTTCTTGCTCAGAGACCGCTTGTTAGAATCTCTGATTGCGGTTGGAATTCCTGTGATCTCACCAGGTTTAATTCAAATGAACTAAACGGTGCAAGATGTCACCACAGTATCATTGCTGCTGCTTAATGGAGGTCCTGCGATGGTCCTTGTCCATTGAGAACTACTGAGAGTAGAGGAAAGTGTTCAATACTATGGCTGTTCTCAGGCATAATCAGACGTGGTATCTTGCTTATAAAAGCAGGGAAGATAACAAAAAGCACATCCATTGTTCCCCAAATCTCATCATGTGTTTGATGTTAAACTGTTAACTGCCCAGAAAACACCTTTGTGAAGTACTTATTCACAAACACTAAAGTTGCTAATGTGTGTGTGTTTTTCTTTTAAAGAAGTCTAATAACTGAGAAGTTTAAGAAAATAAGAAAATTGTGTTCAGACTTAATTGTGATTCAAATTCAGTTAATAACTTTCTACCCTTTTATTCTCTCACACACAAAGCAAAAGATAAATTTTTTTTGCCCATGTTGTTAATTAAGTTTGTATTTCCCACATGAAAATATTTCCTAGATGACAAGAACTGACATTTTAAGTAATTAACTAATTAACCCCTAAGCATCCCTCACTTTGGGGTTCTTTACCAGGACAAATTAAAGCATAACCAGAAGTTTAGAACACCACAGGCATTAAAAATATGCACTTAGCACATGTAGGTGTATCAATATGGTTGCAATTTACATGAGTGGAAATGAGTTATTAGTCACTTGATACTCCTTAAATGTTCACAACACACAGAAAACATTGAACTGTAAAACAAGAATACTTCATAATACTGTACATGCATGCACAACAGTAGAGGTTATTAGTATGAGCTCTGGCCTTAGAGCTCCCTCTAGTGGATTTAAAAAGGAATGCATGAGGATCATAGAATAAATATTCATAAATTCTTTTCTCTTTTAAATTAAATTAAATCTTTTTTTAAAGTCCAAATTTAATCCTCATTGTATTTTCACTGGATTGTAGCTAAGTCTCTGTGTATGTCTTATTTTTAATGTATTGCTTCATCATTTGAGACATTCGCTTGAAAATACACTAAAAATAAAAAGTTTCTGTACAAAAGGAAAAAAAATATAATGCAATTAATCTTTAAGATCTGCTCCCAAATTCCCTTTTATTCACAGTTTTCCCAATCTGAATGTCTTTGGACTGTGGGAGGAAACCGGTGGAACCCGGAGGAAACCCAGTAGAACATGCAAACTTCACACAAACAGACCTGAGGTGGGGATCGAACCCAGACCATGGCCGTATTGATAAACCATGACATAAAGCAATATATATTCTAGTGACTTTATTTAGTTCATGTAATATAAACAAATCAGTAGTTAGAATAAAGTATATCCATTTGTGATCAGAACTTTTCTGATGTCTATGTGATGGCAATATTGCACTTTTTCTGGTTTCTTTGAACTGGTTATTTTCTGGGGAAGAATGACCACAAAACGTGCATCTTTAATGGAAGAAAAGCTCAAAATATTTGCAGTACAGTGTTTATTTTGGGGTTTTTGGATACTAACACAGGGTCAGAATTGTACATACAGCATTAAAACCTACATACACCCACTTGGATTATTACTTCCAAGCTGATCTCTTAATTTGTCAAGCCTGATGGACTCCAGCTGGTTGCTTCTTTGTGCAACATAAAAAAAAAATGTGTGTGTTTGAAAGCAGTCAATGGCTTGACCAACAAACAGTACAATGGAAAAGTCAGAGAATCTCAGGGTAGATCTGAAGACGTGGATAGTAGAGTTCCACAAGTCAGGAACGTCTCTCAGAACCATTTCCAACCAAGTGATTCTATGATGCAAGTTATTGCGAATTGGAGCCACTTTGTTGAGGTCTGAGACTGTCACTCTCAGCTGAGAGGAAATTGGTCAGGAACAACACAGGAACCACCAACACTCAGGCCTGCCATGAACTGAAAGCTGATGGAAGACCAGTGTAAACACCTGCTCCAAAATCCACACCTTCAAGCTCATCACTCTTTGTCTAAGCTCAGCACATGGACAAAGAAAAAGCCTTCTGGAGGACACTTTTTGACCAGATGTGTGTTTGGAGGAGTAAAAGTAAAGCATTACCCCTCTAGCTCAGTGGGGAAGGTGTTGGCCTACAGCTTGAAAAGTCCCAGGTTCACACCCCAGCATCACCAGGTTGAAACCGTTGGTTTTCTTGAGCAAGGCACTTAATCCTCTGATGAACTGATGAACAATGAAAAAATAATGTAAGTTGCTTTGTATGAGAGTGTCTGCCATTAATATAAATGCATTAAACTTCAAGAACACTGTAGCACCTGGTCCACATGGTGGTAGCCTCATACTTTGAGGCTGTTTTGCTGCCAGTGGAACTGGCGAATTTCCCAAAGTGAATGGAATAATACAAAAAGTAAAGCTACCTCAGAATTCTTAAACAGAACCTCAAATCATAAGCTAGTCTGTTAAACCTTGGAGAAAGTTGAGCGTTAAAACAAGCACGACGACCCCAATCACACATCAAAGTGGAATGGATAAAACAGGCTAACTTTAAGCTTCTGGAGAATCAATCCTATGAAACAAATGCGTCAGTGCCAAGAAATCAACTAATGTATTTGAACACTAAAAATCCCACCAGCAGTGTTGTCAAATATCCAATCAGAATTCTACCAGAAGCTTGTTGATGGCAAACGCATCTGCTGAAGACTCGTGGATGAAAATGTAAATATAATTTAGGTGTGTTTCATGTACGAGGGTCAAAAATGACCCACACTCCAAAAAAAAATATTCGTCACATACACAGTCTCACTCTTATCAGCGCTTTCTGTTTAAGGCTCCTGTCTCCCCGGTCACTGCTGTGCAGAAGTGAACATGTTACATCAGTTCATTTTTGTAATTGCGGTGCGAGCAAAACTGGACGCCCCACGCGTGATTTGCATGAAAGAAGAGCAGCGTGCCGTGATTCGTGTATTTTTTAGTGGTCTGAAGGTGTACCTGGTGTCGAAACCACTCACAGAAAAGTATAAACAAAAGCATTTGGATTTCTGCAAACTGAATCTGGAGTGATACTCTAAGCGATGTGAAGGATTCTTAGAGAATCATTACTGGTGACGAGAGACGGATTCATCATTACGAGCTGGAGAGGAAATAGCAGAGTATAGAACAGAAACATCCTCAATCGCTGCACGAGAAAAAGTAAAAAAAAAGTCAACCATCAGCCGGAAAATTCATCAACGATTTTCTGTTTTATGCGAACCTCAAGGGCCAGAAGTACTGGAACATTATCAGGAAAAAAGGTTCAACAAGAGCTGAAGCCTAAACTTCTGCTGTCCAAAGGTGTTGTGATCTCGCATGATGATGCACGTTCACACACTTCTGCTCACAGTATCGACATTCTGCAACAACTTTGTTTTGAGGTGTTAAAACATCCTCCCTATAGCCCTGATCTCGCTCCATCAGACCGTCACCCGTTTGGTCTCCTAAGAAGCAGTCCTACGAGGACGAGGATTCATTTATGATGAACATGTTTTTAATGAGGGAATACGAAAGCTTGTTGACAGATCGACAGCATATTGAAAAGCAAGAAGATTATGTTAAAAATGTATATATTTGTCTTTTCTAAAAGGAAATTCAAATAAATTCTACAGCCAGGATAATTTTGACACTGTGATGATTTCTGAAAACCTAAATAAAAAATTGTACACAAAGTTATTAGGGTTTTCTTTTATTAAAGATGTATAGTGTACAATCATTCTGTCTTAGGAAACAATCATTTAAAAATATTACTTCATTGCTCAAAATCGCTCATCGATCATGTTTATGAGTGTGTGTACGCTTCTGACTGCAACAGTATAGTGAGCAAAAATATAGCTTTTTTTTTATTGCGTCTCATGACTTCACCATTTACTCCATCTTACCAACTGTTATGTTGTTGGGTCCCAAAGTCATCAGTAGCTCCACAGGGTCTTCCAAAACCTTTTCAGAAGCTGGAAATCATTGGTGTTTACTAAACTCCACTACCCCGTTCGCACGCTACACTATCGTCACAAACTTGGTTGTAACTTTGTAAAACTTTTTTTTTTTTCTTTGTAATTCAAATTGATCAGCTCTGGAAGTAGTTCCAGTTACAAGGCAAATAACAGGTTTCTGAATTAAATAAAAGATTCGCTGATGCACCTGGAGCAAAGCACAGGGAGAAACTCCCCACACACAAAACAGATTTGAAGGTATTAGATTCAAAGCCTCCAACCATAAACGTGAGGTAACTTTCCTAACCAGAGCGCCTCCATAATTTCATTTCAGCTTTAATGGCAACGCGTCTACTGCGTCTATTCATATGTAACTGTGTCCTTTTATAACTACATCACATGCTACTTAAAATTTCAGGAATAAGTACAAGTTTAAAAAAAAAAAAAAAAAAAAAAAAGGTCAGATGGGACCACATTTGAATGTTACTGAGCCTTGAAGAGGGGAATTGCCCAGAGCCACATGCTCTAAACACAAGTGGAAAGTTCTCTCTTAATAGGGTTTTTCACTTGTCAGGGTGTTGGCTTTTATTTTAGGACTCGGTTTTTCATTTAAGGACACGCCTATGATTTAATCTGAGCTGATGTATACATTTCATTAAACAATGGTGATAAAAGCCCCCAAGTTTAAAGAGTAACCTCGAAGTCCGTGGATCAGAAGAATGAAGCGGGTACTTGGAATAGTCTCAACGTTATGAATTAGTGTGAATTAATATACATAAAATATTAATATAAATAAATATAGAAGTATTACTGATTCCTTGAGTGAAGGTGTAGTCTAAGAGTCTAAAACATTAACAAAGATGCACAGTTTCTTACAAGAAAACATGTTTAGTATAAACTAAAGAGTGTGTTTTTTTAATAACAGCATTTTAAAAGTAATAGTAATATCAGTTTATGTAGGATAATTATTTGTGAATCCATCTTAAATTATGGGCTTAGTTTATTTTAATTAATCACTTTAAATAAAATTTCTGTTTGGCGCCATAATGCACTGCTTTTCTTTTCTTCTTTCCATACAATAAGAACAAACAAAAACCCAGTTAAGATTAGAAAACACCCAGTCCTATTCTGGTGACATGTAGGCATTAGATGGCGCCATTTCCCATTTAAAAATAATTTGCACAGTTTTGGTGGAAACATTTATTGGTTTCAAACTGAAATAAAAACAGTCTTTCAAAAAAACAAAAAAAACAAACAAAAACAAATGCACACTTTATCAAAAAGGGAGAGAGAGAGAGAGAGAGAGGGGAGGGGCTGGAGTGAATTGTTTTTCTTTTAAAAACGGCCGCTTATAAATAAAATTAAAACCCAGAGCCAGCCTGATCAGCTAATCGGCGCTCCCGTTCGTGCCTGAAAGAGATGACGTTCATACAGAGAGAGAGAGAGAGAGAGAGAGAGAGAGAGAGAGAGAGAGAGAGGGGGGGGGGGGGAGATTATTCTGTTAATCAAAATTTTCAACAGGATCTTTTTTTTTTTCAGTGACGTCTTTCTCCAACAGTGCACCAGTGCAGTTGTGGTTGAAGGCACAAGAAGTTGAAGCTCTCGTTTGTGGTCTCGTCGACGTACCAAATTGAAGAGACTTTGTTTGTCCCACCCTTCTACCCACCCGCCCTTTAAAAAAAAAAAAAGAAAGAAAGAAAAAAAAAAAGGAGTCACAAACAAGACAAACAGCAAGTGCACGTGGTCCAAGCTTCCATTCTGCAGTACAAAATCAACCATGCTGTCTTTGTGGTAAAGCATCTCGAAGTCTTTAGAAAAAAATGCAAAACGTGTCATTTTTTTTTGTGTTTTTTTTTTTTTGGTTAGATTAAATAATCTCAAGTCAACAGTTACGGTTCAGATTTTTTTTTTCTTTTTTTTCCTTTATATTCCCCCGTTTTAAACAAACCCCAGTGGGAACAAAAAGCCCCAGACAACTATCAAACTCAGGTCTCCACAGTGATGCAAAAAAAAACAAAAAAAAAACCTCAAGAACATGAAAACGCAACAGAAACAGGAAGTAGTGAGGCAGGAAATGGTGGTGGTGAAGGGGTGGGTGGTGGTGGGGTTGGTTTGAGGATGAGGAAGCGGTGACCCTCACTGGGAGCCAGCCCTCTGGAAGGCCTTAAGTCTGAACAGGCTGAAGGAGGTGTTGAGTTTGAGCAGCGCACTCTGTGCCGCCTGCTTTGACGGGAAGCTGGCCAGGATGGTGTAGGTGGAGGCGAGGTCGCGTGGGGTCACAGGGGAAGGGTCAGAGGTCACCACGGTGCTGCTCTCCGAGCGCTGGGGATGCTGGGGCTGCTCGGGCAGCCACTTGATGAACGCGCCTGCCTTGCCCAGATCTGCCAGCAGAGAGTCGGCCTCGGCGCGGCTGATGCCTGCTGGCAGGTCCGTCACCTCCAGGACACGACCGGTCGCTGTGAGGACAGCGGCGTTAGTTCAGCAAACATCTACACACCCGAGAGTATATGTGACCAAAAAAATAAAAAATAAAAATAAATAAATGTTGAGCCCATGCTTTGAGTGATGCTTTACTGTGGGGAAGGTGAGCAGTGTGTGTGTGTGTGTGTGTGTGTGTGTGAGAACAAATTAATGGTAAATGCACACAGCATCGTGGTTAGATTTTGTATTGTACGCCTATTCTGGAGCGACGCCCATCCACGGGCGTTACTGTGTGTTGTTTATGTGCACGGGTGTTACCTAGCTCCCCTGTGCTACTATCAGTGGATAGAGATTTCTTTGTTGGTCTTCGGCCGTGTCCCCCGTGTCGGATACCCAGAGGACCCTGTGGGGGAATAAAAATACCATGAGGTGTAAGCAAAACCATGACAATGTAGAGGAACGTCCATATGGTGTAGGTCTACAACCTGATGGTGATGGTAATGGTGGTTGACCAGATGAGGGCCGTGCATTAGAGGAGGTCTGATGGGGTGGGTGTACTGGAGAGGCTGTCCGAGTAAAGGATACCTGGCGTCACCTGGAGACACACAGAGCACGGCGTGAGAAGCTGCCACAGGAGCGGTAACGGCCCAACGTGAACATGACTCACCTTGGAGGAACGGTCTGGAGAACTGGGGCATGATCGGGAGTGGGGCGAGGCCAGGACGGATTCCCTTTAAACTGACCAAATGGGGCGGACCAGGAGAGTGGGTGGGGGAAGGGGCGGGGCTGGTCAGCTGAGGACTGTTCTGGAGAGAGAGAGAGAGAGAGAGAGAGAGAGAGAGATGGTTAATATGAGCGCTGTCAGAGCAGAGCAGAGACTCTAAAGTCGGACACTAAGAATTCCAGGTGGGAGTGAATTACTCCTCCGTATAGAAGGATACAGATGTACAGTCGACCAGCGCAAAGTCATGGTTCAGAGATCATGGCCTCAGTCGTTCGCGGATTTTTTTCTTCTTCTTAAAGCTGAACTAGTAACTTCACGGAAGGGCTGAAACGATTCATCGAGTAATGTGATTACAAAAAATGATCGAGGCAAAATCTTCTGCCTCGAAGCTTCTTTTAATTAATTTTAAAAGCTTGCATTATATTTTTGCGCAATTATTTGTTTGGTGTGACACAGCGCGCTTCCAGGTGCAAGCCGCCGGTAAACACCGACGAAGAAGAAGCGCTTACGTCACCCACAAAGCGGAAGGAGACGCAAACAGTTCGCTGTGTATTTATTTGAGGGAGCGTTGCGGACTGTAGAATTTATTTTAATGTGTGCCTTAGTTTTTTTGATACTTAAAGTCATTTGAAATACCTTTTTTTAGTTAGTTTTTGCATCTGGGAAAAGGCTTTAAAATAAGAATGTATGGCACTGTAATGCACTTAATTCATCTCAGTCAACTTTTCGCTATTCCTTGTATTGTGAATAATGACGTTTATTTTTGATAAAATGCTGTATGCATTTAAAAAAAATAAAAGTTGATTTTTCTAAAAAGAAAACCAATTAATCTTTGTTTCTCTTATATATTTTACATTGCTGTTTAATTAAGCAAAAGTACATTTTCTTTTACATTTTACATCGAAGCCGAAAGCACAAACGTTTTATCCGATCAATCGATTAAATTTTCGGTAGAATACTCGATTACTAAAATATTCGATAGCTATGGCCCTAGTTCACGGAAACCCTACGCAATTTCGTGGAAAATGCAAATATCCTCTTCAGATTTTTTAAATGGCTTTATTTATGGCAATATATAATTTTTCAAGCATTTTTAACACTAAACTATTAACAATATAATTGACAAGTTTTGTAACAAATAAACGTAAATTTAGCTTAACTTCCATATAAAATAACACTGCAGGCATTTTCTAGTACTGAAGAGAGAACACAAATTGTATTAAATTTAATTATTACTGTATTTACCTTACTGTATTTATACCAAGGAAAACGCACCAGCTACAGTGTTCGACTGTAGATCAATATCATATATATATATATATATATATATATATATATACATACATACAGTATATATATATATATATAAATAAAATATGATCTAGCTAGATATACAGCTTTAGCATTTCAAGATTCAAGATTCAAATAACTTTATTAATCCCAGAGGGAAATTGCTTAAATTTACACAGGATGTGAACGTGAACGCACTTGCGTTGTGTCCATCAGGCTCAGCTCGGACGGTTTGGAGCCGTGGTGTTGATGCTGATGGTCCAGGCTGTAGTATTTGCTTTGCTTCCACTGTGTGGCAGAATGAGGAGCGGGAGGAGGAGCAGGAGGGACGCTCAGCTGCATCATCAGCACACCGCCGCCGCCAGGGGGCGCTGGAGGCACACCTGCCGAAATCGAAGCCGAAAGCACAAACGTTTCCGTGAAAACACTTTCAGGTTCATGTCTAAGTGGTTTGCGAAGGCAAAAACAACTACGTTCAATAATTTTAGTGATTAAAGGCTGTTTAATTACACACTGAATAGTCTTTGCGCTTATCTCTTTAAAAACATTAATTCCTCAACGAAAGAAGTGTGTTCGGTAGAAAGCATGTAATGAGGTGAATAAATATCATAATGAACTAAAAAATAAAATAAAATAAAAAAAATACTAATGATGAAGAAAAAAAAAACATACAGGAATTCATATTTTTATAAACACAGATGATGATTTTAATTGCCACAGGCAGATGGACTTTATATAAAGCAAACATTAATGTAACAATTTCCTAAAAAGAAAGTACACAAAACTCTAAAAACATCCAAAAATCTATTATTATTTTATAGAATAGGCCAAACGTTTTTGTCTTGCTGTGGTGATGAGAATGCAGTCATTATGCAGATTTTCTTCTGCCAAGAGTATTTGAGCAACATTCCGCATATCGTCTCAAATTTCAAAAAACTCTATGCTGTTGTATTTTTCCCCCCTCTCTTGTGTTTTTTTTTTTTTTTTTTTTTTTTGCGGGTCGCTGCCTGACGTGCAATTGGCTGGAAGCTCGGCAATACCTGTGCACTGCTGCGTCGGGATTGGCTGGGAGCCGCAGGGAGAGGCGGCCCTGGGGAACGGCATCTGTTCGGAACCCGGAGGCGGCAGGAAGCCCACGGTGGAGCTGAAGCGTGCACACACAGAGAGAGAGAGAGAGAGAGAGAGAGAGAGAGAGAGGCGAAGGGAGAGACAGATTGATTAGTGCGATTAGGATCTCGCTCGCTAAACGTGTCTGACAAACTGGTCCTGTACGATAACATCTACATGTTCTGTTAAACACTAACGACCTGTTTTAAGTTCAAAAAATATATGTTGAGATATCATGGACCAAACAGTACTTAAAAATAATTTATAAAAGACTAATGTAGGGCTTTGAAATTAAATGTGTGTGTGTGTGTGTATGTATGTATATAGAGGGAGATAAAAAAAATAAATAAAAAAAAAGAGACCGTGTGAAACAAAAGTCACATAATCTTAAGGCAGATTAATGGATGTGTGTGTGTGTGTGTGTGTGTGTGTGTGTGTGTGTGTGTGTGAGATAGTAGATACCCCACAGTGGAGTGTTGCCCTGGTGGCAGGACGCTGTAGTACACCTGCATGCTAGCCGAGGGCACCGGCGTCTGATTGGACGGCGCCTGCAGGACGAGCTGCTGCTGATAGGCTGGCTGAGGAACGTTCTGCGAGCCCTGGAACACACACACACACACGCGTGTGTGTGTAAACGAGCGCATGTACACACACACTTAAGCTCATAATCTACTCCTTTATTTCAGTTGCAATTCCTAAAGAAAGTTACTCGTGGTGATCAAACAACAAATCAGAGCACTGACCTGATAAGGCGGCATATGAGGGTACTGCACCACAACTCCCTGAATCTGATTGGTTATCCCTGCCGAGTTGCTGACCAGTGACTGGCTCTGCGGCTGCTGAGCTCCCATCATTCCTTGGTAGTTGGGCGCTTGACTGGGCATGACGGTCTGATAACCTGAGGGAAGTCGCATACGCAGGAGTTGACTCGAGAGAATACAGCGAGGGCCGTAGACATGCATGTTAAGTCCTGGCTCGACTCGAACGCCTCACGTACAGTAATAAGAGACTATGTGCCTGAACGCGCTTCTGTTCGCAGGTTTTGCTTCTTTTATAGAAGGTGCCATGACCTCAATTTCGTTCTCAGACTCCAACACGTCCTGACTGCATCTTCTCCTAATAAAATTGGCAGACAGACGTAACCGACATGCTCTGACCCGGGCGAATGTATTTATATGCAGCGTCACCGCTTCGCCTCGGTTCTGTGCTCTGCTTGATCGAGCTTCTAAAGATATAAAGTTGGAATCAAAGCACACGTCTTTAAAAAAAAAAAAAAACTAACAATAATATTTGAATACATGTAAATGATAAATGCTGAAAGATCTTGTATGTGAATCTCTTTTGCACTTTTTTTTAACATGCAGATTTTAATTATCTTGGTTTTTGGGGCTCTGACAAAAGCATCATCATTTACTGAAATGCAGAATTACAATTATTTCAGCTGAATTATTTATTCAGAATTAATTCTACTCATGTGAACTGCAAACTCAAAAATTATTTCCTTTAAAAAAAATAATAAATAAAAAATTCAGCTTCACTGTTCGGTACGTGAAGATAAAGATTATGTATCGTCACTTCCCAACACCGAG
Organism: Clariallabes teugelsi; assembly: GCA_030014215.1. NCBI lineage: Eukaryota > Metazoa > Chordata > Actinopteri > Siluriformes > Clariidae > Clariallabes > Clariallabes teugelsi. The sequence goes on along the minus strand of JAQMYG010000023.1, from coordinate 38,167,031 downwards.
ACTTATTTTTGGAGAGCCTGTGCCTGTGTGTGATGGCGGAGCGAGCGTGACTGGGAGAGCACATTTTATGGACATCGCCACAGTATGCGCGACTCCCTCTGCTCATTTATGCGCAATTTTCTGCTGCGGGCCGTGATAAAATTCCCATTAAGAGCTTAAAGGGCTTTGCACAATGACATGGTAAACAGCAGTTAATGAAGTGAATAAATGTGGTATTTCTTCGTGAAAAATAAATAAATCACGCTATGAAGAACCCATTATTTTTGCATGACCTTTTTAAATGGACATTACTGCAAGACGTTAGATATAAATATAGCATTTGGGGACGCAAAAAAAAAAAAAAAAAAAAAAAATGCAGTTTAAATATTACACAATCCGAATTGGCTGCTGATAAGAACGTCGGAGAGGAAACGAGCTTAAACAGGGGAGAGTGTGTGTGTGTGTGTGTGTGTGTGGGAGGCGCGGTAAAGAATGACGAACGATCGATTGAACACGAAAAAAAAAAAGTCAAAGGTGCTCAGCCTGGAAGCTGCAGCTGTACTTAGCTGAGCTCTTTTTTTTCCACATCTTCTCTTCATCTTTGCTTTATTCTCCGTCTGGATAAATCTGCTCAGAAGTCAGACTCTTATTGTGCGTCGTCTCACACTGACTCTGTGCTTCCGTTTCTGCATCCTTTTCCTTACTCCTCGATTCACTTTTCATTTCTTTAACTAGGCATACGTGTCTAATATGCGCGTCCTACTCTGCACCGTTTAAGACGTGAGACAGCACACAGACGTCTCTTTTCACAGAGTCTGTACAGACGGTCTTTTTTTCCTTTAAATCTGGCCACCTCCTTTGTGGAACGCAGCAGCAATCAATTCAAGAGTGGGAGGAGAGCGAGCGCGAGAGAGAGAGAGAGAGAGAGAAAAAGTCAGGGGCAGCTATTTTTTCTACTTACTCACACTCAGAGCAGACATGAAGAGAATAAAAGCCTCTTTATTCAGTGCCACACATGTACGAGTTCACACTAACACACACCCACACACACTCTGAAATGGATTCTTTCCGTGGCGTTCTGAACAAAGTGCAAAAGTTTCGAGATTCGTGAGTACGAGTACTATTAAATTATACACACACATGCACGTTTCTACCACAAAACACACACGTAAATTTTTTAATCAGAAAATTTTGATTAAGATT
>JAQMYG010000023.1:38133785-38144897 GCA_030014215.1 Clariallabes teugelsi | reverse complement strand
TATATAAATAAAATCAGCAGCAATGATTCCTGCTGCTGCTGATTAGGGGAGAAAATTTTGTACGCTTCTCCTAACTAATAGTCGAATGTGTTATGAATAATCAATCAGTCATTATTATATAAACAATGATAACCAGGTCCATATTTCCCTCTGAGATAAAATTTACTTTCAATAGTTGTAGTGGCACAATCCGATGCTCTCCACAGGATCAACCCTGTCCTCCACATATTAACTGTGTATGTTTATCTTTATTAATTATAATAGATGGAATCTTAGTTAATTTCACACACAGCACTGGTTGGCTCAGCCCTCTTCTCCCTTAGACTCACAGAGACGTATCTGAGAATACCCCACCCCCCCGCCAACAGATGCACACATCCGCGTTCAAGAAAGGAACGGTCGGAGACGATATGCTGAGTGGACGTGTAAAGAACCTGGCTAAGCTAATTTTAGCATACAGCTAGGATGTCAAGTTTTAGCGCTACATCCGAACACAAAACTCACCATTTTTAATCTGTTTAAAATTCTTAACTGCGATGAATCGATTATCATTCGAAAAAACTGAAGAGGAATATTTCTGAAACGCAGTTAATACAGCGTGTACGCACGACGGCCGATCTGGCTTTACTTTACAACATCACAACAAGCTTTGTAGTGCAAAGTCCATTCATAAGTCTGTTTGTGCTACAGTTCCTCTTTCCGAACCAAATATTAAACCAAATTTTCCACCACATACCCCCCACCAAAAAAAAGAAGAAGGAAGAAAGAACAATAGACATATAAATAAATTTTAAAAAAGTTTCTCAATCCAAGTCACCTTTCTCCACCTCATTTAAAATTTTTTAAAGAATGGGTTTTGTCTGAATTGTCACAGAGAAAATCTCATTTTTCCAGCTGCTGCTGCATGGCCATTTGTATGGCACGGGAAAATAAAACAAACAAACAAACAAACAAAAAAAAGCATCAATTCGAGCGTAGGTTTGTCTTCGCGTCTCCGGCATCGAGCCTCACGCTGTGAACTCGCATCGAAAATGAACCGGCGTCTGCTCCGTGTCACTTGCTAGCGTGAATGCAGATTAAGCCGTGCATCTCGCTAATGGCTTTCGACGTTTCCCGTCACGCATCTTCATCCCTGACGCCTTCGCGTACAAGCTGGGATTCAGAGCAATAAAATAATAATAATAATAATAATAATAATAATAAATAAAAGTTGGTGCAGCAAGGTCTAGCTTGAATGGAGTTTCACAGAGTTCCTGAAAGTGTTGACGTGCAAAGGGGAAAAAAAATAAATCACCATAATTAATAAAATATAATTATGATTAAAGATTCTTGGCACCGATCCTTGCTGTACTTGGGGGCGGAGTTACAAGCCGGCAAGAATTGTTTATTCACAGGTACGGTGGTATTCACCTGCAACGATTAGCGGAGACGCTTCTTACAAAGTTTTTTCTTCGCACCGTGCGTGTACAACCTGGACGAAGGGGTTCATGACGAGAAAGAATGCAAAAGTATTGGAACGGAACCTGGAATCATTAAGCTGTTTTAGTTGTATAATTTAGTGCGTTAAATTACATTAGTGTTTGTATTAAAAACACAAAACATATTGGGTACATCATTCTTCATTATAAACATGTGCGTGTGTTATAGGATTTAAAACTGTTCTCGGAATCTATATAGATCGTCCTGGCTGTGTGTGTGTGTGTGTGTGTGTGTGTGTGTGTGTGTGTGTGTGTGTTTGTAGTGAAGCACTACAGTAAGTAGGTTGTCGCAGTGACAGAAGGTGTGCCATGCGAGTGCATCAGTGAAGCAGCTAATTGGGAAAGACAGAAAGCGAGAGAAAGACAGCGAGATGAAGTTTGGCGCTCGTCCTCCCTCACGCTGCCAGTGACAGATGGCGGCAAAGTCACACACCCGTGTGCGATAGCGCACACGCGCGGCCGTCCCATGACTTGGAATGACACGCAGGAAGTTTGCGGATAAGCCTGCGGGATTTCAGCAGCAGATATTCTGGCGCCCCGGGCCCCAGTTGGAGCCAATCGGACGGCAGCTGGGCCGGGATCTGGCTCTGATTGGCTCGGAGCCGCCGCGGCTCGCGCTGGATGGATTCACGCGGCGACCTGCTACGTCTCTGCTGTTCGGTATCTCGGTGTAGTGCTGATTAATGCAGCCATTAAATCACTGGTATAAAAACTATACAGAATACAAGTCACACACACACACGTTTTATTATTGGAGACGTATCTGTTACTGCTCACCTGTGTTTGATTACTGAGGTCCGAGCAGCTCTGTTCTTTCACATCCTCGCTGTGTGTGTGCTCTTGGTGCTGTGTGTGTGTGGCGGTGTGATCGTGTGTGTGGGCGGGGCTGCGCGGTTTGGGAAGGCCGTCGCTCTCCAGGACTTTCATCGCGTCGCAGGGCCTTTCCTCCAGCGCGCCTTCAGACATTCTCATTGGAGCCGACGTCTAACACGCACGTACACACACACAACCTGCTGGCGCACACACACACACACACACACACACACACACACACACACACACACACACACACAAAGAGAAAACAACAGGACAGAGAAGGTGGAGGAAAGTTAAAGCAGTGTGATCTTGATAAGTTTTTAAAGTGTAGATGTTCCATTCATCAAGACTAATATTTCTGAACACTGGCTTATCATTTTAGTGTGTGTGTGTGTGTGTTTACCGGTTGTGTTGGGGCAGTAACTCAGGGGGCAGTAGGACCCAGTTGCTTCCATGACCCTGTCACCAACCGTGGGGTCGGGTCACATGACCACGACCCGTGCACGCCTTCCGCATCGCCCTCACACACCTGTCTCAAACACACACACACACACACACAGGTCAGTGATTGCTTCCTTACCCAAGAATAGTTTTCTTCATTTCTTCATTCTGTGTGTGTGTGTGTGTGTGTGTGTGTGTGTGTGTGTGTGTGTGTGTGTGTGTATACAGTAAAATGAATGAAAGGTTTCTGGGTCTTGTGGAGGAGGAGAAAACTCCCTCCGTCTTTGAAAAGTGTCAAAGACAAAGAAGTGCAGCCGGCATGAATATATGAATAAATACATCTCACGCTGACAAGGAGAAGAAGGAGAGAGAGAGAGAGAGAGAGAGAGGAGAGACGGAAAGAGATGGATGGAAAGATGAAAGGGAGAAAGCCAGAATAAAAGAATAAAATATTTAAAATAAAGAGGACAAAAACAGACGAGAGACGAAAAGAAAAAAACAAGAAGCAAAAAGAAAGACAGAGAGAAGCTGAGAGAGGCGAGGCCGTAGGACAGGGCTGTGAGCAAGAGAAAATTTAAAGAATGATAAAAAGGCTGAGAGAGAGAAAGAGAGAGACTGAAAGAAAGAAAAAGAGCAAAAGACAGACGATGAAAGAGAGACAAAGAGAGGCAGAAAAGGAGAGGGGGGAAAAAAAAAAACCAACCGAGATGGAGACAGAAATTCTGAGGATCAGTAGGAGATGGACAGACGGAGGGAGAGACAAAGAGAGAGAGAGACTAGAAACATTAACATGGAGAAAAGAAGAGTAAAAAAGAAAATTTTGGAAATAAAAAGGTTGAAAAATTCTTGTTTTAATAAGCAGGAGAGAGAGACAGAGAGGGAGAGTTTGCAGTGTGTGTGTACGTGTGTTTGTGTATTTTCACCCCTGCTGTGTGCACTGGCGTCAGGTCTCGGGCCTGGCACCGACAACCTGCTGCAGTATTCCAGAGGTCAAACACACTGACCTCACTCTCTCTCTCTCTCTCACACACAGTAAATCCAACACAGGAGATGAGCATCACACACTCAGTGCGACAGGCTCACAGGTGGCGTCGATGACTAAGCAGGTGTTTGTGCCCTGACCTCACTCACACACACACACACACACACACAGTAGGGGAGTTTGATAGGTTACATGCTCGGGGAGGGGGGGGGGGGATCAGAGAGAGAGAGAGAGAGAGAGAGAGAGAGAGAGAGAGAGAGAGAGAGAGAGAGAGAGAGAGCGCGAACACCCTACAGGAATCACTCACACACTAATAACTCCCCTCAAAGTGCCCTTTATCTCTCTCTCTCGTGTGTGTGTGTGTGCGTTTCACTGCTAGAATAAATTCTACAGAGTCTGCAGGGGGTCAGAGGGCTAACTGTTAGCACAGTGCGCTATCATGTGTTCAGCTGGAGGACAATCAGGACAGAGAGAGAGCGAGAGAGAGAGAAATGCCATCAAGGAACTCACTCTCTCTCTCTCTCACTCATATTTCAAACACTAAAATTCTCTATCAGAACGATTGTCCATCCCTTATCTTTCCTTCTATCCCTCCATTTCTCCCTTTATCCCTCGATTTTTTCCCTCCCTGACTCCATCTCCATCCGTCTCTATATTTTTCTCTCCCTCCCCATCTCGATTCCTCACTCCATCCATCTCTCTCACCACTCTGTCCCTCCCTTATTCTCACTCTCCCACGTCACCCTCTCCATCTCTCCCTCCCTCACTCGGTTTCTATTCTCCTCCATCCTCTCTTCTCCCCAAAAGACTCGACAGCCAGCACGAGAACAAGGCTGAATCTGAATTTCAAAAAGCTTGCCTTCTCTCTCTGACACACACACACCTGCCATCTCCCACACACTCAGGCTGAAAAACAAACATGTCTGCGAAAAGCTCTGGCATGTAAATTGAGACGTGTGAGGAAGCCGCATACACTCTCAGCTCGTCCTGTTTCTCACGCACAACACAACTGTTCAGGGACATAAAACACTGACAATCTGCTTAAATAAACAACCAAAGCATCTTAAAAATTAACGTGATTTTACACAAGATAGAATTAAATCATCACGATTTGAAATAAGTGTTCTTCTTCCTCCAGGACACAAGGGGGCGCAAAGGATAGTTTATTTTTAACACAGTTCACCTGTTCAAAAAAAACAAAAAAACAAAACAGAAGCTGCAACAATTTTATTTCAACTTGAATTATAAAACAATCAAGAAAATGTAAAACTACAATAAAATGTGAAAAGGAGGAAATTGCAAACGAGCGCCGATGCCTGTGGCGTGCAGAAAGAACGGAAAAAAAAAAATCTGCATTTATTTATTTAATTGGTTGTTTGTAAGGTGCAAGAACAATTATCGTGATGTTACGAGCGGTGTGCAGTAACCCTCTCAATGTACTGTTTTTAAACAACCTGGAAAATAAATTACAAAAAGTGAAAACACGGACAAAAACAAATAAAACCACTGTGTAGCTGCAGAGCTCAATGTTTGACTGAACAACTACCCGTGGCGTTTTCAGAGACCGACACGGCTTACTCGCTTCATCAGGGAATTCTCAGTTTGAAACTTCATGAGAAAAAATATTATGGCAACAATTTTACAAAAAAATAAAATAAACAATTTTAGGAATATTTTTCTACTTGAGCTATTTAACTCTTCGATGCCCTCTATTGGGGATATCAGGTATAACACAATGCTCACAAAATTTTTGCGCAAAAATCATCATTGAAAATCATCTTCTTAAAATTTCTCTCTTCCTTATTTTTTTTTCTTTTTTCCTTTTTGTAATTATATTAATCAGTGGTACTTGGACACATTTTGCAAAATTGGTTTCTGCTAAAACATTATTAAATTTAACTATGATTATTTCAGCAAAACTATAAAATCAACATTTTCAAATTTATGAATTTTATTAAAATTGAGTTTTATTATTAGCTCCACCCTGATGACGAACAAAACAACTGTATTTAAAAAAAAATTTAACTCAAGTAATAAGTTGAAGTAATTAAAAATAAAAATCAGCATTGTAAATTCTTTTTTTTTTTTTTTTAACTCTTCGTATGTTTGTCGCAGTCCTTCATCACATAAGACCTAGAAAGTCTTTCTGCTCGGGCTAAGCCTGGCTGCGTTTATCCGTTTCTCGCTAATTAAAGAATATTTTTATTTAACCTCTGTAAATAAGATCAGTCTCAGAAAGAAAAATAGTACAATAAAATAAATAAAAAGAAAGAGAGACGTCAGACACATAACCCTTCCAGATCATAACGAGGTCTCGGATATTAAACAACATAAACATGACTTATGCAATTTGTAAGGACGCCACATTCATAATAAAACGTTCCTCGTATACATATATACATGCCATGAAGCATTCGACCCAGACAACAGGATCAGAATTTCTCACGCACGCGCACACACACAGAGAGAGAAAGAGAGACACACAAAAGAAAAAGTCTCATCTGTGCATTCTGAATCGGACCTCCTGCAGTAATGTATTCAAAATCATTTATTCCTAATAAATTAATTATCCCCCTCGTATCCCACAAACACGAGCTGATGAAGCACTTTACCCTGAACGTCATCAAATTAAGACATGAGGGCGAGTCGGATACAAGAGACAGCTCTGATCTGATCCGGTACATGACACGGATTTCATCGTCATTTCAGAGGGAAAAAAAAAAAAAAGAAAAACAAACGTCTCTTCTTTTCTACTCCTCTTTTATTTCTCTCTCTCCGCTCCAGTGCGGGCGGCGTCCTGCTCGCTGTATCACTTACATCGTTCCAGACGTTAATAGCATTAAGCGAGTGCCTGCAGCCGTGCGCCGCAATTTACACTGATGGAGCGCACCACGATAGCCCTCTCTCTCTCCCTCTCTCTCTCACACACTCACTAAAACACAATCCCGTCTGCTAATAGGACCCTCAGGCACTTTCCACAGAATCATGGAATCAGATGAGCCGTAGCGCAAACTGCTGTGGTAGCCTCGAGCCTTCACCCGCGGTACCTTTCAGAGGAAGTACCCCATACCCACATACACCATTACCGTTATCACCGTAGCAACAAGAACAGCACAGTAACACAACACCGTTTCCTTAGACAATTTCTCACCACCCTATCGAGCATATTTAATACGTCTAAATAGGCGCAGTTTTAAATCTCAGTTTAAAAAAAAAAAAAAAAACCCACACACTCATGCTAGCTCTCTCATACACACACGGTCCCATCTCGAACGCACCTGCCTCATCCTCTCGGCGGCGTACGTGGCTCGTTTCCATAGCGGCATAGGATGGAGGGCGCTTGCTGGAGGGAGCGCGCCTCGGCTCTGTCTGTCTCCCTACCCATCGCCACGACGACCAGCTCTCTCTCTCTTTCTCTCTCTCTCTATCGCATATACACACACGCGCCGAGCCAAATCAACAGCTGGCTCCGGTGAGGTCATTCTTGTCTGAGCCAATGGAGATGATGCGCAGGACGGCTGCTCGCGCACGGCCCCTCCCTCGCCGACCAATCGGCAGCCGCGGTGGCCCTGGGAGACAGGCGACGCCGTGCATGCGTGTGTGTCGCACTGCCGCTGAGGGAGGGTCTGTCGGGGACAGTGAGTGCCAAGTGCATCTCTCTATCAGGAATGTCAGAATCTCCGTCTTTATTTCGTTGTTAATCCACTGACCGACCCGAGTCGACCCTGTAACCCCGGCCACACCGAGCACCCGCCTTACACACTCGACACAATGGCACAGACGTTTGCGTGGGGATGAGAACACATTTTCTATACCGCTAATCCTGTGTAGGGTCGTGTGGGAGCTCGGGGTACGTGTCAGTACACACTGGGCGAGCGCGCACAATCAGACAAATGGACAAACTGGAAACTCCAGACAGCTACGTCTTTGGAGAGTAGGAGGAAACCGGAGGACCCTGATTAAACCCACCAAGCACGAGGAGAGTGTGTTCACACACTGAGTGAAATGAGATTCGACCCCACCAACTCTAGACGTGTGACCCGCCACCTTGTGATCCTTTCTCTGTACATGTGCACGCAACGTCAACCTCTGCAGCCACAAGCGCCCCTTAGACGGCGCATGAAGCATCACGCCGGCCTCCTGAGCCCTCGTTACTGTATGCAGATTGCCGATACACACCACTGGAAGGACGTTAGTTTCCGAAAACACCGTCTCGTGTGACAGAATCGAAATCTCCCACCCTCCCAGCCATGAAATCCTCCCTTGCGGGGGTCGTCTGGTGCCTGACAGACACACACACACAAACACACACACACACAGAGAGAGAGAGACACATACACACACGTCCTCAGAAAAGTATCAGCGAGCACGCGGAGCCGGCGCGGCGCCCTGCTTCCAAACAAACGGGCCGTTTTTAACCAGCCGCTGTCAGCTAATGCGTTAATGAACTCGACCTCCTCCGGCTTTCGTTATAAAAATACATATTAAACTGACAACCGAGGAGATGATAAAAGGACGCATAAAGCTCCCGAAAGCCGAGCAGGAGCGCGCTGTCTCCGGCGCCTCATCTGCATTAGAAAGCAGTCGGAGGAGCCCTGCCGGATAATTAAGGCCCGCGATGCAATTTGCTTTGAGAAGAAGTGACAAATGTGTTTATTTACGCGCTCCCTACGGAAGCCGGCGCCACCCTGAAGTGCGCAGGAAACGGCCGACGATGGAGGGGACGCGGCAACCGACAGCCTCTAACGAGCTCCCGAAGGGTGTGGGGACGGGCGCGGGCGCCCACTTCCATCCTGATCATCACGGCCTGTTCTCTTACCGCTGGTTAATTTATTATTATTTTATTCTTTTTTACCGAGCACGAGGATTGGTGCACCGGGAGGGAAGTTGGAAGGAAGGCGGCGGCGAGGAAGGAACGGAGTGGCGCCGGGAGTGGATGATAGCTCGTCCTCATTAGCGAGAGACATCCTGAACAGCGGGTAGAGGGGGTCACCACGGCTACAACCGGGAGTTGAATCGCGAGTTGAGCCGCTCCAGATGGCGCCGCTCGGTCGTGAAAAACCTCAAACGGCACGCAGCCTTCAATGCTAATCACAGTTTTTTGACGACAAAACTAGAAAGTCTTTTCAGACTCGAATGCTAACTTGAACGCGCGTGAACTTTAAGCAACGTTTACTCAATTAGGAAGAAAATTAATATACAAGAAATGACGACACGGTTGACTAATGAATGATGAGTTGTTTGTTTGTAGGGGCGGGGCAAAAGCAACACATCTGATTGGATGCGGATTCCAAGGGTACGGGATGAGTCATACACTTTAGTTGTGAATTAGATCATTTTCCTGGTCTAAAGAGCCTGAAATAATAATTTAAAAATGTGTGTGTAAAAGTTTGTATACCCTGCACCAAATTATCTATTGCTTTATTAGGAGCAACCGCTCATCAATGGGTCGTCTTAAGAAATCAAATAAGTGAGAACCAGTTCGTCAGTCTGCGCCTCGTCAAGAAACAACTCGAACAATCACTCTTTACAACCGTGGTGAGCTGAAAAGAATCTCCACAGTGGGGTAAATCAGGGTTTAAGGCACGCATCATCATCATCATCGTTAATCAGTCGTAGAAACTGTCCCTTGTTCCTGTACCACTGAACAGACCCCGGTCTCGGTTGATGCAGATTAGACCTTGTTTCTTCCCACCTATTTATTTTCCTTATGACAGAAACAGGGCAGCTCAAGAAGCCTAACAAAGCACGAAGCATCACAAAATTCCTCTGTGTTACTATTTTGCTCCTGGTTTGTTTAACATGCTTAAGTCGAACGACGGGGTTTTCGGTTCACGGGCGTGAAAAAAAACAACAACCTCCAAACGCATCACCGTCAGCATGGGGAGCTTCAAAAGCCACATCACTCCTCCTGTCAGATTATTAGCTCCAGGGTTTCTTTAAAAAATAAAATAAATAAATAAAATGATTCAGATTAAAACTACATCTCGTAAAGTTTTACAAGCCTCTGTGATGCTGCACTGAAATACTATATCTCTAATAAAGCAAGGAAAAACTGGATGGAACCAGATCGCTGGGCTCGAGCTCATTAAAAGCTGCGTCGTGCCAATGGAAAGGTCCTCGCTTTATTGGTCAGAGTTTTAAACCACAGCCCCTTTGGACGTTTTATTCGGTCATAATAGCCGGTGCTAATGGAAACCAAAGTGATTTAGGACCTAACGAAATCCGGTGACCTTTAAAATATTACGCGTTTTAAAATCATTTGCAGGCCGACGTGCCACCCAGGGCCGCATTAGGGTTTAATGAAAGATCAGGGGTTCGATTCCCCCGTACAATCTTCCACACACCGGAATGACTCAGTACACGAACCTCACGCTGATCCTGCAACACCAGAGAGCATCTCGTCAGTGGACAAGCGAGGTCTAAAGGTGCGTTAAGTCATTGTTTTTCCCCCTCGGCTGAGAAAATGTCTGGCTTCTGGCCCGGGAGCGCATGTTTGCATTTATCCGTCAGCGCAAGGATGGAATGGCAGCAAAAAACAAAAGTTGCTTATTTCTGTAAGAGGGTTAACACCTCGGGCTGAGAAGACGCTCATAACAGTCATCAACACCACCGTTCGGCGTGAAGCGACTTCAGCGCATTTATAGCGTTAAGAAGATAACACTCTGCGAGACAGGTTTTAGGGGCGGAGCTTCGCAAAACACGTCTTCGCACAAACCTACTGATCTGTTAAAGTTGTAATCTCGCGGACTTACACAAACACACTAAAGGCACCACTAATGGTTTCTTGCTGCATAATAAAACAACTTATTGACTTGAGGATAAAAATGAAATGTGACGTAAAAAAAAAATCCCATTCTTCTGCATCAATGTTTTTATTTGAGCACATCAAATAGAAAAAAAGAAAGAAAAAAACCATAAATCCACTCACAGCTCACTTAGGGTTGTTGCTTAATTTTAATTTCTAGCACTGACTACAATACCAAAATATCAATAATTATCAAAAGGCTCGCACCATTAAAAAAAAGAAACTGTCCAACACAGTCCAACGTACTTGAACATTAGAAGTTTAGAAATGTATACACTAGGGACAGAAATCACTAAGGATGACCTGATACGATGATATTATTAATATGCAGATTCGATATTGCTTTTTATTTTTAGATTTTGTCACAGTCTCAAAAGACTTTGCGCATGATACGGAGAGAACGTAAAATGGCAGCTGTTATGCAAAATTCACTTATGTGACCAAGAAACGTTTGTTTGTGTTTAGCCCTAGCAGGAAGTCATTATTAAATGAGAAAATCATTACATCTGTATAGGGGTGGGCGATATAACCAAAATCTTCTATCACGGTAGAAGCAATTTTCTACCTCGATAACGATATATATCACA
>JAQMYG010000023.1:38101823-38129123 GCA_030014215.1 Clariallabes teugelsi | reverse complement strand
CTCTCAAGGTTTCTTCCTATTACCATCTCAGGGAGTTTTTCCTTGCCACTGTCGCCCTCGGCTTGATCACCAGGGACTATCTGCTCATTCTGATTCATACACATTCTCTTGATTGTGTAAAGCTGCTTTGCGACAATGACAATTGTTAAAAGCGCTATACAAATAAAATTGAACTGAATTCAAATAACGCATTTTCAAACACAGAAAATCACAATAATAGGTACATACCATACAATATCTATTACTTTACCAATCAGTCAATCTATATATCAATCTATCTATCTGGTGATGTGACCTCGTAGATGGATAGATAAATAAATGGATAAATTCATTGATAGATTTATCTGTGTACTTAAGTAATACGTTACTTTATATCCACCACACACTCACACACTGATCCTGTAACGGAGTTCAGCTCGTACAGCTTGTGTCGCGCGGTTATGACGTCAGCGCCACGTCACATTGCCGGGAAACGTTCGAACGCGCGCGCGCGCGACCAAAGTTAGTCTGCACACGGAACAGTGCTTTAGTTTATAATAATCACTGCTGCAGTACATTTATATACACACACACTTTAGTGTGTCGGTCTGTGAACAGTCTCGGTTTGAATTTATCTGGTTATTCTATAAGCGGAGGATGATGACGGGCAGGACGGAGGAGCTGCTGGATCTGCCCGGGAGACTGGAGAGGAAACTGCTGCAGTTTCAGCGTGATGGGATTCAGTTCGCTCTCTCCAGGGCGGGAAGGTGTGTGTGTGTGTGTGTGTGTGTGGGTTAGACGTGTTACACTGTACACGTCACTGTAGTGTCTGAGAGCAGACGTGTCAGTACAGGGGGTGTACAGTACAGGTCCGTCATATTGTTTCATCCTCACTCATGTGGAAGCTCTTCATTTTCAGGGGAAAGTAAGTTGCGCCTACTAGAACACTCCACGTGACGCGGTGGACTCATTTGCATACATATTGAGCCAGGAACGTTTTGGCTGCGTTCACATTACAGTGGACCCTTTGGTCTGCGAGCTTGAGCAAAACATTTAAACAAATGTAAACTTAAATACATAAACGAGCGAGGTCTCGATATACGAGTTATATACTACGTCTGTGCTTTGTCTGCTGAGTGTCACAACTGATGCGCGTGTGTAATGTTTACTATGACATTGTGACTGTGTGTGTGTGTGTGTGTGTGTGTGTGTGTGTGTGTGCGCGTAAAGCAAAACCAAGTGTCTATTAGAGAGGTTCCTTGTTAAAGATCCAGAGTCTCTCTGTAAGAAAGCAGAGATTCCGTTAGTGCGCATGAATGTCATTGGAGAATGAAATCACTGAAAAGTAAAAATGCAACAAAGTACCCTGTTTGGGGTTTTGGTGTGGAGGACTGTGAGCAGTTGGTTGCCGAGTTGATGTCAGCGAGCGCCCTATGCCTGAGCAGAGGCGAAAATTCGCACAAATTCCGACCTGCTCGTTCTCATCCAAGTCACATGACCACAGATCGAGTCACGAATTTTTGCCTTAAAAGCGAAGAGAGTTGACTTTTTTTTTTTTAGCAATTTTGTGCAAGATTTAGTGAAGACATAGAGCTATGGGTCTCAAGAATGTTATCAAGGATGGTAGCAAGAAGTAAACTGAGCCGCTTTCAGGTTTTTAAAGCAGCCGGTGCCAAGAGGAATCAATTAAGGTTTTATTTTATATTTTACATCTCATTTCTTATGTGCAGATATATGACTATAATGTTGGAAATTGGTAATATTGATAATATTTTTGAGTGGCTGGAATGGATTATGTCCATTTACTTTATTTCCTGTGGGAAAATGAATTTCGCAATAAGAAATTTCGCCTCCGGAACGGATTAAATTCAGATGCAGAGGCACTGTTGTCTTTCTTTTAACCCAGATCAGACATCTGTCCTGGTTAAAACATGGCATATTTAATACAAGCACTCGTTCTTTTCAAACAACAGGTACAATTTTAGCCAAAAAAATAAATAAATCTGCAGCGAGCACCATACTTGTGTGCAGAGGACGGGTCGATCTCAAAAATAATGTTATAAGGAACTTTCAGTCTGACTCAGAAATTTCAACTTCGCTGGGAAAAAAAAAATCAAAAAAAGGGAGGACGGGAGGAAGAAAAATGTTACTTTGTGGTTTGTACTTTTGCAGCACATTTTTGTATTTGATTGTCCATGTTCCAAATCACGTGAACCTCCAACGTTTGCGTTCGGCTAAATTTTTCATATTTTTAAAAAAGAAAACTAATACATTTTCTCTTAACATAAAATTCCTGGATTTTTTTTCGGTGAAAAAACAAGTTAAAACCCCAATTCATAAAAATACCTTCATCACCAGGAGAAGACGCAGCTGTTTCTAACAAGAGGAAGTGTAAGGAAGTTGAATAACTATAAAAATAAGATATAATAAGATATTATATAATAAGAATATGAGGTTTTAAAGGTGAAGCGGAAGGTTAACGCTACGTTGTCCTTCAGCCGGCTGAATTGTTGCTAAGACACATGTGGCGACCTTAGCATGCCACGGCCGTTACGAAGCCCTGACACTGGAGACTCCTTCCATGGAATGTTGCTGTACAGAAATACCAAAAAAGATTTTTTTTTCTCCCCTTTTTCCTTTAGTTCTTTTTATCCGGCGTCTTCACTACCACCAGGTACCATAGAAACGAGTGCCCGAGCATCGCATCTTTAAGTCAAGGCGATTGTTTAGTGATTAAAAGCGAGCAGGCGAGGTAATTTACTCCGGCTCCGGGTCGATGTGAAGCCAGGTCAGGAGCAGATAGTGTCGATGAAGGCTGATCTATAGCGCGGCTCGAGGAAGCCGTGTTCTCTGGGAACGAGGGTCAGGCAGTTAATTAACGGCGCGTTCAGAGGGACCTCGCACGCGCCTCCCGCCTCCCCAGGGACCGGTCCAGTGCTCCTACTGAGATAAAGAGGAGGAACCCTGCTTAATGAGTGCTGTCTAATTTCATTTGATCCTTCTAGTGAAGGAGTTCTGATTGTCAGGGACGACCCTGGAAGTCCTATTTAGCTCGAATAATTTTTTTAAAATTATTTTATTGAGAATTCATTTCATTCACAACCTTGAGTACGTTTTAGAGATTTTGTTATTTTTTCCCTATGCATTTGCACACTGTAGAAATTATATCCTTATTAAAATGTACAGTTTGCTCTTAACGGCACTGATTCAAAGTTTTATTTTAATAATTAACACCTGAGCTTCCTGTGCATTTTTAAAAAATAATTTTAAAAAATCATATTTTTTCTTCATTATGAATTTTTTCAGAATCATTAGAATTTCAGACTCTTTTGGCCTGTTATAACGATGATTACCCATAATGCCATCTGACAGCCGTTAGACCTCCCTCTAGTCATCATCATGTCCTTAAGTCCCTACAATAAGCCAAGTCCCTGCCCTATGCGATTGTGTTCTTGTGTGTTACGGGTTTGTATAGTTTGCACAGTTATGTAAAAAATAAACATAATCTTTCCTTGTTATATTAAAATCTACATTTTAATTTTACCTCTCGTGAGTGAACGCTCTTCATGTATGCGCTTAATGTTCAAGGGGGGGGGTCAATACTTTTGCAAGTAATGCACTTTAAAACGAATCTATAGGAATGAATGTATTAATCTGTTACGCTTTACAGTGCAGTTTTCAATAAGGGTATCTCTTTTGTTTTACTTATTTATTTATTTGTTGATTTTGTTGATTCTCTAAACACTCCTCCTCGTAGCTCAAATAAACAAAAAAAGAAAATAGTTTTAACTTGAAGGCGTAAGATATAAAAAAAAGATTCTTTTCCCTTCGTCATTTCGTACTCGATTTGTTTAAAGTGATTGATTTATGCTCGCGTTAATTAGCCGCGGAGACGCGAGCACCCAGACCCAGGAGATCATGTGATTTTTATTCCATGCGTTTGGCCTGTAGGGGGAAAAAGCGAGCCTGCTTGGTTTCTCTCCTCCACACTCGTAATAAATGATGCATTAGGCTAATTATATTAATGAAACGTCAGAGTATCTGCTCTGTTTATTGTTATTGCCGCTGATTGTTTATACAGTTGAAAAGGAAAAAAAAAAAACCTGAAAAGCGATTATTTCGCCTCTCGCCTGCTCGCGACATAAATCCATCCTCTCGTTAATTCCGACGAGGTGTTCGAAGAAGCCAAAAACACTCCAAGCGAGGTTTTAGCGAGCTCCTCTGAGACCTGAGCCGCCGCCTGGCTCCTTTTTTGCCTCCATCATAACGTTTACGCAGCCGAACGACGGCTTCATTACCAATGGAAGTCAGCAAATCCCCAAATTAAAAGTGTTAATGGTATAAATTTGCTCTGGCTTGATGATGCAGCGTCGAGGCATTAAAATCAATGAGGTGCAGTAGGACTAGACTTATTAGACATTCCTGCTTTGGGCTAGAAACAGAAAAAAGAGAAGCTGCAATAAGTCCTGTCCTTTTCAGAAGAACATTTCAGCTGCTGTCGGTGTGTGCACCCCTCAGAATTCATTCACTGCTCAGTTTGATTTGAAAGGAAACTGCTGAGCTCGACACTGACTTTCTGAGTGTTTGAAATTCAGCGCAAGAAGCCGTACACGCTCCTAACTTTGCAAAAGAAATATATCACATCCAGACTTTTCTGAAGAGCGCAGACAGACCCAGATGAAATTTTTGACTGAAATATATCCGCCCAACAAATATTCACAAGTACAATCGTATTAAAGTGATCTCATGCGACAGGGAGTGTTGTCGTAAGGAATATCAACACGGTTTGGATGAGGTCGTAGGTACGATGGCGCAGAGTGAATGTCGAAAGCATCACAGCCGTTCTAATATTCGTTACGACATCAATCTCAACAGATTTCTTTATTCCACCAGTTATTTTGCTTTCCCAACAAATGTCCTTTCGCGACTGGCGGAACAAACTAACTAGCCGTTGACTGACGGTTAGCTAGTGACAGTGTAATTATCGCAGGTGAAAGTCGGTTTTAAGCTCAGTGGTTAAGCATTGGACTACGGTTTGGAAGGTCCCAGGTTCAAATCCCACGACTGCCAAGTTGTCCCTGTTGGGCCCTTGAGCAAGGCCCTTAACCCTCAACCGCGCACATGTATAATGAAATACAAATCGTTCTGGAGAAGGGCGTCTCCCAAATGTACAGGTAGTCCCCGACTTACGAAGTTCCATTCTGGGAGCACGTTCGTAAGTCGGATTTGTTCTCAAGTCTGAAAAAGTGAGTCTTATGTACCTTTGACACAAATATTAGGTGTTAGGTGATTGATTGCCGGTATCGATCCGCGATGATTTAAATCTCTCTGCATCTGCCCATGGCTTCATCAGCTTCGTCCGATTTACAAATAATGGAGCAAACACTTTTCTGTTTCGCCACTTGGGAGTCTGTGAGCAATCGGCACAGAATCAGCTATATGCGAGACCGCCAGTTAAAACCGGCTGATTCCCGTAACTGGTCAATCAAGCTGCGCATCTTCATAGAGGAAATATATGGTACATACTTTGTACATGGGTCATTTAGTGTGTGTGGGGGGGTGTTTTGGGATTAACAGTCAGAAAGGGGATTTGATGGAAAACTAATGGTAAATTCTGTTTTGTTACGTCCCACCCCAGAGTAGATATTGTTATTTTTACAGCACACCCTGAAGTGTACACTTTTTTGCGCTTATAGTTCCATCTAACGCTCTGGCTCCTTAAACTATTCTTGACGTGAATAAGAGAAACCCCAGGTTGCTACCGAGAGACCCCAAAGAATCCTCCCACAAATGCTGTCACCTCCTCCGACCACCATAAAAGTCCCGGTGGAAGTCGTTGCTATAGAAACGATAAAATATTCGAACAAGAGTACGAATTAATACCATTAATGTAACTACAGTCAGAGTGTCTCTTATAGAAAGCTCCAGGTTCTGACCAATCAGCATCGATAATTCAACAGCGCTGTGATCTAAGCGTAAAACTGATATAGATATGTTTTTTTTTTTCTCTAAAAGAATATCATTTTCCAGTGGAGATATTTTGACATTTTCGTTTACTCTAGTTTTCTCCATCTCTCTCTTCATTTCTCAAGCGCTTTCTTTCCACTCTCTGGGACGAAGCCTCAGACGGAGAGAGAGAAGCCGGTAAACTATTCTTAGCTCTGCAGTCTATTCTGCAATTCCTTCTCCTCCGTTTTATCATCTGTCCATCACGTGTACGCGGTCTTCTCAGTTGGGCTTGTACGCGTTGCCGTAGAAATAAATAAATAAATAGATCGTCTGCGAACGGGTGTAAATGAGACGGCGCTCAGAGATGAGACGTACGCCTGCCTGGAATCCACCCTGCTGATTGCAAGCTGAACCGCGACGCCGCGAGTGCTGCGGGACACCAGATTAGCATACTCCGTGCTGACACAATTACGGCGCTTAATGAGCCCTGAACGCCGCTCGCCGCATTAACCTGCCACCGTAGGACGTTTCCTACCCCTCCGCCACCATCCAGCAGCAAAGATACGCGTCTGTCTTCATATCCAGCGTTCTCACGGGGAGTTATCGATCCACAGACGGTCAACGAGAGCGTTTATAATCGTGTTGTTAACTGTGCTATGAAGCAAACGTTAGAGATTATTTAAGATGATGTTGCCTTAATTCAGTTCAGTACTTGATCAGAGATACAGGTGCCATCTTTATTTTACTGGTATCATCTTTATCCTAAGTGTGTGAGAGGGATAAACCCCAGAGACGCTTCACAGGGAAGACGGACAAAGCCAGACGGAAGTGCTATCCGCTGTCTTCCACATACATGACCTGACAGACACCAGCGATTGGTTAGTGATTGCCCAGTGTGTATGACAAGCCCTGAGATGGACTCACTTAGTGTTCCCAGATCTAATACCAGGATCCCATGTCTCTCTCTCAAGATCTGTCCATTTCTAGACTTGTCCTGAAGCCACATCATCTGCAGATCTCTACTGTACTGTAGTTAAAGGGGAGGTAATGAGAGGTGATTGGTCCAGTTGGAACGCTGGACTTCCATCTTTGACTTGTACAATCTTGTTTTTCCTCATGTCCTCCTGCTGGTGGATTTTAGACCTGCGCTGTAGCATTGTCCTCATGCTCAGACTTTTTTAATTCATTGAAAACAGTTTAAGACACTACGAGAGCTTTGTTTTTCAGCTGCATCCATTCATCAAATCGGCCACTGGTGAGCGTCCCGCTAGCAGAAAAAAAAACATACAACAAACAGCGTGACTTTTAACACAATAGTTTGATTTGATATTTCAATTCATTTCACATTTTAGAAATCCAACCTACTAACCTTCCGCTCCATCTTACCCATATGAGAAGAGTTAAGACAAAGTTAAAAAAACAAAACAAAAATCATTAGGAGCTAAACACTCTTTGGTGTTTGTTAGAGCACTTAGTCCTGATAAACCAGAGCAGTTTATAGCCACTTTTTGCATTACTATCGGCCAAAACAAGGTTTTGCTGCTAAAAGGTGTCTCTTTTAGATGTAAATGTTGGCTGCATAAACGCTTGATCCGACCGTTTCTATCTCGTCGGGAATAACTATAGTTCTTTCACGCCTCAGTTCGTTCAACTCTGGTCTGAATCACTTCATGAGTTTGGTTTCTTTCACTTGTGTGTACCACAATGCGTCACCGCAAACTCTGTGAGAGCATCCTCTCCACTCGTAAGGGTGTAACAAGTCATCATCGTCGATGACTGAAATGGATAATCAGATACGTCGACAATGAAACTAACAGTCGGTTAGTTGATGACGTCATCGTGTTTGATTCTCGCACGAACTGTGAACACTCTGACGTGTGTGTGTGTGTGTGTGTGTGTCAGGATTACTGGAGTGAACGGAGTAACAGTGTGATGGCAAACACCTTCACGAGCAAAAAAAAAAAATAAAAAACCCTAAGTGTTGGAACATTTCACTCAAAACAGCTGCCAGAATTAGAAGGAAAGACCTCGTGCTGTTGGGGGCGTGGCCAAGGACGCGAGAGTCGGGGGACGCGAGAGGAGTGGGAGAGGATTCACACCTGAAGAGAATGCGGATAATTAGCGACTGTGTGTTGATGAGAGTCAGGTTTTTATTTCCAGTTCTCCTCATTTTTATTGCTGGCTTTTGAACACTCGCACTCTCTCTCACACACACACACACACACACACACGCTTTTATGCTCTCCTTATTTTTTCAGCTCAGCAACACATACACACACGTATATTAATTAGCCATGTCCACCTCAAGTGTGTGTGCTTTTGCCATTTACCTCACTCTCAGGCTCTTCACACTTCACTTTGCTTGACCACGCCCCTGCCACTTGACCACGCCCCCGCCACTTGACCACGCCCCTTCACCACAACATTTCAACTGAACTCCCGTAGTTACCATCTGTAAGCTTCAATTAATGATAATTTTTTATAGGTTATATTTTATTTAAGACATTTTTTAATAAAGTATTCATCTTTATTATCTCGATTGTTAGTTACCGCATGCACAAAACAATCTCAAGCTAAATTTAAAAGCTGATAGCTATGCCATCTGTAAGCCTATTAATCGGTTCAATAATCGATCAAAATAGTCATTAGTTGCCACCTTAGTCAGATGTGTCTGCTGCAGGAGCAAAAACATTTTTTAAAAAAGCATATGGGAGACCTTTTCACAATGGAGGTTACCCTTAGCGAGTGTTTATTACACTGCTTGCATCGATACAGGCAAATCATACAGTTTGAAAGTGAAGCACGGCTACAGCTGGAAAACAACATGTTGATGCACAAGAGTCGCAGTGAATCAACCCTAGTGAACTGTGACGTTCTCATCAGCCCATGATATTTCTGAGGATCCCTCAAGATCCCCATGTTTGTCCTGTTGTAGTTCAATATGTTTTCTCAGCATGAGGACCGTACCCGAGATCGACAGATGGTTCGGATCGAGGCTGTTTTTTTTTGGTGGGATCTCAGAATGTGATTACTGTGTTCACACCAGACTTTGCTGAAACGAACCACAGAAGAAGGGAAATCGAATCAGAGTTTTAATTTAAACAGATTAAAGCTTGTGAAAGCACACGTCCTCTTGAGACCTGAATGTCCTTATATGAGGACATGATGTTTTTTCCCCAACTTCATTGTCTATATATATAATCTCCTTGTACCGTTCTCATATGAGGACTGTAGGGTATAATTCTTTTGCCAAACTCCTTTCTGGTTGGAGAAATTTATTAAATTCATAGTCATCAGCTATCAATAAAGAGAAACTGTCAGTAGAAATTGCAGCGTAGACAACAGTAGAGTCCGGCGGATCCGACTCAGGCGGATATTCCTGCAGCGCATATTCTTTTTGCCCAGCGCTGGAGTAACATTCGCTTCCATTCCTGATCAGTAAACTCTGTGAGAACAGCTCTGGCTGAGGAAGGAGAACTGATTGGCTCACATTTCATACATAGTAAAGAATCTAACCAATCACAGATAAGAATTCTCGTATCCAATAACGCAGAAGGCAGGATAAAACATTTATATTGACTGGAAATGAGTTAACAGAGAAGACAACAACTCTCTTGTGCTTCCTCTGAGAGGCGTGACTCCACTTGATCTATTCAAACTGTCCATGAGAGACAGGTGTTAACCCTTATCCATGTGGACGCATTGTTTAGTGTCTTTTGCTGTGAGAGTCAGAGTATGACTCTCCTCCTCCCTGAGATCATGAAGGATCTGCTCCCTAGACTCCTGCATATGGATGACTGCAGCGGGATTTTAACTCCTCCTAGGTGAGGCAATGATGGGGTGATGTGATGTGGCCCAATGTTACTGTTTCCAACCCAAAACTGTTCCTGTAATAGCACATCTCACTTTATTTATGCGCAATTTTAGTATTTGCAGATTTAACAATGTAAGGGCGATTTCACATTAGGGGCCCGGGATTGTTTCCCAGAACACTTGACCCCAGAGTCTGCTTCATTGTGATCAGTGAGAACACAATCGTTCTGCGCTTAAGAAACTGAATCCACAGGAAAAAGGTGATCTCGAGAACGATGCGGCATCATCACCGTCTCCTCGGAAATCTCGCGTGCCGATCTCATCCTCTGACCTACACGTCCGTAGCTGATACAGTAGGACGGCCCTTGAGAGTGTTGCTCTTGACACGTTTTTCCAAAATATCCTTAATATTCGGCATAGCGTGAAGATTGACTTCCTCATTCTGTTCTTATCTTGTTTTAAATGGCGGCTCGCACACCAAGTACTGTAGGTCCATACTACCACCTGCTGTATCGGAGAGTGTAAATACGCAACCGTACCCAAGAACGGAGAGCAAAAAAATGTGAATGCAAAGGGGGGCGCAGTTGTTTCTGGGCCAAATCAATCATGCCTAATGTGAAAACGCCCTTAAAAGAGGCTGGTTGCTTTCTCCCTCTCAACATGATGATAAAAGCGAAGTTTGCGAAATGAATTGGTTGCCTACGTATTTGTTTCCCCTGGCTAACTCTGGTAACCCCAATGAGGCAAATGTGCAATCTTTACCATCATCTCCATGACAATTCACGGAACCTGTTGTTCTGTACACCTTGTGACACAACATGCGTTAGTGATTCGCTTTTTCACCATAGTTGGAAATGCTGCTCCAAATGCAAGCTTTGATTATTTGTGCCTAGTTAAAAAAATTAGGATTAGCATATTTTGTGCTATATAATCTTATATTCTTATAGTCCTATATTTTTAGGTAGTGTGAGTATTTTGTTGGTCACTGACTCTCTAATAATAGCACCACTGCAATAAGCCCCCTGATAAGCCACCACTATTCACTGTCTCCTCTATCCTGTATGATTTATTTTTATTTTTTTAACTTTTGTTTGAACAAGCTGTCCAGATACAAAAGGACACACCAAACCCTTTTATGACAATCGACTCTTGCAATTACCCAGGGTCACTTCTTTCCCGCGCGGCGAGGCGGGATCAGGCTGTTCGGCTTGACACTTGAACCTCGGTGCATATCAGAGATAACATTTAAACCAGCGCGCAGAAGGGAAAGGTCTTCAGGTGCTGAAACCGTAAAGGGGCCTGGCACGACTCGGCTTATTTAAAGAAGAGTGATTAATGAGCGTGGAAATGGCACGCAGCACACATATGCACGTGGGCACGCTTGGGTATTCTCACAAACACAGACACACACATACACCTGTGCTAGTGTTGGATTAATTAGAAGAAAACAGCGCAGTGCGCATTAATCATGGTCTTTCATATTAGGAGGCGGAAAAGGGATGAAGAGGGTGTTCTCCTTTTTTGACATCTCACTCACTTCTTTGTTGTTGTTTTTTTTCTTCCCAGAATGCATCATTCTGTCATTGTTTTGTCTACGGGTGTCTCTGTATCCCACTTTCTCTGTCTCTCTCAGCATGCATTTCTCTCTCATTAGATACTTGCATCTGAAAAGTAGGACAAGAATATCATAAGCAACCTTAAAGCTGGTCTAAATACCAAAAACACAGATTATACATTAGCAGTGAAGGCATAAACCTTATTGAATTTGTTTTTAAGATTAACCGCTAAAATTGCGACGATAATTTGTGGTGCGAAGCATTTCCCACATGTTCAGTGGCATATGCATAATTGGCGCATAAATATTTATAACCTAATTTTTGCTGAATAAAAAATAAGAGGCAAATTCCCAAATTGCGGTGCAGTTTTTAGCGCGAGGATTTCAAACTGTAGTGAATCTACTCATTGTAAAAAGCACCATCGAAGCAGCTTTAAATGAAAGAATAATGATGCA
This sequence comes from Clariallabes teugelsi, assembly GCA_030014215.1. Taxonomy (NCBI): domain Eukaryota; kingdom Metazoa; phylum Chordata; class Actinopteri; order Siluriformes; family Clariidae; genus Clariallabes; species Clariallabes teugelsi. The sequence continues at coordinate 38,117,371 of JAQMYG010000023.1, read as the reverse complement.
AACAGTAGTAACTGTAACATGCAAAAGATACATGGTTCTCAATCACTCAGCCCTCAGCTTAGCTTGACTAAATTTGGAGCAATTAAAATTTTTCCCCTGAAAGATTCACAAATCACAATCCCAGTGAACATGAAACGCACAAGATTTCCTTATAGGTTCTTTGACTCTAGAAGACAAATCCATACTGTGAATAATTTAAATCTAAATAAGAAAGCCGATGCTGGCTTTCTTAATTTGGGGCTGCATGAGGAGATCTTCAAAAAGACCTTCTTCAGCTTTCGAGAGCAGCATCAATTTGCCCGGCTATGGCTTAAACCAAATGGTAGATGCTTCATGTAGATATATGGACCATGAAAGGTGGATTGTGTTGCACTTTAGCTTGGAATTGCCCACTTTTCATGTGAATACAATTCCTCTTAAAGGTCGCTTGATTGGCTTGAGATCTATAGTCCGTGCAAGGATATAAACTCTGTCTTGTTCCTGGCTTTGATCGGCCATGCCTTGTGACTCTGTGGGAAAAACTTTATTCACTGTTCAGACTTCTTTAGTGGGTATCACTGTGCTTAATGTATGCCAGGAAATCACTACTAGACCTCATGCTGCAATTACCAGCCTGTAACCAGGATGCTTCCATGGACTCATTCATTTTAAATAGTAGCCTCATCCCGTCCGGGTTGCAGCAAGTCTGGAGCCCTCCCCTAGAGCACTGTGGAAGGAAAAGACCTCTGACCGGATGCCAGTCATCATGGATGGACACACCCACAACCTCACCTGAACCTAGGGGCAGTTTTTAGACACGGCAATCCCCACCAAACCCAGACCAGAACCCTCTCAGACTTGGGACAACATGCAAGATAGTAACCCAGGCTCAGTATCAAAGTGGCGATCCTAGAGGTGATAGGTGGTGAGACTGCACCAGTTTTCCAAATTGGTCTCATTTTTTTTTTTTTTATCGATTCTGATCCTTCTATCCTTGATGCAAAAAGGACACTATCTTTAAAGGCAAATTTTATCATGCATTTTCTAATGGCCCAGTTAGGTATGGGCAGTATGGCTGAAAACTGTATCACGATATCAGTGTTTCATATCGGTCGATATCGATAATTATTGATATTTTTTATGACCCATTTAAAATAAGGACCAGGAGAAAAATATATTACATTTAAACATACATTTTATTTTAAACTTAACCTTCCTCTGATCATAATCCCCTCAGTTATTAAGACAGAAATGTCAACAACGATGGAAAACTTATTTTACATTTTAAAATAATAAAAGTCACAATGAACACCTAACAATTATCTCGTAACATTTAAAATGAAAGAACCTGTAAGAAATGCTTAATAAAGTGTAATAAAATAGTGCAAAGTGCTAAATATAAACAGAGAAACCAAACCTGAGAATTTATTGCAAGTTTAGTGCTAGGAAGTTCACTGGCTGACAATATTTCTTGCTGCACAGATTCTTTGCACATTACATAAAGCTTAGGAATGGCAGTCTTAGAAAAGTACTTTCAGCCAGGAAGAACATAGCGTGGGTCAAGCACGTGTATAAGCTTTTTATAACCTGGCTTCTCGACAGTGCCAAGCGGAAGCATGTCTTTGGCTATATAATATGCCACTGCCTCCGTAATATCTTTGTACCGTTTAGATTTTTTGTCATAAGGCACTGATGCAGAGTACCTCTCCATGGTGGTCTGCTGCTTGTGCGGTGTTGCAGCTACAGATGCTGTTGGTTGAATACGGCTGTGCTCCAAAGGGTGAGCGCGGCTAAGGCGGTACATCAGGTTTGTGGTATTGCAAGTCTTGGCGGGGAGGACGGTCTTGCGTAATTTGCAGACGACATTGGTCTGACTGCAGTCAGCTTATAATATCCAAGAAACTGCCATACTGGCGAGCTGACTTTTCCTCTTTTATTTACAATTTCCTCGCTCACTGCGGCACTCATTTTCTGCTTATGAAGAGGAATCCAGCAGACCAGCACGAGACAACGATATGGCGCAACCTCTGTTTTTTTCGTCCGACAAAGAATGAAAAATATTGAACGCTTTATCGAACACATTTTTTATTGCTATCGATCACGTGTCTGTCGCGACACATATCGTTATCGTTTTATCGCCCAGGCCTAGGCCCAGTTTTGAGCTCTTGTGCTTCCTAGAGATTTTGGTCTTTGACAGTTGTAACCTCTTTCAACACGAAGTCTGGTAGATATAAAATATTATCTAAGATGACGTTCTACTTGCACAGTTATTACAATTATGACCTTAAACTTTTTTTTTGTTAAGCACAATTCACAGTAAACCCTTGAAATAATTGTGCCTGAAAAAACTGAAGAAAACTGAAGTGGATGATCGCCACTTTGAAGCTAAACCACTATAAGTCATGTTCAAAGAGGTTTGTCACTTTAAAACCCATTTCTCATGTAGAAATAAGAAGCTGTCGAGTGCACTTGCGTAAGAAATGCAGAATTAATATAGGAAAAAATAGCACAAACAGGACATGCAAGAGTTTGTATCACTTCAGCTGTATTTTATTTGCTACAGTATTTCGTGTTCTACTTCTAATCTGTGTCATGTCAGGTGACTTGGAGAGGATAAACATGTTCTTACTGCAGACTTAACACCGGTGTCCCTCAAGGCTCAGTGCTCTGTCCCCTTCTGTTTCCCCCTTCTATCCCCTTTCTCTTGGTGATGTAATGTCTCCACGTTTCCTTCTACCAGTTATGATGATGACACCATGTAACATTTCTTTCACACCATTAGACAGTGAAGTTTCTTCATATAGCATGGCACATCTGCCAGACATCTCATAACGGATGGCAGCTCATCAGACTGAATCCTGGGGAAATCATGGCGGTGTATATTTGCAGCAGGGCATGACCACCCTCACCTTCTTTGTCAACTTTCTGGGCACTACCTCCAAAAACAACATGATTTTCAAACTTAATGTACACCTGAATATATAGTTTTAGCAAATAAAAATTAGTCCAAAATGTATGTTTAAAAAATAAGCAGCATACTTTTTGACCATTTATGCTTTTAAAGTGTCCACTAGACAAGTCTTCATGTCCTTTCTAACAGCTATAGACATCAGCCAAGATTTCTTCACCACCATATCATGTATCCATGAAAACAGAAAGCATAAAACACTTCTTTGCTAAAGATCCAAAACCAGGCAGTCGAAGTTTGGTCTTCTGTCGCCATGTTTGGGTGATCCTCAGATTCTTATTCTTGCCTTAAAAAAGTGGAACCTAATGTGGTTTTCTGCTTGTTTTAGCCTATATGCCTTAATGTTTAATGTTTAGTTTTTTTCTGAGATGCTTTTCTGCTCCCCACAGTCGTAAAAAGTCATTATTTGAGTTACAGTAGTGTTCCTGAAGGCTTGAACCAGTGGATCGATGGTTTTTGATTTAGAATTGATTCACACTTTTTAAGTAATTTAGGTAAGCTTTAGATAAAATGTTAAATGCTCCAAAATGAACAAATTCCTTAGAAATGTCCCACAGTTTTTGCAGGAACAAACAAACTATTTTCTTCATCTTTAAATACTCGTGTTTTGCAAGAGTATCTTTTCTTTTTCTTTGGAGTTTATGGCCAGGTTGCGCAATATGGCCGCCTATTGGACTGGAGTGTGGAGCAGAAGACCTGGCAGGAAACAAAAATTATTTTAAGTTGAGATGTTAAGTTGAGAAATTAAACAGCATTTCAAAGTTTATTAGATTCAAGATTCAAGGATTTTATTTGTCACATACATTGTTGTACAACAGTAGTGAAAAACTCCAGACTGTGCAGATAAAAAAAGGAATATGTATGTACATATGTATGTATGTACAAAATAAAAAATAAGACTAAGAGACTATGATTTAAATTATATATAATATAATATAAATTTTATATAAATTTTACAGAATTATGTTGTAAAAGTGTGATACTGGTGCAATGATATGTGATCGTGACTGTGTTAAAGTGACTGTTATTAGCTATATTTAGTAGATTTTAATATTTAACAACCTCTAAGAAATGCAGCTACGTAAAACAAAGCAGTCAGTAAATATTTCTGCTCTTGAATCTAATCGAATAAACAGTCTACCTACGATTCACGGCTCAGGTATTCACTGTATCTTTTTCTTTGATTATTATTATTATTATTATTAGCCTTAGATTATGTAGAACACGTAGTATGAGCAGTTTCAGATTTAGGAATTCAGCAGCGCTATGGTGTATCAGTGCGTAAATGAACGCTCCGTGCTCCTACACTGATAGCTTGTGTGGTTTAATTGGATTTTGAGTGTCAGGTGCGTGAAAATATATTGAGCAAGACACACAAGACAGGAAGCTCTGTTTTCACAGTACCTGGTTGGATCGATAAGTCAGCCTCCCCAGACATCGATTGTTGGGCAGAAATAAAAAACGTAATTTGCAGGGTAATTATCTGGGGCGCTGCTTATGAGATGCGTGTTGCTTCTGATCACCTCCGGAGTCATTCGGCATCCAAAACAAAGCCGAAGGAAGGGAAGAATCATTTTCTATTATTTAATTCGTTGTGCTTTTGCTTTTGTCTTGCAGGTGTTTGATTGCTGATGAGGTAAGCCTCTTTTTATGTTTTTTTTTTTTTTTTTTTTTTTATGGGTTAGAGGTGGTGGAAACAGAAATTGTTCCTGTTTTGGTCAGTTTGATGCAAGAAAGGTTCAAGTACTTGTACTGTAGTACCTATTCCACTCTAATTCTATTTAATTACACTCCGTATTCCACTCATAAAGCTCTCGATGAGTGGCCGCTGAAACCCGAAACATGAAAAATAAATCCCCTATATGCCTAAGTATTATCTTACAAGAATTTTATATCACTTAATATTTAAGCAATCAGATTATCAGGAATAGCTCAAACACAGACTTTCTACACTCTGTAATGTGAGCCTAGACGCTTTATTTTTTAAAAATTAAAAAATTTAGAAATTAAAAAAGGTTCTGCTGGAATATCTGGCAAGTTCTGGTCGCTGACTGCATGTGACAATGTTATATTTAATTCTTCCCAGGTCTGTGTTATGGGGTGAGGTAGCTAGATTCAGAACTTTCGACCCTGTAGATTTGGCCTTAAATTTTTATTATTTTTTTAAATTATGAAAAACATTTTATGTACTGCAAATAATTTAATCAAATATATCTAATATTTTTTAAATAAACAATAAACCAAATGTAAGATATGGAAGCCTGTTTCCAGACCTACAGTATATAGGCAAATAAATGCTGTAGAGCAAGTAAACCTATACATGTAAATATAACTATAAATCCGAGTTAACAATAATTAATGAAACGAAATCAGTTTTTGGTGTGATGATGCTTCGAGGACCTTTTAGTCTCGGGTACAATTTGTGGAGTTTTTATAAGGAAATTAGCTACTAAGTTTTCCTGAGCATCCTGCAGAAACACACACACACACACACACACACACACACACACACACACACACACACAGTTCTTCTGGGGACGTTGACTCTCGCTCTAATTTTTTGCATGCAAAACCCAGCAGATTGCATTTTGTATTTTTTATATAATACTAGATGTGCCCACGTGGAATTTAATTGCACACTCATAAGCATGTTTTAAAAAATGTACAGCGCCATCTTTTGAATTTTGGAAGGAACTAAAATTTTTTCTGTGTTACATGAAGTGCGCGGAATGAAGGCGTGAGATCACGTTTATTAAGATTTCAACTGCACACTTTTTTTTTTATGCGCGTAAAGTTGTAAAGCGCCATCAGTTGAATTTTGAGATAAACTAAGTATTTTTTAAAGGTAGATTTAGTTGTTTATTTATTTTAATGATATATGGGCGTTTTCCATTTAAATTTCAAAAACATCTTGATGTGCAAAATATCTTCAATGCACAGATGTACCAATTTTATTGTCATATTATACAGTATGTATAGATGTTTCTCTCTTTTCTGCCGTACAGTTTTTTTTTTCCTTTAAGTTTGTGTTGAAATACCAATGCTTTTGAAATACTAATATTTTTGTTTTGTTTTGTTGTAATAACACTATAATAATGTAAGTCCTAAAATTAAAAAAATAATAATAAAAAAAAAAACATCCATAGGAAAGTTGGTGCTAAAAATGCAGTGTACCTTAGACTTTTACACAGTACTGTATTTTATTACCTTTTTAAATGTAAATATCTTGTCCTGTTGGCAGATAATTTTTAGTTTCTACAAATTTCAAATTAACAAAATGATTTCCCAAAGAAACAAGAAATTGACGTGTAAAAATGTATCAAAATGTATCTAGAAATAGGCTACGTAATCTTATATTAAATTTCTTATATTAAATCTCATATTAAATTTATTTCTAGTTTTTTATAATAAGACAAAATACATAAATTTGATAAGATTCAAGATTTTTATACTTTCAACTGAGACTGAAGCGCTAGTCAAGATGGCGGGAATCTATCGCCCTTGAACTGAATGGTTTTTCTTCAAGTTGATTGTAGGAACTGAGTGAAAAATTCAGTGCACCCCCAAAGAAACCCAAGTGAAATACACAATTAATCGCATAAACATCGAAATTTCAACAGGCTGAAATTTGAGATTATGAAATTTCAACATTATGAAATTATGAAAAATCATGAAATTTCAAACAGGCTGAAATCTAATAGTGCAGTTATCTAATCTTAACAGGCTAAAATTTATTATTATTATTATTATTATTATTATTATTATTATTATTTAATTACTTTTTTGTTACTTTTTTACTACAAATTTATTACAGTTAATATAGAAATAGTCAGGAATTTGTATAGGGTTTATCAGTAATGAATAAGAATTTAATGTTTTTATAATTTTGTTACTTATGTAATTTTGTTCAGTTATTTGCCTGAATAAATAAAATTGAATGGTACATTTAATTGTTACTTATCATGGTACGTGTTAAAATAATCACAATATGATTTTTTTTTTTTTAAACCAAATTGTTCAGTGCTAAACCGAACAATCCTGAATAATTGCTAATGTTGACTATAATGTGAAACGCTGAATGTTTGACCTCCGTGGCTGAAGATGGGTCTGGGGAAGACGGTGCAGGCCATCTCGGTGGCGTACCTCTACAGGGATGAGTGGCCTCTGCTGATCGTGGTGCCGTCTTCACTGAAGTACCCGTGGATGGAGGAGCTGGAGCGCTGGGTTCCCGAGCTGCATCCCGACGACATCAACCTGGTGGAGAGCAAAGCCGACATCATGTACGAAACCTTTCGAATTTAATTGGTGGAAAAAACTAAAATCCTTTTCCAACAGCATTTGACTGATGGAGCTTCTAGTTAGTAACCCAGTGTAAGGATTATATTTAATGATGGAAACTTCAAAGCACTTGTGTAAGTCGCTCTGAATAAGAGCGTCTGCTTAATGCCTGGATGTAAATAGGGGATACGTGTAGTGTGTGAGGCAGTGAAGAAAAACAGAAAAAGACTAGAAATCTGTGTAGATGTTTGTATCAGAGTTGATGAAATGAAACAAATACGTACATGTGTGCGTTTTTTAAATTATTATTATTGTTTTCTTGTATTTCCCAGGTTGAGTTTAGCGATCATGGTGTGAATGCTGATTTTTCAAGAAAAAACATATTTTTGAACGTTTTTATTTTTGTTCCCTCCCTAGATTGAGCTCAGGCTTCGTGCAGAGACTGTATTATGGCTGAGATGTGCTGAGCCCCAAACTCTTACTATTATTTATTTCTTTTTATTTCTTTTTAGCATAACCTTCCCATGAATCCACAAGAACCAAAACCCTTTTGCAAAATATCAGAAGCAAGGCAGCATTCAGTAGGCGTGTGTGTGTGTGTGTGTGTGTGTGTGTGTGTGTGTGTGTGTGTGTGTGTGTGTGTGTGTGTGTGTGTGTGTGTGTGTTAAGCAAAAGCTTTCTCAAGCTCCTGTGCCTGGATATATCGGGAAGCCGGGGTCGCACAGGCACCGGGGTCTTGTTGTCTTTTTGCCCGTTATCGATGCTTCTAAATAGAGCCGCACAAATTGGCCCGCTCATCCCGAACATCTCAGCCCAGGGTCGATCTGGCCCCCCTGCCATTCGCTGCCACGGCAACGGCTCCTCGGCGACCTTGCGTTTGTGATGTTTTAACTCCGATAGCCCGAGAGGATCGTAGCATCGCTGCGTTTTTATAAAACAAGCAGAGCGATGCCTCATGAGCCGAGAAATAAAAATGGATAAGTTAAGAGAATAAATTATTTAATAAGCAACTTGTATTGAAAGTTTAGTAGGAAGCGCAGTGAAAGATTTCAGAAGTAACTGAAAGTCGGTCGGCGTAAGATATTAACCGTTACACTCAGTCTCAGATTACGAGCTAATACTAGATAAGTGGAGATGATGTGATCTTAAGGAGGCTCAAGAGAATTTTGTTGCCTTTTTTAAAATTGGTCTGAATTCTTTAGCGGTGGCAAGATCGGAAAAAAGTAAAAGCTAAAAAAAAGTTTTTTCCAGCCACAGATCCAGATTCAGTATTAATGTACATCTTGTGTCTAGTTTTTTTTTTTTTTTTTTCCCCCGATTTTCTCCCCAATTAAGTCATATCCAATTTTCCCTACCCACCCCCGTCACTAGGGGGCTCCCACATTAAGGCTACTCCTACCAGTCAGGGAGGTGCTGCTTAAGGAGAGCGTAACCCACCCCTCCCGCTTACGTGAGCTCGCAGACGCCCGTGATTGGCTGTAGAGCGCAAAGTACCTCTCATCCCTGCCCTCTGAGAGAGCTCGGCCAATCAGCTCTCTCCGGGTCCCCGGCTACGAGAGGTTACAGCGTCACCCGGGAATTGAACCAGCGATCTCCGAATGATAGGGCGAGCACTTGACCACTGCGCCACAATTTTTCATCATTTAGTTAAATGTATAGACATTAAAAAGTATAAAATTACTTCTTCATCTACAAAATCCACCTGGTTTAGGATCTTATTGCTTTCCTTCTTCCTTTGATCTTATGAGGAGTCCGATGCAGTTCCGCCACCTACTGGAATCAACAGATTAAGTCGCCGTTTCAGAACGGTCAAAGTATTGCACTGCATCAAGCTAAGAAAACGACTAGGGAGATTTGAAATCACTGGTACTGGTTTAGGAACCCTTCTGCACACTATCACAACCTGAACGGATAGTGCTGAACCTTCAACTTTGTGGAATATATGTGCTCGGGAAAAACATTATGAATGGAGATCAGGTAAAACACTCGTGGAAGTTACAAATCAACTATAAAAATCAGAGCTATGTTTAGTAGTGAAAGTAAGAACATTTCTTTTTACGCGTACAATGTGATGAGAACTCATAGGATTGGGACTAAACAGCTGTGTCTCCATAAGAAAACCACTTGTTAGTCAGACTCATCAGAAAAAAAGCACCCAGTTTGCTAGCGAGCATAAAGATTGGACTTTGGAATGATGGTTAAAGGTCATGTGATCTGATGAGTCCAGACCGACCATATTCCAGAGGGATGTGCGTGTCAGTGTAAGGAGGGAAGCACATGAAGCGGTGGACCCGTCATGCATAATGTCCACTGTACAAGCCTCTGGAGGCAGTGTTATGATCTGGGGTCGCTTCATCAGGTCTAGACTCAGCAACGTTATGAGGCAATAAAATGAAGTCAGCTGACCACCTGAACGTACCGAATGACCAGGTTATCACATCTTGGGAAATTTTCTTCCCTGATGGGCCTTGGATTGTGATTTCTGGGAGCAGGAGGAATCATATTCACACGTGAATTCGACATGACGTTGTGTGCCGTAATCAAAGCTAAAGGTGATTGAGTTCAATCTTGTTAAATGTATTTCAGATCCTGTAAGAAATATATCAGCTTGAGACAACTCGGACGCTAAACATTAGTGCTACTGAATGAACAGTCTGTTTACGACAGTGTGTGTAACCGCAGGGGAATCAGCCAGAGCAAGGTGACCATCCTGGGCTATGGGTTGCTCACCAACGACGCGCGCTCGCTTGTGGAGGCGCTGAAAAAGCAGCACTTCGGCGTCGTCATAGTGGACGAGTCGCACTACCTGAAGTCCCGGAACGCAGCCAGGACCAAGATCCTGGTGCCGGTGATCCAGAACGCCAAACGCGCGGTCCTGCTCACGGGAACTCCAGCACTGGGCCGACCAGAAGAGGTACAGTAACGATCGATCCTTACTGGAGTGGAGAGTACTTTTTTCATTTTCTTTCTTTTTCTCCTAATTGATCCGTGTCTAATACTTGTCAGCTGCGAGGTTAAAGGTCAAACACACACATATGCTCATCTTGGCCTTGAATGATCTTCCAGTGACGGGCAAACAATCAGCAGTCTTATTATTCCTGTTTTTCATTTTTTTTTATATATTTCAGGAGGGTACGAAGAAATATATTTAACGGTGGTGTGTGTTTTCTTTTTTTTTTTTTTTCTCCTTTGGTTCAGCTTGTTCTAGTTTTATTGGTGTAGATATTTACTTCCCCTGGAGCTCTGAAGCTGAACACACTGTGTGGATGTGTGTGGGTGTATGTCTCTCTCTCTCTCTCTCTCTCTCTCTATCTCGTCCTCTTTCTCTCTCTGTCTCTCTGTCTTTCTCTCAACTAAGCACAGCATCCATCTCTGACTTTATTACTATATTCGCAAAAAGCATAACTGGACAGAGGGAATGGATGTCGGTCCGTCTCTGTCTTTCTGTCCAACCTATCACTGTGTGTTCCTTTTTTTTTTTTTATATATATATATATGACGCAGTGCCAAGCTTTGATGAACACACTTGCCTGGAGAAGCGAGCAGATGGAAACCTGGATTTATATAATTGCTTCTTATTATTCCCATGAAGAAAAAGAAGAAAAAAAATCATTCCATTGAAACCTGACGTGTCTAACACTAGCCATTGATAGCGAGGTATCAAAGGAAGCTGTGTTAAACCTTCGATACAGACAGAGACCGAGCGAACAATAGAGCCGTGAAAACACCATTTACACCCTCTGGCTGTTTTCACACTGTTTCTCTAGTATTCTCTAAAGGACTGCGATTCTGCTCAGGGAAATATCCAAAAAAAATCCCCACAACTAAGCCCTGGAGTAGTAGCTGCTGTTGTCCGTGTTGTCTTCCACATTTCCTTTCCTTCAAACAAACTCCTTCTCTTTTTTGGTGGAATGTTTTTTCCAACCATCCTGAAATGTTCACAGTTTCTATAACCGATCTATAATTAGCTGTTGTGCACACGGGGCGGGACATCAGTCCTGATACTGCCGTCTTTCTGTCTGATTCTTTGCTCGCTTAACGGTAGAATCCGATAGCAGGTGTGTGTAACCCTAGCGTATGTCGGCGTGCTAACGAACAGGCGACGGAACGACAGCAATCTGGATGTGTTTTATAATCACCGCAGATCCTGCCCGTGAAAATAGACAGTGTTGCCCTACAGTACAAGCGACCTGATGAAACATCGGAAATGTGAAACTCAGCACAGGGAGTACATTGCTTGCAGCACGAGTTCGAAGGGAAAAAGCGGTTTAAACTCAGTTTTTTTTTTCTCTCATCCATCCATGTGCTATCCAGCAGATCGGAAAAACGTGGATACTCCCCACCCCATAGACTGTGGGAGGAAACCGGAGTACCCGGAGGAAACCCACCAAGCACAGGGTAGAACGCGCAATCTCCATGCACACAAACCCTCGGGCGGGAATCGAACCCGGACCCTGGAGGTGCAAAGTGACAGCAGTAACCACTACACCACTGTACCGCCCAAACTCGGTTTAAAACTCACTTACTACACTCCTATTTAAAATCTTAGAGAGCTCCAAAGTATTTTCTCATTTACCTTCAGTGTCTGCTGTGAATGACTTGTTCTCGGACGCCCCTTTGCGGAAGCGCATTTTCCTGTCCAGTCAGAAAGCAAAATCCTGCATTTCCTGTCCGTTTCGAGGCTTTTCACTATATTTATTACAGTGGACATTTAAACATTTCTGTTTATTTTGATATACTCTTTTTTTTGCTGTTTGCTTCTTTTTTTCATTGTTTATTTCTTCCTTTGTTTTATTTTTGTTACTTAATGTCTTTTTTCTTTATTTCTTTATTTTTTCCCCCTGGCTCTTCTCATTTGTTTCTTTTTTTATTTGTTTGTTTGCCTTTTTTCCCTTCTTATCTTTTTTTTGTCTTTGTTTCTTTATTGCTTTCTTTCTTTTTGTCTTTGTTTTTGTTTTTTCCTCTTTTTTTTTGGTTTTCATTTCTCTTTGGTTGTTAAATTTTTTTTTCTTTGTTTCTGCAACTGATTTATTGTGTTTGTTTCATATTTTTATTTACAATTACATTGTTCAGCTCTTTAAAATGCATATTTAAAATGCAACCAAGTCAGCTAGGTTCAATGTTAGCAGTTAGCCACCCACCTACCCATCTTTTTAAGGAAATTCAATTCAATTTTATTTGTATAACGCTTGACATTGTCACAAAGCAGCAATCTGGTCAGAACTAATGATATCATTATAAAATAACACTAAAAGTCCGTGAAGTTGTTATAACTAATTCTCTGGTACATATCACTATTAAAATGACAATCCTGAAGCTTTATCCTGTTTCAGCATGGAATAAAAGCTATTGTTATAAACATTAGCATCACAGTGTGCCTCAATTCAACAAACAAGTTTAACAAACTTTAATTAGTAACTTTAAAATAGTAACAGCTTCAGGATCTGTGTCATTTCTGGCACCGACATGCTGTTCTTCTGTCGGTGGTTCAGTTCAAAACATGCGGGTTAGAAAGGAAAAAAATATGCAAAATTTAAGAAGAAAAGATTGGAGAAAACTATAGGACTGTTAAAAAATAATCAAAAAGTGAATTTTTATAATACGTCTCCTTCAATTTTTATTAAAATATTTTTAGCGGCACAATCCAAACAGATACGTTATTTGAGAGAAATTTATTCCAAACAGAACATAAAACTAAAAAGGCTGCTGAAAAAGACCGCACTTATCTGTCTTCAAAAGCGCGGCCATTAAAATTAGTATCTAGTGTTGTCGGCTGCGTGAGCTGCATGTGCGCCCTCTTGTGGTGCATGAAGCTATAGCTATGTGAGCTATGGAGAAATATCCTGCAGAACATTTTTTTTATTTCATTCTTTTTTTATTTTTTGTTTGTATCATTTTCTTTCTTGTTTCTTCCTATTTCTTTTTATTTGTTTGTTTCATTTTTGTCTTTTTGTTTCTTTTTTGCTTACTTTTGTGTTGTCTTTGTTTTTGTTTTCTTCTTTGTCTTTTTTTTTTTTATTTCATTTTTTTCTTTCTTTCTTTTTTGCTTGTTTCTTTATCCCATTGTATCTTTTTCTTTTTTCTTCTTATCCACCTGTTTATGTTTCTATTTTTCTTTCTTTCTCGTGTTCTTGAAGCGTCTCTGCAAATCAATATACTGTTCTTCAGAATACTTGACCATCTTAGCAAGTAAAGAGTTTATCAGATGTATCAGTTTTTTTTTTCAATCAATGAGTTTACGATAATCCACACCATATACTGTTACGATTATTAAGTCCATTTTAAGTGACTGAAGAAACATAAGCAGGAAAAAAAAACTGACCTGTCTGTGCAAAAATACAAACGTTCTTTACTGGAAGTAAGTTTTCAGTGTTTTCTCTGTGATTTAACGTACGTCAGCTTAATGTCTCGTTTCTTTTCTCATCATCTTCCAGATATATTTGTAGTGAAGTGAGGAATCCAGACAAATGGCCTATTGCATCTTTAATAGCATGTCATGGTCTTTGATGTTCTCGTGGACAGGTGACTGAGGACACGAGATGATAAGATGGAGATAGAGAGAGACCTGTGTGAGCTGTACTCTCAACCCATACACTCCTTATAAAATCCCTAACACCACTGTACTTTAGAATAAAAGAAACCTTTGCTGAGAAATGAGAACGACATTAAATATAGTCTCTCTCTGTCTCTCTCTGTCTCTCGGTCTCTCTCTCTCTCTCTCTCTCTCTCTCTCTCGGTCTCTCTCATGCCGTTTCTGTGGTCTGTTTGCTTTCTCCTGTGTATAAATGGAAACCTGTGGGCGGCCTCCGTTCCACCGCAGAATAAAAGTGTTGTGGTTTGATTGCACTCGTTAGCTGAGGTTGAGCGGCTCCGGTGAGTGTCTGCTCCACACACTGAACACACGGTCAGCAGCGTCTTCCGAGAAAAAGAATTAAAAATGGAACAGACGTCTGGCGAAAGCACTTTTCTGCTTTTACTTTGACGTTGAGTGTTAAGCCTTGTGATGTATATATACTGTATGTGTGTATATATATAATATAGTGTGTCGGCTCGAAGACGTCACTGTACTGTAGACGTGTCGAGGCACTGACATGAGGAGTAACCTCACAGCAGCACTGACAGTTTGTTTATGCTGCCTGTAAACCGTGAACATACAGAAGGCCACATTCTCAACTTTCTCTCTCTCTCTCTCTCTCTCTCTCTCTCTCTCAGCTCTTCATGCAGATCGATTCTCTGTATCCGAGGCGCTTCGGCACATGGAGCGAGTACGCCAAGAAATACTGCAACGCCCACTACAGGTGAAAAACCATCGCCTTGATTCATTCTAGTTGGACGAGAGTTTCTAGTTTCCTTATTACCGTAAAAAAAAAAAAAAGTTAACACATTTATTAATTAGTACAAATCTTTATCTTGTAATTACACGTGGTGTTAATGATATCAGACTTTTCTATCTATGTTTTAGGGATGTTGCGCGACTGCAAGGGCTTTAAACGCAATCAGATCTGATCATGTGTATCCCGTTGAAGCTCATCACACCAGACGCTTGTTTTAATAGTGTTTGTCCATTTTTTTTTTTTTAATTCTAATTGGTCACATTGTTAAAGCCCCCCCCCCTCCTCCTCCTCCTCTTCCTCCTCCTCCTTCTCTTCCTCCTTCTGTAGTTTCTGTCTCATGGTGTCTGCATGCGCTGCTCATAACAACATTCCTAATTGCTCCTGTTTAGCTTTAGTTCTCTCTCCTTGGCGTTCCTGACATTCTCCGCTCTACTCTTCGCTTTATTTGCCTTTTCATTAAAAAACACACATTGAGGCCAAACCCCAATTGCTTCCCATTAACTAGATCTGCTCACTACGTTACCGATCTGTGTTTTGTATGCACGAAGCTCCCCAAGATTCAGCCGCAGGGGGGGAAAATAAATGTACTGTATTTCTACACGCCTGGATGAATGAACTCGTGTGTTGGATCAAACATCTTACAAAAGTGTGTGTACATTAACGCCCTCATGACCTGGCCGGGGGGTCATCAGGGGCTTCTTTATAATTTACTGCTCGTTATAGATTTTCACACACACACACACACACACACACACACACACACACACACACACACACACATGGGATTATAAAGATCTCACCATAATGAGGTGAATGAAAGTGTGGGAAGAGCCACAATTGTGTGTGGGTGTGTGTGTGTGTGGGTTTGGGGTTAAATGTGTGTTTCATGACAGATCTGCTCCTGGAAACCGAGTCAAGAGGTAATTCTGAGTGTGTGTGTGTGTGTGTGTGTGTGTGTGTGTGTGTGTGTGTGTGTGTGTGTGTGTGTG
>JAQMYG010000023.1:38018089-38053598 GCA_030014215.1 Clariallabes teugelsi | reverse complement strand
ACTGGATAAATGGGTGGGTTTGAACAGGAGGTCTTGACAGCACCTCTGAGAGAGGAGTCTGTGCAACTGTGTGTGTGTTAGCGTAGTAAAACATACGTTGTGTGTCTATATATACATACATACATAAATTCATACATACAGAATATGTGGATTAATATAATAAAGCGATTGGCCCCGGGGTGAACGTCCTCATCATATATTCAGCAATTTCCATCCTCTGGGATAATTATGGGATGGTTCTGTTTTGTCGAGGGGAAGTGAATTGATTTCTGTAGCCTCCCCCGAGACCCGGGGGGGCCTAAAAACAGCCTCGGCAAGCCGAAATGCCAGCGCTTTGGTTGCGGCTTTCAGTTCAGCTCTCGCAGGACCCCGGGCTCTCGCTCGCCAGCCTTGATCTCTCTCTCTCTCTCTCTCTCTCTCTCCTGCATCGGCGTTCGAGGTCCATGAAGCTCCCCCGGTCCCTCACTGCTGCTCCTCGAGCCAAAAACAGCCTGCAGAGCCGAGGGTTGGAGAGGGGAACTACGCTACCCATGATCCCCTTGGGCTCAGCAGTAGCAGGTCATCTGAATATCGCCCCTGTTTCTTTTCTCGGCAGAAGCGAACCGACAACCAGGGCAGAATATAACACATATATAACGTTATTTATTTATTTAGCTATTCTTATCAAAGTCAAAGCTTGTTCACCATGTCCAGACTCTAAACTTAAATCCCTGAAGTTCTAACCTAAATTTTTTTTTTTTATCAGTTATAACCCCGTATAATTGTCCATTGTAATCTTCCCCTTATAAATTCTTGATGCTCTTTATTAGTGCATTGAGACGTTATTTTTTCCGCGGTCCAAAAACTGTGAAAAACACCAACCTCGCCAGAGTCACGGAGCACAAGCGACGACCATCTGTTCTTGGCTTCAGCATGAAGAACTGCGTCTAGTCTCTAATCCCTTTCTTAACTTCAATTCTGTGTGTGTGTGTGTGTGTGTTTATTCTAGCTGAACGAGATGATCCGTCACCCGGTAGAGGGCCACTTCTGGCAGGTGGACCACATCAAGCCGGTGTACAGTGGAGGAGGACAGTGCCTTCTGGACAACCTGCAGACGCTCTGCACCGTCTGCCACCGCATGGTATATAAAACACCGCGCTAGACAAAGAAAGGGTCTGGGTTTCTTTTGGTACACAAACTACGCTGCAGTCAGGATTTAAAATCTGGTCAGAAACCGTACTGTTCCAAGACGTCTTCATGAGATTTAAGACTCGATTATAGAGAAAAAGGACACCGTGTGACGCCTGCTCTCTGCAGTATCCGTCACCGTGTGGCACTACAGAACAGCTGCCTGAGCCGAGAGAATGGGATCGTGATTCGAAGCCTGGATACGGCGCAGGAATGCGTTTTAGTCCTCCGAGTAGTTCCGGGAAAGGCAACGGTGTCAAACTAATCGCTTCTGCATAGGGCACTTCCTGTTTTTTTCTTTATTGTAGATGTTACTTCGCTAATGAGCGCTTCAAACTGTTTCCTTATTAAAGCCGTGCGATTTAATCGATCTATTGTTTCCTATCTGGTTCATTCACGAAGGCATGAGAAGGCATGTGGCTCATATACGGTGGTGTCTTTACCAGCTGAAAACTCATTAGGAGTTTATAAAATGTACCATTATACATCGAAAACAACACAAGCACGACTCCAGATGGTGAATAAAACGTTCGCCAGCGTGCCTAATGCTTTTATTTTTGTGACTTTATCCATACAGACGCCAGCGGCGACCGTCCTCACAAAATAATAAATAAGTAAATACATAAGTAAATAAAATAAAAATGATACAAATCAAATGTAAGCAGCGATCTTTAATCCTGTGATAGACCCTGTGATAATCCCCCCGTCTCTGATAGTACAGCAGGGTTGTGTTTAATATCGCGAGTGCTCAAAAACAAATGATGTTTCAATAAACCATTCAACTGTCGTATGCTCGTGAACGGTTCACGAGCGCTCTCGTCTTTGAACGCTGTGCTAGCACGTGCGCTGACCTTAGTGAATGTCCTTGGATGCTTATTAAATTTAACATTTAATGCGGAAGTGTTTAATTTATTAATGACTTTAGGTATTTCTTTTTTTTTTTTTTTTCTTTTTTAATCTCGGCTCTCTCAGATTTCAAAACTCGCCCAGTGCCGTGCTAACTAACGTGCGTGACGTGCAGTAGCTAGGACTTTTTCCCTCAAGTTCACACTTGCATACAAATGTTAAACGGTCTAAAATTGATGAATTCTTTAAAAATATACCACAGCTTTTGAAGAAAAACAGAAACCACTCACATCATCTGCATATTTTATTGTGTATCAAAAACCGTTCAGATCTTCCGAACATTTTATTGTGTTACGTATTTTGTAAGAGTATGGCAATGACTTTTTTTTTCAATTCCTCCCCGTCACTAGGGGGTTCCCACATTAAGACTACTACTACCACTCAGTCGGTCCTCCGAACCACGTGATACCAAACGACCTCCATTTTTCAACTGTTCCCTCTCGCACCGTTACAGGCGGCGTAACACACTCGGAGGACAGCGCTATCCGCTCCTTCCGCTTGCGTGAGCCCACAGACGCCCCTGATTGGCTGTAGTGCCGTGAATAATGTGAGAGCACTAATCAGCTCTCTCTAGACCTTCGGCTACAAGAGGTTACAGCATCACCCGGGCGAGCACTTCACCACTGCGCCGCTCAGGGGCCTATAAAAAAAAGTTCTTACTTTGTACAAGACCTGACATTTACAATAATTAACACGAGTTCTAGAGCATTAGACTGTAAGGAATATAGCCGATTTAAATAAATCAGACAGTAAACATTGGTGCTGTTATATAGATTCAAATCACATCACAATGACCACAGGAAAAAAGTCTGTCTATGAGACACAGATTTATTCCTGATCTAGGGCATGGGAATAGTAACTTTTGGGAGGTAATATACGGGAATAATAAGGGGGGTGGGGCATACACATCAATCATAGCAGTAGACACTAGCCAATCAGTGGAATCTGTGAGCTCATGCAAGCGGAAGGGGCGGATAGCGCTTTCCTCCGAGTGCATCACGGCGAGGTAAAGATGAGCTCGGCTGAAGGGGGGGGGTCATTTCCTGCGGAGATCGCTCCACATCGCTAATGCGTTGACGTTAGAGTGGCGTACAAGGATGCTGAGGATGTTGACCATCTTGTCCATGTCAAAGCAAATATCATGAAGATTCCACTCTGTCCTGTGAGCTGTAGTGCTGGACTATTGCACTGACACCCAGGGAAGCTGAGATTTAGTCAGGCTTGTGCTGCGCTCCTTCTAATCCTGTTCATTATTTCGCAATATTACGTCTGTCAAGTACGCGCGCGCACACACACGCACACGAGCCACAGCCATCAGGCAGGACATTTAATTGCGTTGGAGGAACCAATGCTCAATTGTACCGTATTAAATACGATTTTCTTCCCCTATTAGCACTTATACTGTACAAATGTTTAAAATGAAGCAGAAGGCACATGCAGGATCCGGAGAAAAGAGGATATGTGTACCATCCACTTTATTAGGAATTCCTGTAGACCTGTGTGTGTTCATGTAAACATATAATCACAGAATAAAATCGTTCAGATAGTGATCAAATATGAGAATTGAGAGAAACCGTAAGGTTACACAAGGTTGAAAAGGTAAAAAGGGTGAACTTATGATTCCCTAAGCACTGGATCTGTAGTCTAGAAGTGACGTCTACCACCAGCATGGGCTTTTTTCCTTTCTGTTAAGCCAAAGGATCTCGGTCTCCTGGTGACTCGCTATAGAAAATAAGTATCGAGAGTGATTGTGGTAATTGTCCACAAGTAGATAGTAAAAAAAAAAAAAAAAGTTTTATTATTCCTTTAGTACTGTGTTTTCTTGAGCAGTTTATGATCCAAGGTTAGTTTGCGGCCGCTGTAAAGGCCGCCCGCACCGCAGCACCGCAGCACTCCAGTGACATTTCATGAAAAAAACAAAACAACAATTAACCGTGCCAGCTGACTCTCTGCAGTAACGCGGAACAATTATATCCTGTTTCCTGTGAAAAATATTGCGGATTCATTATTCACGGGAGGGAAATGGAAAAAAAATACTTATCATGCGTAAAATTAGTGTCTTGCAACTGAATAGTGTTTCTTCTCTTTGCGAAAAGGAAAAAAATAAATAAAAAAGGAGGGAGAAAAACTGACTGGACATCACCGGACAGCAAGTACCACTTTCTTTAAAAAGAAAATAAATAATTAATAAATTTTGATCATTTTGATAAGAAGCTAAGATATTTGTTGGGGCTTAGCTGAGACAAAAGTAATAACGTGGAGACAATTTGAAAATATATGTGACACACACACACACCGCTTTAAAACTTCTTTAATTACTTTGGTTAACAGTTTCCTCCATTACCCACAATTCCATTCGATTATCCATTATTTAGCCCTAAGCAGTGCATGTACTGTACATGTACATGTCAGTCTGTATTTCTGTACCGCAGGACTCTCTGCCTAACATATATTAAAAAATTAAATTTTCTAAGATTTTATTTTACGCCTTGTTTACGCTAGGCCGTACTTTTTCCGTCGTCAGTCAAATACACTCCCTGTTCGGTAATTGGAGAGTGAATCACAGATGAGATATCGACAAAGTAGATCAGATAAAGATGAAGTTTTGTCTCCAGCGTGTTAAAATTCACTTATACCATTTCAGTGCTGTTATTTCAGCATATTTAAGTGAAAATATGAACTAATTCCAGTAAAAATATTCAGTTTAGCTTTTCTAATTAATATCTATATTTACATTGAGCAAGTAGCGCATTAGTAGCTTATTTTAAAGTAGATTATTAAATCTGATACATAACTGTTAATAACATCGTTTTTACTCAACATTTTGATTTTAAAAAATTTGTTAAATTCTATCCAGCGGTCGATTTAAGACGCGATGCTGAGACAAAATTTGTCTGGACAGACATACAGACATGCAGACAAACAGAAACTTTGTCTTAGACTGATTTCTGGTCGTCCAATGTATGAAACGTAAACTTACCACTGAAAGAGTGAGTTCTGACCAATGTACAGACAAAACATTTCTTGTATTTATATAAATTGTTCACTGAGATTTCTCCTCTTCCTCCTGGGAAACGTCATTATACCAAACAAATCACAAATATTTTAATATAAATAATATAATTGATCGTGTTCTAGCACATTATATTTCCCTGGTTCATACATTTGAGTCAAACTTTCCATGTTTGAGAAAACTCCAAGTCAGAAGACGACATTGTGGTTTTTTTTTTTTCAACACAACTCAGGAGCAAATTCCTTCCTTGTCCAAAACGTCATCTTATATTTAGAGATGCCTCAATATCCTGCAACCTCTAGTGTTCTATATATATATTTATATGCTTATATAAAGCGATATACGACTCTTGATTTGGTGCCTGCGTATGACGCAAACATCCAGGTTGGAAGGAAGGGAGCGCTGGCGGAAACTCGCGTTAATTTATAGCAGCTCTGATGTAAGAGTCTTGTCACGGACGGAACGTTAAATATATTTATCACACACATGACCGCAGGAACAAATAAAGTTTGAGACACCTACGTATTTCTCTCTGCTAGGCTTTTTACATAACAGCTTGTCTGTCTTGTCTGTCTGTCTTGCCAACTTTACTGTGTCTATGATTTGATGCCTCTTATATTAATGTTTAGTGTAGAAGTGTTATACAATAAGAATATGAAGCTTCCTGTAAGCGTGAGATGAAAGGATTTTATTTTAATGATATCATTTGTGCGGTGTTGCAGAGAACATCACAGCAGGCCAAAGAGCGGAGTCAGATGAAAAAAGGTGAAGCGGCGTCTAGACTGTCCTCAGACATCAGCAGATTCTTTGTGAAGAAATAAGACCAAGACAACAATCGCCGCCGCCACTGTGTTTAAGTCATCAGTATAATATAGACTGCATATACGTATGTGTGATCAAACCTGAGATTGTAGAAGAGATGTAATGACTTTGATATGTTTAAGAATGCGATGTATGCACCATGCCTACACACACGCACACAATATGGCTGTTTTAATTTCGTTGATTAAACACAAATTCAGACATTTTTCCACACAATTCTTTATTGTATTGTTCAGATATTCTCAACATTTTGTGTTTTTTTTTTTTTTTTATCCTTTAAGACAGCTACACGCTGGATCTCAGGGAAATGTGGGTACTAGGAAAGTGTAAGAATGGAAAAGAAAGACGGGTGCGAGAGATTTAAAAAGCGCTTCCTTGCACAGTGACCGCCGAGCTCTCTGCGGAGCACTGCTGAGGCGGTTCTGCTGCATGATAACGCTTGTGTTTCTAGCAGAGAGGAAAGAGCAGGGTGTCCAAGCGTTCTTGTTTGCTGCTATTTTTAACCTGGGTGCAGGCATTTTAGAGCACAAAAAAGCACCCTGCTGCATGACTCTCGACAATGTTTTTCCCCTCCCCGCTCACTTTCAGACGTGGTGGTGCTGGTGGCGGCAGCAGCAGAAGAAGAAAAAACGTTTCTTCTCTGAATAACATGTGCGGTTTAAAAAAGACAAAAAAAAAAAAAAAAACCCGAGAACGCAATTCACCGGTGCAGCAGGAACGTGATTAAAAAAGACGCACGAGTTTTTCAATTTCAGCTCCGGACCACTGGCTGGTGATATTTATACACTATATGTGCATTTCCTTTTATTAAAAAAAAGCCCTACTGCGAAAACCGGTGCCTTATTCGAATCCATCACAGCCCCTTATGTAATCTTGGCGAACGCCGTGGGACCTGCACGGCTCGTCGCCATGGCAACCTGCCCCCGTGATGGGCACCTATGTGGATATGGAAGCTCTTACGACTGCATTCCTGTTCATAGACCCCGAGTCAGGGACTCGAAATCCAGCTCGACGTCTCCTGCCGCAGCGGGTCGAGCCTGCTCGATCGGAGCGGTGGAATGTTTTTTAAGGAGGACATTAAATCCAGTTTGGTGTTTTAAATCCAGTTTGGTTCAAAAGATTTTGTTTCTTGTTTTTTTTTTTTTTTATTAGGGAACTGTTTCGATTGCTTTCAGATCTTGTTAAACAGTGGCTGGTTGCAGCGACTATTTTAAGCCCAATAAAGGAACATTGAGCTTTATAGTTATAAGGCTGTTTTCGGTTTGGAATGAGGTTTATACAAAGTGCTGCAGTGTTTAAGTTTGTGCGCTCCAATTTCTGTTCAAACCGTACTGATTTCTCGATTCTGATTGCTCCAAAGGCATCGATGAATTCTCTGTAACAGCAACACTCACAGTAGGCGTAAGTAGACTACTGTACATTAATATAGCTGTTACTGTACATTGACGTAGCTGTGTTTACGATGCACAACTTGAATGCACTACAAATGAAGGCTGATTCCGTGACACGTAGCTATTTTTTTTTAATCACCCTTTGCGCCTACTAAATTAACTGGCCTTTTGCGATCCAATCGCCGTCGTCGTCCCCCAGTACTTTCCTGGCACTTTGAGTTCATCATGTTACAAGAGATAAGACTGTGATTTATTACCTGGACCGGTCAGCTTCTCCGAGACTGCTCTGTTCACCTCTGTGTCATTACTGTAAAGGTCAGAGAAATGGATGGATCTTTTCAAGCTTCATCTTTCTTACTCACCCCACACCCCCACCCCCATACTCATATCAAAGTTGAGAGAAGAACAGAAAAGGGGCGTGGAGACATAAAAAAAAAAAAAAGACAGACATCGCTATGACGTGATGAGAGAGAGCTCGTCTTGGGTTCATCTTTGTCCTTCTTTTCCTTTTCTTTGCATTATATCCTGAATCGTTGATAAATTGAATATAATGGTTTATATCAAAGGTGTTATAATTTGGTGGGGGGGTCCACCAGTCGGTAATTTCCTGTCTCTCTCTCTCTCTCTGTCTCTTCGTCTCACTTCATGTTCCTTATTCGTACCTGAATTGATTTAGGTGCTCATTTGTGCCTGGGAACGTGTCAAACCATCAAGTGCAGAAATGGCACACCGGGACACAAACATGTCCTCTCGAGTTGATTAAACCGTAAGGGTTTTAATAGTTTCATTGTTACAACAACTATACAACACAAAATATCATGTTTTGTTTTTGTTCCTTTGATGATCCGGCGGTCAGGGCGCCGCGTCCGACCCCTTCATGTAATAAAGTCCTGCGTCGGTGGAGTTGACGGGCTGCGGACGCTCGGTGAGTAATGAACATGTCAAAGCGTGACCTGCTGATGTACCCTCTGTCCCCAACACCTGCACATCTTATTACACAAGGAGGCCCACAACGGCTTTAATAACGCGGAGACGGAGCGATGTTGAGCGTCAGATTAATACAGGCGCACCTCCACGGAGCGCAGGCGAACGCAGCGTTAACTGTAGGCAGCCATTATGTTTGGCAACTTCGACAGGAGACGAGAAAGAAACAGAAACACGAGCGGAGGTAATAAAGGAACGGACCGAACGCCGCGCCGAGATGGAACTCTTTCTCGTCGAGTCAAGGTTACACAACAAACAGCCTTTTTTTTTTTTTTTTTTTGCACACAAGCACAAAGGTACTCGCTGCTTTTATTCATGTCCTTGAATGTGATCCGGTCAGGATCCTCGAGTCGAATAGTGTTCCGGCTTCCTTTTATTTATCTTTTAGGCACCGAGTTCGACCCTGAAATGGAATTTTTCTGTAAAGTGAAAATAATGCATCCTGGGTTGTTTTTTTTTTATTTTTTTTTTATTTTTTATTTTTTTATATATAGTGTGTGTTGAGTACACTCACCAGGCACTTTAATAGGAACACCTACAGTATGCACTTACCCCGTCAAGCAGCTGCTAAATGATTAAGATACAGATCAAGAGCTTTAGTTAATGTTCACAACAAACATAAGAACGGAGGGAAATGTTCTCTCGATAACTTTTACAGCACCAAAGCATGATTGTTTATTTTTATTTATTTATTTGTTTAGTGCCAGGTAACAATGAGAACAACATACATGGGTTACTGCTTTTTGTAACCCATCTACCTCAAGGGTTAATAGATTGTACCTTCAGGAGGCTTTCATGCTCACCACTGGTGTAAAGATTATTTGAAGACTGCAGCTTTTTTATTCATGTTAGTTCTATAAAGTTTAGCTAGCCATGGCTTTTATGGCATCTACATAAATTAGCCATAGCATTACATTACAGCACAAAACGTTCATGTGTTTCCTCTTGTGTTGCCTTGGCAGCTCTGGCCTACACATAACCTATGCGTGTGTGCTGTAGTGTCTGGCAATGGGACATTAGCAGCAGATCCTTTGGGGACTCCATGGATCTGACTTTTCCATTTGTCCGGTACATTCCTTGAATGCGTGATCGGATTGAGATCTGGTGAATTTGGAGGTCTGATCGCCAACCTTGAACTCTTTGCTTCTTGAGCTCTGTGTGCAGCAGGCTGTGATGTCCTGGATGTTCAGGTGCATTTCTACTGTGGCCAACATCCTCTGTTATTTTTGGCGATTTATGCTGCGTTGGCGCTTCTGTGGGACCGGAGAGGACGGCTGGCTGGCCTTTGGTCCTCGTGGGCATGGATGAGCCTTGGGTGCCGATGAACCTGTCATCAGTTTGCTGGTGTATAGGTGATGATCAATGTTATTCACTGTCAGTGATCATCATGTTATATCATCATGTAGTACACGATAGTTGAATCTGTTTCTCAAAATTCCCACATCAGGAAAATAACATGGTTTTGCAATTCATCTCGGAAGACCAAACCTTTATGATGAAACAAAAATTTAATTAAAGAACTTTTCATATTCGTTTTGACATAACTATAGCTTACAATGTTGTCACTGCTGTGGTACGCTCATAGGTACTGTACATCTTTTGCAACCTTTTATGTGCATCTGTGAATGTAAATGATGCCCCAAAGGATTCTCAACTGAACCCTAAGGACCAGACATGTACTGGTAATTAACCTTCAGAGGACTACCTGCACCCTTCCAAGTGAAAAATACACACTAAAGGTTACACAGCAGTGCTACACCCAGTTCCAAGGCAAGATGCTGCTTAGTACCCTTTTAATAAAACTCAGCTGAAGCTAGCTGATTTGTGCTCCTTGCTTAAATGTTCCTTCCAACACCATGCCTGCAAATACACTTCCCAGGCTGTCCACTGTCCACGTTAAGAGCCGTCCACTGGATAATTACTGCAGTTATTAATTACGAGTTCTGTATCCCTATCTGATGCCGTGAGTAGCTTCACATTTCTTAAACAACCATGTCAGAAGACATATCTGGTGGTCATGGCAAAGACGTTACACAGTTTCAGAAGGGTCACATTAGTGTCCCGCATAAAGCAAAGGAAACAATTAAGGAGATTCCTGAAACTACTAAAATTTGGTTAAGAAATGTAAAACCTGGAAGGGATAGTGGTGCACCATCATCTTCGAGCAAGAAATCTGGTCAGAAAAACATCCCGAATTAGTGTGATAGGAGATCATTTAAACGTTTACTGCAATTTTAAAAGAAGCACATTAGCACACAGCTATGTGAAAGTAAGAGCATTTTCGCACACAATGCGAAGAGAACTCAAGGGATTGGGACTTAGTGTGGCCTTAAGTAGACCACTAATCAGTGAGACTAATTGGAAAAAAGGCATCAGTTTGCTAGGGAGCATATAGAATGGACTTTATGGAGCACTGGAAAAGGGTTATATGGCTTGCATCAGGGTTAGAAGTGCCATCATGCCTAGCCCCTACTGTACAAGCCTGTTGGGGCAGTGTTATGATCTGGAGGTGCTTCTGTTGCTCAGGTCTAGACTCAGCAACATTATTTATGCACAAAAATTAGGTCAGCTGACGTCCTAAATATACTGAATAACCAGGTTTTCTCCATCAATGGATTTTTTTTCTTTCCTGATGAAAGTGGCACATTCCAAGATGACGATGCCAGGATTCATCAGGCTCAAATTGTGAAAAAGTGTTTAAGGGAGCATGAGACATCATTTTCACACATGGATTGGTTGCCACAGAGTCCAGCCCTTAACCCCATCGAGAATCATTAGGATGTACTGGAGAAGGCTTTACACAGCTGTCCGACTCTTCCATCATCAATACAACAAATTGGGGAGAAATGTGACTCTGAATGGAAATAAATGTGGTGACATTGAATAGGCTTATCGAAACATTTCCACATTTGTAACGAATGCAAAAGGCAGGGCAATGAAATATGCATTGTATATTTTGGCCAGGCAGTGTACATATATGCGAGCCACTGGGACTATATTACTTGTACCCCAGCAGAGGAAAAGGAGCTTCTATTGATAGGCAAATAGACACACCACATTATCCTTAGTTAATGTGTTAGTTGGATGTTTCACAGAGCCTGGAGAATCTCCTCTGCTGAGCCAGGTGATAGTGCTGAGATCATGTTTGGCATGTTTTATGGTCAGTTACAGAAATATTAGCATGGTAAAACACCTCAATCATTACGGACCACATTCCCAAGCATGCTTCAACTCCTGGACAAATTACAGAGTCAGACAGAGTGATGCCGAGGCCCACCGCTAGACAAAGCGTTCACAAAAGTGAAAAGGTTAATCTCAAAAAGCCACCCGCAGTTCTTAACACCGATGTTGGCAGCTAAGGCCTGGGGGTTGTAAATCATCAGGAACACAATGGTTCGCTGAAACCATTAGCCTTTTGTTCGAGCGCTGAGTGATGCTGAGAAGCATTACGGTCCAAAGCCTTGTATGTTAAAATGAATGCATAGCAACCACATGCTCATCAGAGCACTCTCTGCAGGTTGAAGCAAAACAAAGTCAGGTTATTACACGCCTCCATGTACATATTGCCATTTACAAAGAATATGCCGCTGTGGACACTGTCGCAATTGTAATTCTGTCCAGCATGCAGGGCAAATTCCAGAAGGACCCTGGTTTTATCAAGTGTCTGGAATGTTTCTAGAAGGTCTAAGGTGCCTATATGGTATACAGCACTCATTCTCTATCAGATATTTACCATGTCACTGCATTTATTTCTAACTACAGATAGATGGTATCTTTCTTCTCACTCACTCACTCATCGTATATACCGCTTTATCCTGTGTATAGGGTCGCAGGGGCCCCTGGAGTTTGTCCCAGGAGTCATGAAGCGCGGTACACCCTGGATGGGGTGTCAGGGCACACACACTCACACGCTCATACACACACTATCGGCAGCTATCACCAATTAGCTGAATCTGCATGTCTATGGACTGTTTGAGGAAACCAGAGTACCCAGAGGAAACCCATAAAGCACAGCGAAAACTCAGGGAGAACTCCATGTGGAGACGTGGTGGTCTAGTGCTACCCACTAAGTCACTGTATCGCCATATATATTAATGTGCTACTGTGTTGTAACAGATATTTGCACCATTCCCACATGCTTGATGGAACGGAATAGAAAATAATCAATACTTGCTATCAATAATCAATACTTGTTACACTTGATCATCCGTAGGTCACATGACCATAAGACATGGTCTGTGATGATTTGTTTTAAAAAGTATTTATATTTCATCATTCTGCTCTTTTAACTCACATTACTTAATTTGTTACAGTTTTGTATTGTTTTATACTGAAGAAAAAGTGCATAGGGAATGTAACTGAATCTTTACCAATATGTCATGTCGAGCCAGTCCTCATTTCTTCATATTAAATATTGTTAAATGATGTAGATTGAATTAATTCAGCATTCAGCATCACCAGTATACTAACCACCAACCTGATCATCTGGCATCATCTGCACCTGTTTCTCACTGATTCATGCCATAAGTTTTTATTTTTGAATGATTCATAAGTCACTGTGTGGCTTAACAAACAAAAAGCATTCCACTGAAACTGCTCATGTACAGGGACTGGACTGAAAATGAGTCCTTCAGGAAGCCTGGAGAACTATTCCTCAAGACTACATTAAAATACAAGGAAGACTGGCTCTTTAGGAGCAAAATATGAAGCAACGAGGGCTGGATCAAGACCTATGCACAGTACTGTACATCCAGATCTGGATGCATAGGCATTTATAAATGACAGCAAAAGCTCAGTTTGGCCACTTTTCACTCATCTCTGTGCAAGATTCTTTGACTTTGATATGTCAAATTGAATAACAGTGAAAACTTAACGCAACAAAACGAGACATGCCGAGCTACACGATCGCCTTCTGAAAGCCTAGATGAGTGAGTGCTGCCAAACTTGTTTCTTTTTTTTTTTTTAATACTTAGTGAACCTCAGACCAGCTCATCCCATAAAAGTTGCAAAAACAATGATGCAAAAGCAAAGCAACGTTTACTATAAAGCAGGCAGTCTTGCCCATCACTTCAAGAGACTCCAACTTGATGAAGACTTAGACAAGCACGCTGATTGTGTTATCATCAGGATGATGATGCGTGCTCAATCATCTTGTCAGTTGAATGAGGAAATAACCCTAGGCACTTTTTTTTTTCTTATTGTGCAAAATACTGAATAGTACTGCAACAAAGACAAAAAGGAGATAGTAAGTGATCAACGGAAGCGTAAGCGGCATTGTCCAAGTAACTTTAAACAGGGAAGGAACTGAAAGATGTAGCACGTTTAATTTTTTTCTCTCCCTTATTTTGCTTTTTACTCTGCCTCTGTGGGTTGTATTCTGAGTTTAACGCTAAAGCTGAGTGAAAAGTTGGAGCTGTAATCTCCTTTTATGCCCCCTTAAGCCTTTTTCCTCCATAGGTGATGGGGTTCCACAAAGAACCTTTCAAGTTTCAGATTGGGTTGAATTCCATTTTGTTGGCTAAGCTCGTAGAAGTTGACACAGCAGTTGTCGGATACATTTCTTACAGTATCCAGTAGAACCACCTTTATTTTGTTACATATGCATTACTGCACAGTGAAATTCTTTTCTTTGCTTATGGTAGCATGTTCAGAAACAGAGGTCTGAGCACAGGATCGGATATGGTATGGTGCCCCTGGAGCAGACAGGGTTAAGGGCCTTGCTCAAGGGCACAACAAAAGCTTGATGGAGATGTGGCTTAAGCCGCTGATCAGTAACTCGCCATTAACTTGCTGAGCTACCACTGCCCAAATGACCAACACTAAACTTTTTGGATTTGGACTGATACTTGGCAGATACCCAACTATACTCATTACCTTAAGAACATCATCCTTACAGTGAAGCATGGTGGTGGTAGCAACATTCTTGGGCAGTTGGTTGCTTCTCTATCTAAATCCCTCTTTACCCAGACTTATACTTTTGTAGGACTTTGTCCATTATGCTGTTTCCTTGGTATTTGGGATCTTCTATGAACAATGATTTTAATTGTACATTAGACAGCATTTTTATACCTTGTTGGTGCTCCTGATGGCAACAGGTTCCACCAGAACTAATTTCATGGGATAGGAACAAATCTACAGTGTTCAGGACAACCCACAGATCCTTTAAGGTTGCTAGATTTAACCTCAAGTGCGTGGTTCTGACAGGTCCAAAGAAAAGTGTCTACCTGAGGAAACGACCTTAACCTTCATTTTCTTAAAAACATCCATCATAATCCAATATCTTATGGTTATCCGGGTGCAGTGGGGTGCAGATTAAAAGGTATTATTGCAGAAGTGACTTCAGATGCATGCTTCCTTTAGATCCCAACCAACACTCACCTCAGCATTAAAAGTGGTGCTAAGTATTCTATCTGCACACTAGTGAGAGCTCCATCCAATTAATTACAGTAATCACTTCAGGGAAGCAGCAAGCTGAAGCGGCAGCAACAGCCCACAACTAACGAAGAGACACGGCCAAATCAGTGCGAGTCTCAGCCAAAGCAGATGGAGAGATGCAGAGACACGAGTGGAGGGGGAAAGGATGAGCGCGAGGCAGGAGGTGAACTCTGGAGCCGCGCAGGTGTTTGGCTCGTACCGTGGGCCAGGATGGTTGTTAAGGTGTTAAGAGAGTTGAGTCGATCCGGCCGTAATTTTTCCTTCTGTCTCTGTCTGTAGTTACAGCCATTAATCAGGCCATTCCCACAAGTATTATAGAACTGATTATCTAACCAAAAAAAAAAAAACAGCACAATCAGCTTGGCTAAGCACGTGCACATGCATGCACGCACACCTTTTTCTTGAAAATGTACAGGCTAAATGAGTTTCTAATGACACAGAGCACATTGAGTAAATCTGCACAGGTTGAGGCCCCAGCAGAATAGGAATTAAAAGAAAAAAATAGTAATAAAAGATTGAAAAATTGCTTAATGGGGCATATTTTCTAAAATGACTTGATAAACAGAAAATGAATGCTTTTTTTCTCTTTTTTTCTAACACCACTGGAGGTGGTTCAGTCTGTCTCCTGTATCTCTTCTTTCATCTGTTTGCTCAGTTTATCTGCTGATAGAAGAAGCTCCTCGCAGGATGCATCGTCCGTCAGTGGATAATGACCAAAAACACAATAAGGGACCTCAGAGGGGATCAGAGATGGAGAAGGGGGAGATGAGGTGTTTAGGATAATTCATATTTCCTTCAGTCTGTTGCAGATTAATGGCTAGGGCTTTAGCTGTTTTTTTTTCTTCTGAATATTATGTTAGTGAAACACACTTCACTTACCTGCTCCATTCTCTGCATAGACCGTGCCTTGGGCTGTGTATGTTTGTGTGTCTGCGTGCCTGCTTCTTTCTGACAGTTGGAAATCTGACACTGAGCATACCAATAGAGAAAATGATGCGATCGAAATATTGAGGCATTGTGCAGTTCTGCTAAACAGCCATTTACAATAGGCGATACGTGGCCTCTGGCAGCCAATAAAGCAGCACTGAAGGTAAGATGTTTATTGAAAAACATGAGCTTATTTACATATGTCACAGATTTCCCAGAGGGGGGGTACTCTGCCTTAATGAGAGCCCGGACTATCAGTGGCCATTGTCTTTGTGAATTAGGGCTGCAGAAACAGAATTATGGATCCATGAAACCATCTAGATGTGCGGTGAGGTCAGAATTTTTGCATCCAAAATCCCGCTTTAATGCATCCCAAATACAGTAGCTAGATCAGGGTAAATCCTAAGTCCTATAATGAATCTATCTAGGGAATACTGGTACCTCTTTTCCACCAAGGCGATTCCGGAGTTAGTTTAGAGCCGACAATTTCGAACTAATTTGTTTTCTGGTGGCCAAACCACCGGCCCTCAGCCTGAAAAAACGGTTTCATGGCGGCACCAACACTTGGGTGGGCCAGAACAAAGAACCGCTTACGTCAAGGGCTGGGGAGCGGGATTAATGACCAACTAAAAGTTTATGACCGCCATTATTAAAAAATTTACTCATCATGTAATGGGTAGCTCAAGTGCTTTCTAGTAATGATAAAGCCAGAAGAACTGCTGGCAAAGCCATGTTGAAGTTCGCCATTGTTTTTTGCTTTTCGCTAGCTTTGTTTTTCTGCCAGCATTGTTTTCCTATTAGCATGTTTTTTTGCTGCTAGCATCGCCTCTAGCATCACTAACATTGTTGGGAAAGTAGAGACATACACAGATGTATACAGTGACGTAATGACGTGACTCTCTAGCCTATGGAAACAAAGCCAATGGTTAGGAGGTTTGCTATTGAACGGCAATAGCACCTGATTAACATTGGTGGAAAAAGAGTATGGGAGAAAGCTGGGAACACACCTTGAATAAGATGCACATGCACACAGACACAATTTCCAATTTTTACTTACATGCATAATTTTGGAGATTGCAGAAAACCTGAGAACCAAAACGAATCCCGCATAGAAACCAAGCTCAGGACTAAACTAGCGAAGCCTTCTCATTTTTTTTAATCCTCATAATGAAACGTTTGCACATTGTACACACTTGTTTTTTTTTTGCTAATACAGCTCACACTTTGTGTAGTTTTTGGGCACTGCAGTTTCTGAGAAATCATTCTTCAGCCTATGCAGACAAAAAGTGTGCAGCATAACCTACAGTAACAGGTGATGTAGTAGTTAGCATTATGGCCACGCACCCCCAAAGTTGAGAGCTCGAGTCCCGCCTTGGATGCGGGTGCAGGGAGTTGGCATGTTCCCCCTGAGTTTGGTGGGTTTCTTTCGGGTACTACAGTTTTCTCCTACAGCACAAAGACATGCAGATTAGGTTAAATGGTGTTCCCAAATTGCCCAGAGTGTGTGAATGAGTGTGTGGTGTAAGTATGTGCACCCTGCGATGGACTGGCACCCTGTCCAGGATGTACCCCGCCTTGTGCCCAAACTTTCTTGGGATTCCAGGCATCCTGCGACCCTATTTAGGATAAACTGTGTAGAAGATGAATGAACAGTACATCAGAATCCTTCAGGTAAAAACCAAACACTTTATGTAGAATTAACATGTATTTAGGAAAAGTATACCTTTTAAGAGTTTGAGAAATCCTGCATTAAAGTCTATGAGAGAGTCCTTACTCATTCTGTTCGAGATTTCTTTCTGGCCTCGTGGGCTGAGTGTCAAATTTATTTTAAGATTCCTTTTTTTGGAGCGATATTCCTGACGTTTCTACTGGGGGGTTTTACCTCTCCCTGAGCTGGAGGATTGGGAGTTCTCAGTGGCCCAAGATAGCTGAGACGGGTCAGCCTTTTAGCCATAATTAGTTCAAACTCTAGTGCCTCCTGAATAATAGATGAGAAGGGAAGCCAATCAAATTGTGAGGCTTTTCAGTCATAGGTTTTAAAAGGCACGGGGACCCATCAAAGCCTTGATATTGGCGGAAAAAAAAACCCCTCTGACTGATCTCCTGCCACTTAAAGCTTATTTCGGTGTCAAGTCAGAAGGGAGGCATGCTCTGAGCCTGCCATTCAAAGCTTTTTGATTTACATTATAAGGACAAGGCAGCCAGTTAGACCTCATCCCTCTAGTCACCTCTCGGTTAACCTGTGGTCTTCATTTATGTGATATGATCGTGCTTGCTTCAAGCAACAATATCCTTGGTAATAATAAAATAATCAGTTTCGTATATGAGGTTAGGTAACGTCAGTGCCGTTTGGCTGCATGCTAGGCTTCTCCCAGTCGACGTAATCAGAAAGGACGGGCTGTTATTGCTGTTTCCTAATGCATTAATGCGTGCTGCTGCTCTGCCTGTAAACAAAGCTAATCCATATAATTACCTGGCCTGCCAGGCTCCTGATCTTTTTCCATTATAACCCATCTGCGTTTGAGAGAGTTAGGAAGTGAAATGTGTGCAGCTGCGGTCTAGTTAGCATCCAAAACAAGTACATTTCAAAAACTTTTCAGGGCTATGGGTCGTCGTTGATGTGTTAACAGCCTAATCGTGCCTGTTTTCATCATTTTTTAAGCATGTCTGGTTTGTCCGTGCCAGAACCCATTTCCCTATAATTGGTCTTGTTTGACTTTTTCTGGTTCTGTAATGTGTACAAGTTAACATGCAGCCGGCTGGAGCTTGTTCATATCGGGCTAATGCGATGAGTGATACGGGGTGGCTCGGCCCCGCCACGATGGGAGGCCATGCAAGAAAACTGCCTTTTATAAATAATTCCAGGGTCTGATGGTTGCTATTCTGGGATCAGGCTTCAGTCTAATAGCGAAGCAGGTGGCGTTATGAGGACCTGATCCAAGATCAGCTGGTGAAAACGCGTCCAGCAGGTCTCGGTGCTGCAGAGGGCTTGATTAAATTAGCATCCAGGGAGAGAATCTGCTTTCAAGTAAATCTGATTTTAATCCTCCCCTCCCTCTTTTGCTGAGCTGTGCTGGACCTTGGAGCGAGGACAGCAGAGACATAGAAATATGTGTGGCTAGAAGATGGAACGGAGACGCACACCCAGATGGAGGAACGTTCTGGGAATAGTTAAGGAAATAAAGCATGTTAATAGGATGGATAAAGAAAAAAAAACATGGTTTTAATTCCTCCTCCCAAGCTGATATTCAGAATGTTGTGGTTTTATCAGAACGCGACTTCATGAACATCTTATCTTTGCAGACTGTTCATCTTAATCAGCACTTTGCTAAGAAAATGAAGCTGAGAACAAGGTGCATAATTACAATAATGCTGAGTCTCAATTAAGGTGTAGAGCTTTATTCTGGTCTGAAAATCTAAAAGCTATTGGGATCCCTTGAAATATGCCATGTACCGAACAAAACAAGACAGGCTGCTAAGGGAAGATAATCAACGATGAGCTGGTGTGACGCGCCCCAGATTATTGGTACGGTTTTTATACCATGAATTTTTTATACCTCGCTACACAATTTCCTGGCAGAAGCTGCCCGGAATCATTTACTAGCAATTATGCCTGGATCAAACACGACTCCCTCTATTAAGAAAGCAGCACTGAGACAGTAACGAACATCAGGAATTTGCAATCAGCAAAATTCAGCATCCTCCCGTTGTCTAGCGACATCTTCTGTGAACTGGGTAATCTGTGCAAAATAAATCAATGTTTATTTTCATTCTGGAGTAAAATATTGTTCCAGTACATCAGTTTCCTAATAGAACTTGTGGAGCTTTAAGTTCAACAGTTGGGTTTCGCACATTATATCATTTCGGATGTATAGTTATAATCACTCTCTCACTCTATACCTCTTTATTCTGTATACAGTGTTGCGGGGGGCCTGCGGTCTATCCCAGGAGACACTGACCTGGACTGGGTGTCAATCCATCGCAGGACACATTCATATACTCAGACACACACTCACTCACACCCTATGGGCAATTTGGGAACACCAGTAAACCTAATCTGCATGTCTTTGGACTGTGGGAGGAACCAAGCACATGGAGGACATGCAAACTCCACACGCACAGAGGCGGGAACTGAACCCCGAACCCTCGAAGTGTAAGGTGACAGTCCTGACCAACTAAGCCACCATGCCACCCAGTTAGAATCAGAATCTTATTAATAGCTGGCCAAGTATTAATAGCTGGCCAATCCCCTGAATTTCCTGGAATTCAAGATACCATCAGTACTTTAACAAATTCATGATCCACAATCTGGCCTCAATGTTCCTCCCTCTGCACAGTCACTATTTTTTCTTAAAAATAAACAGGCGAAAGTGCGCACAGCCAAACTTTGCTCTTCCCGGAATTTCCCAGTGACTTTGAAAGACACTGAGGTGTCGTTTGCTCATTTTGGATTTAAAACTGTTGTTTTTGCTGTGAAAAAGCGTTCATACAAAACTTTTCAATTTGAACGCTTGTTGGCACTGGTTTATTAGATTCTGCGTGTACAGCTCTGCATTAGATTTATTAGTCTGACAGAGAAATGACTATTGATAATGAGCGTTTACTGAGATCTCACTCTCTTTTATACATCTATTCAAGAGCTGTATGAGGTGGTACAAAACTGTCGGAAAAAAATTGGTCAAAAAATAAGTAAAAAATGATCCGCTCTCCAATTATATTTAAACCTTTGTGGTGACTGTGGTGCGAGCAAAAATGGATACCCCACTTGTGATTTGCACGAAAGAAGAGCAGTGTGCAGGGATTTGTGTATTACTACCAAAGCCATGTGCATAGCGTTAGTAGTCCGTGCACAGGTAGCTTGGCAGTACTAAGAAGAATGGTTCTACCACTGAGAGAGTTTTTCTCCCTTGTTGGTTTAGGTGGTTAATGTAGGGGAGGCAAACATTGCATGACAATTTAACTTTGTTACATACTAACTAACTAAACTAAATTAAAACGTGAGCAATTGATTGTTGACGTAGGTGTCGTTTGCTAGAGATCGGATCTGATTTAATCTTAATCTGCTTTCACGGTGCTGTGCACTTTATAGTTAAGGTGCTAAGTAGTGTTTTATACATTAACTTGTGTCACGACTACATTGTGTACCAACCAACAATTTGCAACAAGTAACTTGCATAGCCTAATCATATTACTATTGTAAACTAAACTAGGTTTTGTACATCAATAGTAAAGTACATTTTCTCAGGTATTTCTATTCACATAACTGAATAGTGGGTATATAAGAAGAAATAAATGTAAGATTATATATAAGGTATAAAATGGTCATTAGAGATTAGCTTTTTCATTTTCTTAAACATATGTGTTGCAAAACTTGTTACATGCTAGTAATACTAATATTGGTGTTAAAATATATTTTTTAATATGTTTAAAATAAAGTATAAATTTACTAATTATTTATTATAATAATAATTATTATAATAAATAATATAAAAGAAATTATATTTTTTATAAAAAATATAATTATATTATTTATTATAATTATTATTTAATAATTATTTATTAATAATAAAATTATTATTACTACTGTATTAATAGCAACAGTAAGAAGATATACATGTTATATTTCCATTAGAGTCTGAGCCAACCCCTAAAGGTCTGACAGTGTAGATATTGCTTCATCTCACCCAAAAACAACAGTCTGTGGCCGGTCATTTGTAAAGTAGGTCAAATGAGCTGGCACGTTGAGTGGCAGTGCTTGAAAGAACTGCTAGTTTCCTGTTTCTTGTTTCTACCACCTGCTCCATTTTCATCCGAACACATTCCTCGTCATACTGCTACTTTATCTTAATAAATATTCAGGACATTAGCAAGACTTATGAGCAGGTTGTATCAGGAGAATATTGGGAACCTACAGTTAATATACAAACCCTGTTTCTGTAGGATTTTCTTTACCCTATCTTGGTTAAATGAGACTGCTAAAGCCATGGTCTGCAATGAGCTTACAGCATCTTATTGTCAAGAGAGGGGTAGAGAAGACATTTCCAGAGCATTACATGCAACATGGAAAATCATAAAAGCCATCAAAATGGAGAACCCCAGTGATCTTAGCAAGACATGGACATCCCTTGAAAATAGACAAAGAAAGGACAAAGTGAAAATGAAACACAGATGGTTGAGGTTGAGGGATATAACGATATTGTTGCAGGAATCTATGTCCTGGCTATCTAAGTACTCCATCAATCTATCATATTGTCATGTTAGAGATTTGGGGTAGGTTGGCTAAAAGGAAGCCCTTTCTCAGATGTGAGCTTATGGTCTGATGAGACTTGGGTAGAGCATTTTGGGGATAATTCTGAAAGAACCATTCGGCACCAAAACAAGGCCCTGTACCCACAGTGAAGCACGGTGGTGGCAGCATGCTGCTATGGAGCTAGGACTGGGGCTCCAGTCAGGATAGAGGGAATCATAAATATCTCTGAGTACCAATCTTCTTTTTCTTCTTCGTCTTTGTTGTTTAACAGTGGTTGGAATCCAGTAGGTTACATTACCAACAACTGTAGGTCTCATTCTCCCTCATCTTCCCAGCTTCTTAAAGCTGATTTTCCAGTCCTGCCTTCCTTAAAAAAATCAATTTTGCCTTGTCTTGTTCTGTGTCTTGAACTCTTTGTCTATTTTATCTGGCACTTCCACACACTCTTACTTCTCGACACATTTCCTCTCACTACCACTCCGTGCCTTTTGTTGGAAACCAATCTGTTTTGGGAAACAAAACCTGAAGGTGGAGATTTAAAAAATTCACCCTTAAGTACGATAACGATGAAAAAGTCAACCAAGGAACAGCTTCAGAAGACGATGGTCAACAGTTTAAAATGGCTCATTCAGAGATCCAAGGAAGTGGATTGAAATTGCAAATTGAAAACGTGCCTGATTAAACAGAAGGTTCTTTAAGTGTTTTAAGTGTTAGGTTACTGTAAGGGTTTTTCTTTTCCCGCTTCTAACGTTTCTATTTGTTCCACAATGCTGTTGGTTGCTATATTATATTAAAGGTGAAAAAAGATCTGTCATGATCTGTCTTGGTTTCATTTTTTCATTGCTGTCTGGCATTTATCACAAGCAGCCCAGAAGTCCAGCCCAAGTTCTCAGTGTTCTCCATCTTTCTGTTGACAGATCCCCAGCTGCCACCAGCCCCAACCCCCACTAATACATGAGATGAAACTGTGGTCTGCACTTGAACATATTTTGAATGCACTTAAGTAATAAACCTTTCTCACCATCTGAATTTTTTCTTGTGTAGACGGTTTTCCAAATGGCCCGAGCGTAAAAAATTAATGAATAAATAAATAAATAAATAAATGCCACCATCACTGAGAGATCATGAGGTCAAATCCATAGGCATCAGTGGCTAGACGTTGGAGAGAGACAGAGCGTAATTGGTCCAACTCTCTGAATGTGATTTTGTTTACTTTTGTTCCCAATCCTTCAGCATACAAGCAGCTATGGGCATGGATGGATTTGTGGAAATGAATTATTTTGTACATATTATTCAGTATATTCAGAGTCAGCCTCACGTGAAAGAGGTTGATAGTGGCAATTAGAATATTTCTGATAATCCCCTGAACATAAGGCAATATGCAATGGAACCATAACCATCCTAATGTTAAGTTATTGATCTACTGTATATATACTGTACAATAACAGCACATCCTGGAGGGCTTTATTCCTTGTATACAACGGCGATTTGCCAAAGACACATTGCATAGTTCTAGAGAAACCATATTAACATGCATAATTTCATAAAATATGATCAAATCTTAATAAATCCCAGTTTGCACTGCTGTCAGAGCTGCTGTTAAAGATCATTCGTCCATAGCTTCTAATCTCAAGAATTTAAAATTCAAGAATATGACACCACTGTGCTTTAAGGGGTAAATTGAGTTTAAAAAAATGTGGTTTCTTGCTTCAAGGTTTTGTTATTTTGGTACAAAAAAGCATTCTGTTATTTGTCCAGACGACCTGCAAGGAAAAAACAAAAATCGTCCCTTCTCGTCTGTTTGCTTTGGCTCAGAAAGTGCACAGTGATAAGCACAGATCCAATCAGTGCAAACCAGTGCATTCAGGCTGGGATAAAACCTTTTCAACATACATACACTTAACACCCCCTTCTCGTAGAGAATAGCGGGCTGCGAGAACAGCACTTAACATTTCCTAGGGTGCAATCTAGCTAAACACTGGCTGTCTGCGCTCAGACAGTTCACATTGTACAGCTGAAAGACTTCCCTTTAGCCGACGATAAGGCAGCTTTAATCAGCGCTTCTCTCTCTCTCTCTCTCTCTCTCTCGTTCTCTCTCTCTCCTGTTTCCTTTTCCTACCTAGTCTCTCGTATAAGTGTGCCATTTGACACAATAGAACCTTTTCATACGTCCAATTCCTTCCGCAGAAAGAGGTCAACATCTCACAGCACATAACCCTGAACTAGTGTGTTATTCATGTGCAAACAACATGCTCCATCCTTTGTTCTAGTTAAGGACCCTGAGAAATGAATGCCTCCTTAAGGTCAGGGTTTAACATCAGTGTTTGATGACAAATGATCAGCTTCCCTGATTCGAATCTCGCTCTCAGAGATGATGTAGGTTTGCTCAGGTTCACGGCTGGCCAGAAGCTTCCTTCTTTAAATATGTTATTATGAATATAATATTAAATATGGTTTTTTTTTGTCCCTAATCCTTGACTCCTCTTATCTTTCATCCTTCCTATTGCATTCCTTTTCTTTTTATTTCCCCCCCCCCTTATTTCCTTCTGACCTTACTGTCTTTTCTCCATCTACTTGCTTTTAACCTTCCTTTCTGTTTTCTTTGCTTCCTTCATCCCCCCCACCAACTGCACTACCATGAATCTCAAAAGGAAAAAAATGGGGGGGAAAATGCCTTACAAAATTCCTTTCGAGGTTCTTGTTAGTGCAGTATCTCAAGAACAAGTGCTTAAATCTTTGTTGGATTTACTGTATATGACTGCGTTATTGTCATAACCACCAGGTGAACCCAAAAAAATTGATTGAGACAGGGTCAAGGTCACAGCAAGGTCGATGTCCTTCATTCCTCTTTGACGCATATTTAAAGAGAGTTTGAGGCATACAAATTAACCAAGGTCATCACTGTCTACACTGCTATACTGGAGAAGCCAACAGAGAAGCTCAGAGAACATTAAACACTGATGAAATGAAATTAGCTCCTTCGTGCTATTGAATTAAAGTCCAGTTGTCCAGATGGTATTGATTTTTTTTTTGTGTGTGTGTGAGAGCGGCTGACAGAAGTGACGACTGAAATTCAGATGATGGGCGTACTCCAGGTGTTTTATTCCTTACTTACAAGGACGCAAGTCTCATTGACCTTGATCTGGCATCTGTGCGCTTGAACAAATCTGCTGAACCTGTCTCAGATCTTTGACTGAATAGGAAGAAAGCTGGCTTCTTCATTTCAATTAAATGTGGATTTATTTATATAGAGCTTTTTAACAAAAGTTATTGTCGCAAAGCAGCTTTACAGAATCAAAACAAATATGGAAATTGAAAAGCATGAGGAAATACACTATCACTCAAAAGTTTGGGATCACTTTCTAACTCCATCATTTTTCACAATTTTTTTTTCTTTTCTGTACTGTAAAACAATGCTGAAGGTGTCCAAAATATGCAAGAATTTACTTTAAACAGTGGACATTGAGATGTATCTGCTACTTATGCTCTGTAAAGCTGTTTGTTAATTGGTGATTTCTTAGGCTGGTAACTCAAAAGGAACTTCTCCTCTGCAGAAGGTCTTCATGAGAGCCACTTTCATCATTTTTGCAAATGCACTTGACTTCTCTTGCAAGAACTATTCCAGAAAGGCTGACCTTTGTGTCTTAAAATAACAAATGATTGTTGTTGTTGTTGTTACATAATTACCTATTTAAATATGTGTCATTTCATAGTTATTGAAATAGAATTGTTGTAGAATGTACAAAATCAAAGAAATTTGCAAGTGATTCCAAACTTTCGAGCGGTAGTGTATGTATAAATCATAATGATCAGATTGTCCCTGATGAGTAAGCCAAGGGCAACGTTGGCAAGGAAAACTCCCTGAGATGGCAGTAGGAAGAAACCTTGAGAGGAACCAGACTCAACAGGAAACCCATCCTCATTTGGGTGATAATGGATAGCAGGGATTGAGATGCAGTCAAAGTTCAATAAGAGGAGAGGAGATTAAGTTAATATGGAGTCCAGTTCGTTATTGGAATTTCGGTCCTGAATTATTAACTATTGCAACTGAAGTCACAAGTCATCAGGGAACAGCTGACCAGCCGAGTCCAGGACAGTCTTCATGGTAAAGTGGAACAGTGCAAAGTCACCCCACACATTCCAGGCAGATCACATGAGATCGCCAATCAGAAGTGGGGCACCAGGATGAGTCCGACAGATCTCAGTGTAATCACAGTCACACAATGTACAAGATAAATATATATTCAGTGTAGAGTGCAAGCAGAGACCTCAGCAGCACTAACTATGACAGCATAACTAAAAGACAGAGCCAGAAGAAAACCAGTCACTCCACTGTCAACAAATCTGAGTGATCAATGAGAGTGGGGAAGGCAGCACCTAAACATACCATATCACCATAATACTCTACGTCCATGAGTCCCCCAGATCTGCTCCTTCACTTAGGGCGAATCTATTTACAAAAATGCTTGGCTAAATATATACAGTAGGTTTTAGCCTAGATTTTTAACATTGAGACTGATTTAAACACTGGAAGGCTATTCTATAACTTTGGGGATTTGTAAGAAAAAGCTCTGGCCCCTGCTGTAGGTTTCATAATACAAGGTACTGACAAACAGCCTACATCCTTTGATCGGAGTCAATCAATACAAAATTCCACTGGGAGCCAATGCAGTGTGGTTAAGATAGGGGTGATCATAGTTGAACATCCAGACAGTAAGGCGTTACAATAGTCCAACTTAGAGGTAACAAAAAAAAAAATCTGCATCGTGTAGTATGCAATAACAATATTTTTCTTATTTTGGCA
This sequence comes from Clariallabes teugelsi, assembly GCA_030014215.1. Taxonomy (NCBI): domain Eukaryota; kingdom Metazoa; phylum Chordata; class Actinopteri; order Siluriformes; family Clariidae; genus Clariallabes; species Clariallabes teugelsi. The sequence continues at coordinate 38,026,899 of JAQMYG010000023.1, read as the reverse complement.
ATATTTCTGAGATGATGCTATCCTGGTGATATAATCTACAAATGAAATATTGGAATCTACTGTCACACCAACGTCCTTTACTGCTGCAAATGATGAAGCAGAAAGTCCATCCAGAGTTACTGTGTGATTAAAAAGCTTGCATGTGTGGTCCTATTACCAGTACTTCTGTCTTGTCAGGATTAAGCAGAAGGAAGTTAGTAGTCGAATATATCCAGTGTAATGTCCTTCACGCATTCCTCAACTTATTTAATCTGTTTTCTTTTTCTCATCTGGCTTTGCTGAGTCATATAACTGTGTGTCATCAGCATAAAAATGAAAGCTAATACCATGCTTATGATTTATGTTGCCCAGAGGAAGCATTAAGAAAGAAAATAGCAGTGGGCCTACAACCGAATCCTCTGGAACACCAAACTTCACATTAGTACACATAGAACACTGTTTGCATCTACAAACTGGTCATGATCAGTCAAATAAGATCTGAGCAAGGACAGGGTTGTTCCCTTAATTCCTACAACATTTTCTAAACTATCCAGGAGAATAGTATGATCAGTGGTGTCAAAAGCTCCATTAACACAAGCAGGGAGACTTAGGGCATTAGGCAGGGTACACCCTGGACAATCCACTGCAGGGACAAAACACACACACTACGGGCAATTTGGGAATGCCAATTAGCCTAACCTGCATATCTTTGGACCGTTGGAGGAAACCGGAGGAAACTCACCAAGCACGGGGAGAACATGCAAACTCCATGCACACAGAGACGGGAATCGAACTCGGACCCTGGAGGTGCAAGGCGACAGTGCTAACCACTACACCACCCTGATCAGCGGCCAGTAGGAGGTTATTTTCTACTTTAGCCAGCGCTGTCTCTGTTCTATGATGAGCTCTAAAACCTGACTGATACATTTAATCTGCTATTCCTATGTGGATATGAGCATAGCCACAGTGCTACAACCTTTTTCGAATCTTAGAGATAAAGTGGACGTTCAAAATTGGCCTATATTTGGACAGCTGACAGGGGTTTCTTAACTGCTAGGTTAAGGTGTTTTAGGGGTTCAGTAATTTCTGGCATTATTTGTTTAAGAAAGCATGTAGGTACAAGATCTAATACAATAGCTGATGATTTTGCCGAAGAGATTAGTGTAACTAATTCAGTCTCTTGTTGTCCTCACTACTGCAGGTTATTGATGTGCGGTTTCTGTGGTTGTCTTATTCCTGGTTCATTTTGCTACAGTATTAAATAAGAATCTACAATCTCCATATCAATTTAGTTTGACGCCATTTACGTTCTAGTATAACGGAATGTTGGCTCTAAATCGAGTTCTGTGCGGCCTGACGGGGACCCAATCACAGTTGATAACTCTGGGAGATTACTGATACAGCTCTGTGCAGTAGTTGATTGGAATGTACGTTTAATGTCGTAGCGAGATAACTGCAGACTGTAGAATTGTCACTATAATTTGTATATTTCATCTGAAGGTTAGTATTAAATCTAGAGTACGGCCTGCCTTATGAGTGATACACGGATTTATTCCTGAATGGACATAAATGCTTTTTTTTCCAGAGGGTCTGCTGGACTCCAGCAATTACCGCTTTGTCTACAGATACGACCAGGTTTGAGAGGAAATCTGCAAATTCAGAAAGAAATTCAGAGTGCGGCCCTGGGACCCTGCCCAGTCGATTGGCAGAATCGACTGGGCAGACTTATTATTTTGGGACTACGCTTGTTTTGTCAGTATGATAACTTCAAACGCATTACATTTGTCTGTGTTTTTGTACGGTGGTCAGATCATTATAAATAACTGCGACGCCTCCTCCTCTACCAGTTATCCGAGGCTGATGTGCGTATCTATATCCAGGAGAACTGGCGTCATTTAATGCTACATCGTCATTGAGTTTAATACATGGTCTGTTAAATACAGTACATCAAACTCTTGATCAGTGAGAGTTTCATTAACAATAAGTGCTTTGGGTATGAGAGGTCTAATATTTTACTGTTCTAGCTTCAGGCGTTTGTTCACACTAACACGCATGCACCAGGCAGAATCTGCGCCAGCATGTGAGCCTCGCAACAACAGTCGAATTCATTCGTTCAGTCGTCAGCAGTTTTATAGCCAGAGATGACAAATCGAGCTCTCACAAATGACATAAGACTCCATTTTGCAGAGACAATACCTACAAAATGTAGTGTAGGACCAGTCACAGTATTAAGAACACACACTGATGTTATACATCTGGCCTGCCTTACTCCTGCTAACACGAGCAAGCTGAGCCGAAATTAAAAACCCGGCTTATGCAAGATCAGTTCTGAAGCATTACATCACCGCTTCCTCCGGCAGGCAGAAGACGGACAACAGAACTAGAACACGTTGGTTGATACAGAAGTTGAAGACGTACGATCTATTTTTTTTTTTTAGGTTAGCGCCGAGGAAAGTGGAGCATCTGCCTCATCCGTTTGCTGAGTTTGTGTATGCCAGCGAACACCTGCTCGTTCGAGGGGCCTCGGCCGCTGTGTTCCGAGTACAGCGCAGTGACAATCTCCATAAATCAGCGCTCAGCCTCTTGGGGAACCAAGAGTCTCGGATGGTTTTGCTGGGTTTTTCAAGTGTCCCTTCAGCCTTCAAGAAGATCAGCAGCTGCTGCTGTGCTTACACAACTCAACATCACCACCTAGTGGTGGAAAAGACAGGTTGACAGGATCTCACTCAGACCAGAGACCTAATAAATTCCACACAGTGTCCTTAAAATTAGGAGCCCCGAACATATTCATGCCTAATCAGAATCAAAATGTTGTCTTAAATACCATGTTCTTTAAACTACAAAAAATAAATATGACTCCACGGTGAAATACAATACAATAACTAAATAAAACCCCAATGACTGACATTTTGTTTCTCAGGGTGGTTTTATTAGAATCATCCAACATCACCAGATTTTGTCTCAAATTCCAGGCTTGTACAGACAACTGTGGCATCCTAAAGAGAACACAAAAGCACTTCACAGCGAAGGGCGAGAAGAAGGAAAAAAAACAGCCCCTAATTTCTCATCAAGATCTCAAAATGGAGGTGTTACACTGAGGCACTGATCTACTGGACCCTTCAGGAGTCTGAGGATTAGATTTTTTTCTTTATTTTTTGCCTTTTTATTATTATTTTTTTTAAACGAATACATCATACAGATCCTGTATCGCAGTATTAAAAGTAAAGCAAAACTTCTTCAGTTCTTATTCTTTATATATCCCATGTAACACTAATGCATCCCGGTTTCTTTTTATACTGGGACGGTTTAGATAAATCAGGACACGCATATCCGTCTTGGCTATCCGTCTGAGGAAGCCATAAAGAACGATGAGATTAAGCCCCGCCTTGGGAAATTAATCGAATTTGTTTAACTGACTGTGCTGAAAGAGAGGGTTTAGGACAAGCTGACCACCTTCGACCCTCGTTTACAAATGAATAAATGAGATTACGCGTGGGAGGGTGATTTTTACAGAGAAGTGTACAAATCGGTTTATTTATCTGAACGGCTTTCGGGCTTCCTCGACTCGGTTTAAAGGGCTAATGAGGTAGGAGGGCAAGGGGGACGGCCAGCCGACAAGCCAAAGCAAAGCCTTTTAAAATACAACGCTGACACGAAGGAATGAAGTGGACGAACGCCATCATCCCATCGCTAGAGGTAAAAAAAAAAAACAATTAAAAAAAAAAACAGAATATTTGAGATACTAGGTGTTTACTGTAGCTAGAACTTCTTTTAACAATCCCACATCCGTACGTTCCTAGACGTCATGTTACAGACACTATAGCGTCTCCAAACCTGAGCATTGGGAGAATTACAGACATGGCATTTAAAAAAACAAACGAAAGGAAAAAAAAAAAAAAAAACAGGGAGGGGGAAGAGATGAGAAAACGGTTATCTGCGCCTCCCACGAACAGTCAACGTCTTGTCAAAAATTCATCCCTATGATAAAAAATAAAATAAAATCAAGTATATAGTAAAACACAGACGTTACATCTCTCCTTTAGTCATGTGATCAATGCATTGTCCTTCCATCACTACAGCCGAGATTAAAACATTACAGTATTTCACAGGCTGCATTTCACATCGTAAGCTTTAAAACTTAATACACTTTTTTTTTTGACATACAACAACTATTACCTTTTATCCTCTTTTTTTTTCTTTTTTTCTTCAGTGAAGCAACATGGTTAAATTAAGAGGTGAATATGAAAGTTACGGACCATGTGACCCTAGCATAAAAGTTATTTTAAAAAATTTCTTTTTTTTGTTGCAGTTTTTAATAATCTGATTGCGTGCACTTTAGTAGTTCATGTTGTGTGCATTGAGCAGCGAGTCGAGCATGTTGAACGTGTCTGCGTAGTCCATGTGTTGGCCGTTGAGCAGCAGAGGCGCCGCGCTCTCTGCGCTCGGCCCCTCCCCTGGCCTCCTGTCGATCTTCCCCAGTTGGGCGTGGCTGGGAGGGGGCATGGCGGCGGGGACGGAAGGGGCGTGGCTCTTGGACGAGCGATGCGCTTTGTAGTGGCTGCCGTGTGCGTGCGTGTGAGAGTGTGTGTGCGAGTGTGACGTGTCGTGTTTTGAAGCTCTGTGTTTCTCGCGGCCCGAGCGAGGGCTATGCCGGCTCTTACTGCCGCTCTCCGACATCTTGATCTTCATCTTCAGCTCCTCCTGACTCGCCGAGCCGTTTTCCGTGGAGGAAGAGGATGACGAGGGGTGACGCCGTTTCAGCGAGCCGCTCTTCATCTCCCGCTCCTGTCCGGGCTGAGCGTATTTGACCCGCGCCGTAGAGGAAGATGATGAGGACGACGATGAGGATGCCGATGACATCAGCACTGCCGATAAAGACGAGGACGAAGCCAGGGTGGCGGTTTCAGGCAGCAGGTGACTGTGTTTGCGGCGCTGCAGCTGCTCGGCCGCCTGCTTCTCCCTGTATTTCTCCAGACTGAGTTTATTGGTGGCCGTGTGTTGCGTCTTGCTGCTTATCGGTACGGCCTGTAAGCTCACGTGGGCGTCGGCCTGAACGTACGAGGAGCTCGGGTCGGCCAGGCCGTTGACGGTGTCTAACGGGAACAAAGCGGAGGGATCTGGATACAAGCCCATCAAATCAGTCTTATGGTCAACCAGCAGGCTGTCCTGGCTTGGGGAAGTCTGGAAGGAGCTCCCCACCGACTGGCTCTCCGTTTTGGACCTTTTGGCAGCTTGAGTGGCCTAGAAACAGTAAATGCACAGAAGGAGGGGGGGGAGGGGGGTCAACTTTATCAAGCTTAAGCTACAAACTCTAAATGAGAGAATTTTTAAAAGTCTTCAAAATCTAAATAAGATGTGAGCTGATCACATACCCGCCAGTTTCTGATCCTTTTCAACCTGCTGGGCGTCTTCTCCAAAATCTGAAGGAACTCGTGCGTTAACTCTGGAAACAGAGGGAATGGGCATTTACAGATTGAGTGTGACAAGTCTACTGTATTCTAGACAGACGGACATTAATGGCAGACCAGTGGCTCGCTTAACTGAAGCTGCTCATTTCCATTTAAACACTGAAAACAGACAGACCCGCATTTTACTCCGATTAGACCTCACGTTACAAACACCGACAGGTGAAATGAATAACATCGATTACCTTGTTACAAAGGCAACTGTCACAGGGAGGGGATACATTAGGCATCAAATGAAATGTCACTTCTCATAGTTCTCAAATTGTGACATCTAGACCAGAGTATTTCCATAACGTCATGTATTGTGGTGTGTTCCTGGTGTCCAGTGATTTTAGAACCTACCACAAGCCGTGGAAGGGACGACAACCGGTAAATCAGTGACGGGGTCATGAGCACCCAAACTGAGCTAAGCAGAATATTTTAAAGATGATAACGAGGTATGAAAAAACAAAAACAAACAACAACAAAAAAAAAAACAATTCAGTGACGTATAGGGATTCTTTTCATGTGGCAAATCACCACACTGAAAAAATTATGTAGAAAAAAAGTAGATTAGATTTCTGTGTCATTTATATACATGTTTTCATTTGATGTAACATGCTGCAGTTCCTCTATGATCCTACAGGTGGGGCAGTCAAAACTATTCACACAATGGCAGGCACCACAGCATGGGGGTGTATCTCAAAAAATTAGAATATTACTAAAGACCAATTTAAAAACAACAACAACAACAACAAAAAAAGGTTTTTAACACAGAAATGTTGGACTATTGAAAAGTATGAACATGTACAGAACTTAATATTTGGTCTGAGCTCCCTTTCCATGAATTACTGCAGCAATGCAGCGTGGCAGGGAGGTCATCAGTCTGTTGCACTGCTGACATGTTATGGAAGTCCAGGTTGCTCCGATAGCGGCCTTCAGCTCTTCTGTGTTGTCAGGTCTGGTGTCTCGTATCGTCTTCTTCACAATAGATTCTCTATGGGGTTTAGGTCGGGCGAGTTTGCTGTCCAATCTAGCACAGGGTCTTTAAACCAGGTATTAGTACTTTTGGCCGTGTGGGCAGTTGCCAAGTCCTGCTGGAAAATTAAATCAGCATCTCCATAAAGCTGGTCAGCAGAGGGAAGTAAGCATGAAGTGCTCTAAAACCTCCTGGTAGACGGCTACGCTGACTTTGGACCTGATACAACACAGTGGACCAACACCAGCAGATGACACGGCTCCCCAAACCACCACTGACTGTATAAACTTTACACTGGACACAAGCAGCTTGGATTCTGTGCTTCTCCTCTCTTCCTCCAGACTCTGGCCCACTGAGCAACTGTCCAGCCCTTTTCGTCCTTAGACTAAGTAAGACGCCCCTGACGTTGTCTCTGGTTCAAGATTGACTCAACACAATGAATGTGATAGTTGCAGCCCGTGTCCTGGACACATCTATGCGTGGTGGCTCTTGAAGCACTGACTCCAGCTGTAGTCCACTCATGTTGAATCTCCCTTAAATTCTTTTACTGAATACTACTGAACGAGACAGAGACCATTTAAAGGCTCAGGAAACCTTTCCAGGTGTTTTGAGTTAATTAGCTGATTAGAGTATGACACCATGAGTCTCCAATACTCAACTTTATTATTTTTTTTATACTTTCTTTTAACTTTGAACTTGGAGATAGTGAATTTTGGGTTTTCATTAGCTGCAATCCATAATCATCAAAACTAAAACACTTGAAATAGATCAGTCTGTGTGTAATGAATCTATATAACGAGTTTCACCTTTTAAATTGAAAACTGCTGCAGTTCCTCTATGATCCTACAGGTGGATCAAAACTATTCACACACTGGCAGACACTACAGCATTGTGTGTGAACAGATATAAACTATATGCTTAGTATTAATCTGTGTTTTTAAGAGAAGACTACTCACGGTCTAGCAGCTGCAGAGTGACTGTGGGATCCAGATACTCCCACCAGTGTTTACCGTCCGACGAGATGGGGATCTTCCATTTGGACCACTTGCAGGTCAGATGGATGCACACACACGCCACCACTGTGGGTCTGTACTGCAGGCAGAACGTGGTCAGGTGCAAACTGCAGGACACACAGAAAGAGACACAAAAAAAAGGGAAGACTCGCTTATTGTGGGCCTTTTGTCATTAATGTTAAAATGAAGTAAGCAATATTTGTGACGATAAACGTCATTCGTTCAAAAGTTGTGGTTCTGAGACTGATGAGGATCTCGCTAGCTTCAGAGTGTGTGAGACCACAGTGAATAAACCCATATGAGAACCAGGGCTTTTGTAGATACACGAGTAACTGTTGCAATGATCTACATAATACAAGACTACTGTATGGGAAACTTCAGGCATTTCACATTACAATTAAAACCGAGATCAGAACCGTCCAGCGCATTATTAAAACCTGGAAGAATAGCGCTGAACCGTTGAAATTGTGGAAGAAATGTGGTCAGGGGGAAAAAAGAAAAGAATAAAGATGATGACTTGAGAAGTTACGTCAGTCAAAAAAAAACACAAAAAAAAAACACGGTAAACCTACAGCAGAAATCAAGAGTCATGTTTAATACCGATATGATTCAATGTGATGAGAACTCTCAGGCTTGGACCTAAACAGCTGTGTGGTCACTTGTCAGCAGTGAGGCTAATCAGGAAACAAAACCTTAAATGGGCGAGACAGCATAAAGATTAGACTTTGGCTTGATGGAAAAAGGTTATGAGGTCTGACGAGTCCAGAATTCAGAGTGATGGGTGTGTCAGGGTGAGAAAGGACGCACATGCACCCATCGTTTCAACTGTATCTGATATGGGGTCACATCAGCACAATAAATTGACTGGAAGCAAGGGAGAACATGGTTTGTTAAAATTACTTATAATTAAAAATATAAAACCTGGGATTGAATCAATATTCACCCCGTTGATGTGAAACCCCTTAAAATTCACTGATACATGCAGTTACTATCAGAAATCACAAAGCTGAATTTAGTCAATTAAGGTGTCATGTGACTGGTTAATCACCAGACTGGAGAGACTAATGGGAATTAGGGCTGCACGATACATCGTTTCAGCATCGTCATCGCGATGTACGCATGCGCGGTAGTCACATCACGGCAGTCACGATGCAGGGCAAAATAAAATAAAAAAAAACTGTGTCTGATTTAAAAATGTACTTTCTATATTTCTAAACTTGCTATTCACGGATCCATATTTGTCTAATATAAAGTAATTAACTCATATTTAAGGGTTCTTTAAAAACTACAAAGCACACGTTGCTTCACCTACTTCATACATGCAGTCTCTGCGTGCGCATGGCGAAATGAGCGCGGGACGGGAGAAAAGCGCCGAAATGGAAGATTTGGTCGCAA
>JAQMYG010000023.1:37965634-37979475 GCA_030014215.1 Clariallabes teugelsi | reverse complement strand
ACAACATGCATGAGGAATCACAAAGGAGTTTTCATTTTCTGCAATGGAAAAGTACTCGAACTAGTAACTTTTATCAGGAAGTAACGCAGTAATGTAACTGATTACTTTTTAAAGACAGTAATTTTGTAATGTAATTGGTTACTTTAAAAAGTAACGTCCCCCAACACTGGTCATAACACAGATGATGTGTCTGAAAGCTCTCAGATCGCAGACTCAGCGCTCTTTTGAAAATTCTGCCGAGTGCATTTGAAATATTATGGTTGTGGTGAAGTCAAAAACACGATGCTGGGTTACATTACAAGCTCAAGATTCAGGGATACAGAATTAAAAGCAAAACCAACCAACCGACATAGCAACCTCTTAGAAAAAAAAAAACTCTTTAAGGAATGGGGATCCAAGGTTTGAGATTTTACACAAATAGTATTTTGGTATGTATTCCAAATATTAATGAGAAAGATTAATGAACACTAAACATGATAAAAACAAAAGATAATACAGCTCATTATAATATGCTTTATTATACAACAGTAAGTTCTGACTGAGTAATCTAATTGGACAAGAGACATTCCATGAGTGGTGATAATAGAGCATAACAGCACTGGGACTTTATATTTATATGTATCACACTGCGTCACAGGTGTTCTAACAATTGTTAATCATGTTACATAGTGCACTACCTTTCCATTTAACACTATTTGGGGTTTAGCCACAAAACACGGAAGATATAATACTTTAAAGTGGAATAAGTGGAAATATTAAGTAAATTTCTCATTTTTTGGTTACATAGTGAGAACTTGAAGGTAAGAACTTGAAACTACTTTCACCCCTGTTAATCACAAAACATGGGTGTTGCTCACTAACTGTCGCTCGCTAGCTCTGCCATTTGCGGTTAGTTAGTTCCACTAGTGGTGGAAGGAGCAAAATAACTGGTTAAATGAAAAAAAAAATCATAATCTGTTTATAATAAATGGAGTTTGTAGACTAGACGTAATAAAAGCAATATCGCACTCTCTCTCGCGTGATATTGATTCATTTTATTGCTGTAAACGTGTGCTGTGTCTAGGCAGGATGCATGTATGGGTGTGAGTTCAGTAAAGAGATGAAATCACAAGTTAATAAATCAATGGGTGTAGAGAGAGAGAGAGACAGAGTGAGCACCAAAACCCAAATCAAGGCACGAAAGGCGAATCTGTGATTTTATTTTTGACTGAAACTGTTTGCCTATCAGCAATCAAAAACTGTCATAAAACCACTGAAAATGTTCTAAGAAATTCACACAATTAGTAAACACAACCGGATGATTTTAATCACATTGGATGAACGTCATTGAAGTTTCCCTAGACGCTGATAGTTTTATCGTTTCCGTCTTTGTGTCTTTCCCTGATAAAACAGTGATAAAACTTTAAAACCAGTTTAGATCTCCTCTTCGCTTTTGAAGTTAGGAACATTCTCGCAAGCATACTAATTAGGCATGAATTGTACCCTTTGGGACGTAGTCTAGTTACAGTCCACTGGATATTCATTCATCATGTTAGTCTTAAATAATTCCCTTTCTTTCTTTCTTTCTTTCTTTTTAAAAAGGAAAGCAGCAGCACTGTAAAGCTATAGAGTGAGGGTCAAGGGTTCGATTCTCGCCTCGGAGTCTGTGTGCATGGAGTTAGCATGTTCCCCCTTGCTTGGTGGGTTTCCTTAGACGCCCTGGTTAGATCCTACAGTCCAAAGACATGCAGATTGCCTGTAGTGTGTGAATGAACACCCGTACAGAGTGTCTCCCGCTTCGTGCCCTAAATCTCCTGGGAAAGGATCCAGGCCCTCCTCGACCCTGTATACAGGATAAAGCGGTGTAGACGATGAATGAGTGAGTGTGTAAGTATGGGTGGTTCAATTTGCACAAGTTGGTAGAGAATAGATTTGAGTGCTGGTTGAAGCTTTTCTTTACACATCTTTATCCACTGGTGGTGTATCTCCACCATATCAGTGGTGTATCTCCATAATGATTCTGTAGCACAGTATGAGACCATCAACTGCAACAAAGGGGATAAAAAAGTTGCGCCCGCTTTTCCGTTACTTTTGGTACAATCCTCATATAAAACCAAAGTTTTTTTTTTTAATTCCTTATTTATACAAATATCTTTGATGGTATGAAAAACATGTCAGTCATTTTATAGACACCTTAAGGCCTAGCGTACTGTACTGTAGATTCTGAGTTTCATGAACATGAGTGTGAATGGGCTTAAAACCTGTTGAATATGTTGAACCTGCTTTAAGACTGCGTAAGAATACACTGCAGATCAGACTTATGAGCTTTGGTTAAGATGTGTGTGTGTGTGTGTGTGTGTGGTTTGAGTATATATCTAGAGACATGAGTTTCAATGAGTTGCATCATTACTAGCAGTTTCAGAGCCGCAGGTTGCGCGTCACTATCTAGCCCGACGCAACTAGTCTAGCGTGACACATTCTAGCTGAAAGAACATGACCAATCCATACCAATCCGTTCCAATCCATACCAAAACATGACTAATCCATACCGATGTTCGGATGTGTATGAGAATGATTATGATTTTGAAAGAAGCTTTATCCAGAGAAAAGCCACGTATTGACCTGTTACACCCTATTGATGCACACAAGCTTCCGTACTGCGCACTGTCGGGTCCAGAATCGAATACTTAACCTGAGCAACGAGTGCACTTTAAGAATCGGTATATCCTGGTTCATCCCAAAGCAGCAAAGCCACAAAAAATAAACTGATTTATTTGCTTGATGATTTTTTTTTTTTTGCCTTTAACAATGGAAAAGATGACCGGTTGACTACCTTTCTGAATTATTAGTCAGCTGATGAAAATGAATAGTCATGCCACTGACATGGTGCTAACCGATACTTTATGGATGGCTCTTTAAATGCAGACAACAAGATCTAGAATGTTTCATCAGGGAGTCTGGTTTTCATACATTCATACAGATTTCCTGTGGATATGCAACTGTCACAATATTTTTTTTTCATAAAGGGAACAGCTAGACATGTCAGAGTACTTTAAATGATAAATCCTATTTTGTCTTATTAATATATAATAATAAACTAGCGTTAGTACTAGACGGGAAAAGAGTTTGTAGAAATAGTTTAAAGGTTAAAGCTAAAAATAAGCTGATCAGCTTTAATGTAATCACTGATGTTATTATTTTAGGTTGAAGTCTGTCTGTCTGTCTTTCTGATCTAACTTAATAAAATGTTGTAAATTTTGTAAGGTATCTTACTTCTTGTTTACGCTAAGTTGTACTTCTTTCGTCATCAGCCAAATACACTCCCTGTTCGGTAATCAGAGAGTGAATCACAGATGAGAAATCGAAAAAGTAAATCAGATAAGGATTAAGTTTTGTCCCAGAATAACTTCAGTGCTGTTATTTCAGCGAAAGTGAAAATATGAACTAATACCAGTAAAAATATTCAGCTTATCTTTTCTAATTAATATCTATAGGTGCAGGTGTTTGTTTACATTGAGCGAGTAGTGCATTAATAACTTATTTTCAAGTAGATTATTAAAATCTGGCACATAACTTTTCATAACATCACTTTTACTTAACATTCTGATTTCACTTATGGTGCAGGTTAAACTTTAACCAGATATCTAAGTACTGCAAAAAGTTTCAATAAATTCTGTCCAGCAGTTGATTTAAGACGCGCCCACAGTTTGACGCGTGAGCAGAAAACCGCTTATAATTTTCTTTCTACTCAACATTTTGATTTCATTCATGGCACAGGTTTAACTTCAGGCAAATACCCAATGACTGGCAAAGTTTCATTAAATTCTGGTCATCCAGTTTTGTGTGATGCTGTGCCAAAATCTGGCTGGACAGACATACAGACATACAGACAGAAAAATGTCTGGTTTCTGGTCCTCTAATGTATGAAACGTGAAGATATCATCGAAAGAGTGAGTTCTGACCAATGTACAGACAAAACCTTTCTTTTATTTATGTAGATTTACTATAATCAATGGCAGGTTTTTTTCACGGAGGCTTGGTAAGCATATGGTAAAATGGTTGTACCATTGAGACCCGGGTTTAGATCACAACCAGGGCACAGGCTTTCTTGCAGATAGAACGAGAGAAAAAGCCACTATCAGCCATATTGTACTTCATTTGACAGATAATAAATAATAAGTCGTGTTTTGAAGTCATGTTTGCATCATGGTATTGGAGCCATTAGTTCTTCGTCATTTAGACGTCATTTCATCAAAGTAATTCAAACGTTCAGAAACAACAGCGTCCCAATGTCCGTAACATTGCCAAATTAACATCGCCACAACGTTTGGACAAACTGAAAGTCCTTCTGAGCTAGCCTGGAGTACGTTGCATTAAAAGCAACCCTCTAACGTACAGTGTGTATGTGACTCTTTGTTCACAGTGAGCAGGAAGTCTTTTAGTGGTGCTTTGAGCTCAGTGCAGTGAGTGCAGCCATTTTATTAGTATTGACTCTCGCAAATTGAGTCACTCACTCAAATTACAAAGGATCAGCCTTGGTCACATGATCATCGTCATCTTATTTTTGTACAAATCGTGTCTCTACTTTACATTTTCACTCAGTTCCACTCAGTAAGTCATTGTTTAAATACAGTTCATTTCCATAATTAACAGCACTAGCAGTGTAAAGCTTTGTTGTAGCTGGTTTGATTTGATCAAATCGTTTGATCCTGGTCAAAGCAGACTTCTGATGCGAACATTTTGTCATCTTTTCCAGCTGTTTCTACGATGAGAAGCAGCGCCTCCGCGTTCGGCTTTGCTGTGAGTAACTCTATTTTTACCCAAACACTTCTTTCCCCCCCTCACATCACATTAAGGATATTTTTGCACCTGTGGTTCGCACCGATCAATCGTTTGTGTGTTGCGTTGCAGTTTGACGCCACACTAGACGTCCTGAGCTCCATCATCGTGGTGTGGCGTTACAGCAACGCAGCGGCCGTGCACTCGGCACACAGAGAGCACATGTGAGTACCGAGACCATACCGGCGCTTAAAAGTGTTTGAAGTGGATTTTGTCTCTCTTCTATTCAGAGAACTGAGAATCAAAGCCGCATTTGGTTGCTATTGGACACATAAGATGCCAAAGCAGCTCAGATATAAGCAGCCACATGCACACAGCTTTAACAGCATTTGGAATATAGGCCAGTGCTTGTATGATATTTTTGTTTTATGCCTTAGCTATGAACTTTGCTCTAAGACACAGCTTCATTAATGTTGAATCGTGATCCCGCCCAGGCAATCAGATTCGGATGAGTTGATCGCCATCATTCCATGGTGTTATGTGAACCAGGATTACGCCGTTACTCATTTACTGAACAGTGAGTAAGGTTAAACATAGCCTTGCTCAAACCAATGGGAATCATCCAGCAGGACCAGTCTACTGGTCAGCTCAGGCAGCGGGAGGTATTCGCAAATATCCTTGCATAAGACAACCATATGTTTTTATAGTCAAATAAAAGACACATGGCGGCACGGTGGTGTGGTGGCCTCGCACCTCCAGATTCGATTCCTGTCTCAGGTCTGTGTGTGTGTGTGTGTGTGTGTGTGGAGTTTCCATGTATTTGGTGGGTTTCCTCCTGGTACTCCGGGTTCCTCCCATGATCCGAAGACATGCAGATTAGGCTAATTAGTCTTCCCAAATATCCTGTAGTATGTATGAGTTTGTTTGTGCTCCGCGATGGATTGGCACCCTGTTCAGGGTGCAACCTGCTTCGTGCCCTAAGTCTCCTGGGATAGGCTCAAGGCGACTCAAGGTGACCCTGTACACACAATAAAGCAAAAAAGAAAATGAATGAATAAATAAAATAAGGAAATGTGTAACTGATTAAATTTCTTGTGTGACCTCTAGTGGCAAGCAGGGGTATTGTCTTGGCGTGTTACGACAGAAGGTGTATACTGTATATAAGATAGACACATGAAACGTTAGTTTCAAAGCTAGCTACCAAAGCTAGTTTTACACATATACTTAAAGTGAGTTCGCTAGACATTAAGCTAAAACAGCAGGCACAATTCATTTAAAAGGAAGATCTACTGTACCAGTGGGTAGCGCTTTTTCTTCACACTTACAGGGTTGTGGGTTCGAATCTCAACTCTGGTCTCTGTGCATGTTCTCTCTATGCATGTGTTTAGAAGGTTTCCATCGGGTGCTTTAGTTTTTCAGTTCCAAGACGTGTATTGTAGGCTGATTGGTGTTTATGCTTGTGATGTGTGAAAGGTTGGAACTCCATCCAGTGTGACCAATGCTTCCAGACCTCACAGACCCGTAAGTGATATGAAAAATAGAGCGAGGTTTTTTTCTTCGCTGGGGAAAGAGGGGCGTTCAAGTCAAACTGGGACTCTTGATAGAAAGTAGAATGTTTTTCTCAGTACGCCAGAGCCTTGAACGGACTGCCTGCTTCATATCTGAAGCGCTGGCCTCCCAGGAACTCCTTTAATGGCCCAAACATGTGGAAATGGCTTGGAGTGAGGGCAGAACTGTACGGTGGGATGTGACAATAACTCCCAGGTGAGTTCCTATTATGTGCAGGTGGTGTTGGTGAATAATTGTGTGTTCACACAGACAGATGCGTCTCTTCTGCTGATTTTAAGGATCAGGCATCTTCTGTAAATGTCAACCGGATTTCATGTTTCCATCACCACAAATCCTGGTTTGACTTGAACACACCGTGTAGTATAAAATCGATAAAAATAATAATAAAGGGATTATGTGTGTAGATTTACTGCTTTCAGTTTATAAAAATGTATTTGGGACATGCTGCTTTTTTGGGATGTAAGGTTTATTTCTCTTTTACTCTTTATCCAGTTATAGGGTTAGGGTTACAGTTACCATAACCCTAACCCCTATGTAGTTACACATAAAACAAGCAGGTTTTTATGGTTAAGGTTTACATTATGTTTTATAGAAACTGGAAATCAGTCCTGAAGGCTTTCCTTGATCAAGGTTAAAGAATATCTGTGTGTACTCTGGAGGCTCCTTCAAAAACGCTAAATAAAGATAAGGGGCATTTATCCATAAGAAATTAAATGTTGCCCTGGACTGAGTGCCAATCCATCGCAGAACACACACACTTTTACACACACACACACTCATACACACACTATGGGCAGTTTGGGAATGCCAGTTAGCCAAGTCTGCATATCTTTGGACTGTGGGAGGAAACCGGAGTACCCAGAGGAAACCCACCAAGCACTGGGAGAACATGCAAACTCCATGGGCACAGACCCTGAGGTGGGAGCCTGGTGGGAATCGAACCTGGCCCCTGGAGGTGCAAAGCGCTAACCACTAAGCCACCGTGCTGCATAATTAAACAACAGCCTCAATTAAATACTGAATATATGTTTAGTTCATGTCCATCACAGTGAATGTGGACGATCACCTCTATTACTCAAAAAGATGGGGGAGAAGAGTCAGGTGGCTTGTGTCTCATGGGGCAAAGGAAAAGCGGCATTCAGTTAGAAGCTGGACCTCTTAGATGCACGCTCTCCTGTGGGTGGTAGTCGATCCAGTGAGTGTTATCAGAGCCGGGCGAGAGAATAGCAGCGACTAAAGGTCAGCCAGGCTTTTGTGTGCTAAGTGAAAGACTGGGAAGTGGAGGACAAGCAGAGACAGATGGAGGAGAAAAAAAGAGAGGAGTGAAGAAATGCATGCTAGGAGCTCGAAGCGAGCCACAGTCTCCTGAGGATTCTGTGGAGAAGCAGAACGGAGATGGGGATGGGGGAGAGAGAGAGAGAGAGAGATGAGACATGACACAGCTGAGCCTGGAACCTGAGATGTAGTTTAGTGTAGTGCGTTCCTGTCACACGGTGAGTGGAAAGGAAAGGGAAGAAAAGTGTCGATTCGGTTCTGGCAGCTCTGTAGCGTGGAAGTTGAACATTCTCCAGCTTTCTCGTTATAGCTCCGTTTAAACATGGCTGTGCTCGGGTTGCAGTCGTTGAAGCACCAGGAGTCTCTTTCGCCAGGAAAAAAATAAATAAAAATGATGCAGGCAGATGGGCAGAGAACAAGACAGAGAAAGAGAGGAAGAGAGTGTAGAACCAGGCTCTCTGAAAGGCACACTAGAGCCTCGTGAGTGGCTGTGGCTCGTTTAAACAGCCTCTAATGACAGGAGCGGGTTGTCCATGTCACTTGCTTCATTAGCCAGCAGATTTATGCACACACACACACACACACACACACACACACATTTGCAAGTGAGTGATGAGGTGAGTGAGCGAACGGAGAAAACACTGGACGGAGCAATGAAGCTATGTGAGGAATGATGCAGATTAGGGACTGAGGAAAAAACTGAGTCAATAGTGTAATTTGAATGAGGCAGCCTCGAGGACAAGGAACTGAGGATGATGAAGAGTGAGGGTCGGGGTTACCATAACGACAAGTGTCAAGGGGGTATTTTTCGGTGTTAGCGAACGTCTGAGTTGAGATTTCCGTTGCTTAGCACAGTTGTGAGCTAATCAGCAACGCTAAAGAGTATAAAGCTTTCATCATAATGAGGAGAAATTCTGTCGTCTGATCAACCCAGCTCATTGTTAAGCTAACGTCGGCCTCTTTTCGATGTTGTTACATTTTCTCATTTCATTGTGGTGTATTTTTCCCCCAGCATACTCTCACACCTTTCGATTTCCTGTTAGCATGGCTGTGTTTTCTGATTCGCTGTTTAGTTAATCATTTATAATTAATTATAAGACAATTTATTTTCCTCTGTTTAATTTCTATTTAAGCAGTTCTGGCAGGACAATGCAGTGTTCCTCACTCACCTTACACTGATACAGGATTACACTGTAGGCTGGCTGAATCAGTCTGGAGTTCATGAAAGGAATCAGCTGTACGAAATGTTTCCTATGATAAACTAGATTACATTCCATAATATACCTCAGTATGCAGCATAGGACTTTATAGAACTTTGTAGGACTTTGTAGGTAGGTAATATGCCACTTCCTTGAGTAACTTCCATGTTAATTCTAAGGTGTGTACCACCGTACTTTGGTGAATACCGTATTGGTGAAATTCAGCAGGTATCTAATACTGTGTGGTACTGCATGGTTGTACATACGGTACCATATTGGACATGTTCCATCCATCCGTCTAGGAACCTCTGTAGCCCAATGAGGGACGGTGGAGGCCAGTGGTGACCATTGTATTTATTCCCATTTTTACAACCGTGATAGGACCTCAGGTCAACATTCACACATGCATTCAAACACTACGGGCAATTTGGGAATGGCAGTTAGCATAATCTGCATGTCTTTGGACTGTGGGATAAGGGACCCAGAGGAAACCCACCAAGCAATGGGAGAACATGCAAACTATGGTAGAACCATGTACCATATTATATATATTATACTGTACATGTGTCATTGCACTATGCTGGAACCATGGACTGTAGTGTGGTAAATGTAATATATCGGCAAATAAGCACCATGGTACTGTCAAAAATACCATGACACTATATATGATAGTACAAGTATCACTGGACCAGCATGGTGCCTATATCAGGGTATATTTCTAATATTATTAATTATGTAAGGAGGATAGCTAGTTAAGGATAGCTAAGCTAATATTAGCATATATTTGCATTATCGAGGTTAGCACTCTGCACTAGCTGCTGGTCAATATCGACTGCTCATGCAAGTGGATAAGGTTCATTTATATATGGATATAGATATACTGTATGAATTTCTCAATTCAGAGAAATATCTAAAAATACAATGTGCATTGCCTGAACTGCAGATGCGCCCTCTTGTGGTGTACATGGTAATAGAGCTACAGAGGAATATGACTTAAAACAAGCATTATTGTTAATAATATATTAATCGGTTAAGTTATTTCTGACAATTAATCAAATAGAGGTTTATCAATAACATTCCTAATTCATACAGGACAATAAATGACTCAGCAAGAAAAAGGTCATCATGGCTGAATCTCTTTCCCCTCCTATAGCATTATATTAACACTCCTATTCAACCTATTCACCCTCTTATTGTAATTCTTTTTTTTTATTATGATGCTGTCTGTTACCTTTCTGCCATATTTCTTAATAATCCTGTTTTTTTCCTGCTCATTTGTTCTGAATATTCCAGTCAGACTGACTTGTACTTTATTCTGAGTTTATTAAATGTGATTGAGTATTGTTGGAATAATTAACATGTTGTTAGGATTGGATGGATTTAAACCTTGTGGAGGAGAGGACAAAGCGAGCAGCAAACCCACCTGTACGTTACTTACAGTTAAAGCGTACACAATGTTCCCTGTGAGGTGTACATTACGCTTTGGTTGGAGGAGAGACTAAATCCTCAGAGCCTCTTTGAAAGTCTCAGATATCAGAGTTTGAGAGATGAAGCTTTGACCTTTGGATCACAACCGCATCACCTGGTGGCTTCTTCTCAAGCCCTAATTATTGTGTTAGAATAAATCTTCCTTAACCAGACCAGCATTCTTCCCAGGAGCCTGTGTGGATATTTTTTTGTTTGGTGAGCCAGTGCGGAAAAGGTCAATAAAGGTCAGGCAGGAAGGAGACAGAGAAACGTGTAGAATACACACACTGTGCTCATTTCAAGCATGTGCCGCCTCTCAGACATCGGTGATCCTAATGATTTCTGGAGCGTAAATGAAACTTTTATTGATCAAACTGGGAGAGAAGCTTCTAGCTGTGCTTGTTCAGGTTAAACAGTAGCTTGGTTTTGAGGACGAATGTGAAAGAAATGGAAGTGATTAAATCAGTATGACATCTGGGTAGGTCTGTAGCAGTAAGAAGACATTTCAGGATCAATGCTGGAGGAATAATCTGAACCCCATTGTCTATGAAGCCCTAGATTGTCCCGAATTGCAATTAGTAGTGAGCTAATGAGATCCTGACAGAAGAGAAAAAGAATTTGAACAGTTTAGAATCTTATATTACTTATATTTTTAACATAAAAATAGTTGCTGTTAAAAAAAAAAAAAAAAAAAGAAATCCTAAAATGGTCTCAATATGAGGGCTGTTCAAGTCAAACTGGGACTTGTGATAAAATTTCTGATTTAACAAAAAATGGTGCAAACGGTTTAAAGAATGTCCGTGAATGGCGATCCCAATGAATAATGATTCTTGAAAAATGGCGGATAACTTGTGGAATCTGCCTGCGCGAACTATACACACAGTCATTCACCAACACCACGTTACAGGAACTCTTCTGGGAGTTATTGCTGCATCCCCAAGTACAGTCCTGACTTCGTTCCAAGCCATTTCTACATGTTCAGGCTATTAAAGGAGTTCCTGGGAGGCCAGCGTTTCAGACGTGAAGCAGGCAGTCCATCATGACTGTGGTGTACTGAGGAATCATTCTACCTTGATGGTGTCCAAGCACTAGTGAAAAGCTGGGATAAGTGCATTAGTGTAGCAGAGGATTATATGGAGAAATAAAGGGAGTTTTTACTCTAATAACTGCGTTCTGTTATTTTGTGCAAAAGTCCCGGGTTTGACTTGAACACGATCATATATTTTCATGTCATTTTTGACAATATCAGTGTTACAGTATCAGCATCATATCGCCCAGCTCTACTTGAACCTTCGAGCTAGTTTTCTATGTATTAATAATTAGGAAGCTTTATGAAATAAAGTAGGCGTAATGATAAATATAAACCTTGTTAGAACACAGGCAGTAGTCCGCTTCTTCTTCTGGAAGGATACCTGGCAGCACTTTGCATAAATACATGCCATTACATGGCTGTCAGGATGTTTTAAATCCTTTTTTTTGTTGTTGTTTTACTGGAACAGTGTGTATTATTATAACCGTCAGAAATAGACGAGTGGAGAACAGAGAAAACAACAACAACAACAACAAGATCAATTACAGCTGAATAGAGTGAGCGGGAGTGAAGGGGTGCCCTAGGTTTATTAAGACTTGACTAATGCTCACTCTGAACTAACAAACAGTGTAAACACACTCCCTGCCCAACCTTTCATAATTGGACCATCTGACAACACGCACACATTTTATGTCTCTTCTGGTCCGACTGAATTAAATCCAGCGCAGTTAAATCCCCAAATACTCGCTGGCAGGATGAGTTTGTGTGGGCGTGCGCGAATGTCATTAGTGAAAGAACTTTGACTGCAAAGGTTTCAAAAGCAAAGCTAATTATTCCCCATCAGTGTTCAGCCACGATGAGTCTGAGCAAACAGCTCAGCTATCAGCCGGAGAGCTGGTAAGACCCGTCTTCTTCAGAGGGAAAGGTATTTTCTGTCAGCACAAGGTCTTACTGCCAGACTGGTAGCACATTAGACAATTTGAGCTCATGTCCTCTTACGGCGCTGTATTAAACTCCGGGGTTAATGTGATTGTGACTCATTGTGAAGTGGAATAAAACGACACCTCCGTTTTTCATCTCAGCTCATTGGACTCCCTTTAAGCTGGTGGCTTTGCAGCAGCTGTGTTTTCCTCGACTCAAAATTAATTTAATTTTATACAGCATTCATTAGTGCAGTGGAACAAAACAACAGCACACACACACACACATCTTAAGTAATCATTTTACTGATCAGGGTCGAACCAGTCCAGTCAATCCAGTCCACAAAAAAAAAAAACCCCAGAGACCCCAGAGCAAACCCTTGAGGATAACATGCAAAACTCAACCCAGTGACCCTGAGATAAAGCAAGCACTCAAACACATTAAGCCTCGTTAAAGAGACCTGGAATGAAACATGCCTTTTTATAATCATGATATAATGTGTGTGATAAGATACGATAAGATTCTTCTTATTGTCATTATATTGGCTACAGTGAATTTCACATGGTGTGTTTTTTATAAAACCTGAGAATAAAAGGAGAGGCCAGAAAACATGTGCGAAAATACTGTAAGTACAAGCAGCTTAATGAATAAAGATCAGGATACTTTAGAGGAAAGAAAAGCATTTTGTGACATGTGATTGGCTTTACAGATTTAGGACACAGCTCACATAGGATCGTCCCAGAGAAAAAATTAGAACCGTATTGGCCTGAACTGTAAACCCAACAGCAGAGGTTTAAACAGAGAGTGGTTAGGGTGTGTATCATCTCCGGTTATGTGGCTTAACTTCTTCCTCAATCAGAGAATACTAGAGCTGAGCAACAAGCTGTGGCAGGGGTATTTTCTTATATGAGGTCACATTAGGGGAAAAATCCAATCTGCTTGTTTAAGTAATAAAGTAAATTTTGCATAAAAGTTCTCTCTCTCACACACAGTATACTGTACATGCACCATCGCCACTATATACTATACCCTGATGTTACCTGTAATGTACAGTATATATATAACCAAGCTGCCAACCTGATCACATTAAGAAAAAAGTTCATTTGTATTTGTAATGTTAGCCTGACTATCGTGACATCGGTCACAAAAATGCACACCAGAAGTACGATTACTCAACATTAAGGTACTATCTATTTTTGTTAATAATCAAGGCCAAGGTTTTTAAACAGTAAAAGAAATTATCATAAATCAAGTTGGTATTGTCACGTACTGTTGGATGTTGGACTGTGGGTGTGGGTGAGGCATAGGCGCAGAGGAGGTTAAGGTGTAACAAAAAAAGTCTTTAATAATAATAATGAAACAACCAAACAAAACATGAACTGAGGAAGTTGGCATAAAACGTGGAGCATGCTATCAATAGAACTTAAAACACAAACACACAGACTAGGGATTGCACACTCTAATATACAATACTGACATGGGGATACCAACTGGACTAGACAAGACACACTAAACAGACTAGCGGGCTAAGCACTAGGGACTATGCATGCAAGGGATTGACAAACAAGACAGGCTTGGCTAGGTCTACTAGCTGTGCTGCACATTAGCTGCTAAGCTAATAG
>JAQMYG010000023.1:37949588-37965534 GCA_030014215.1 Clariallabes teugelsi | reverse complement strand
GGTGCCTTCTGGGAAACCGGGTCTATAAACAAAAACTACAAAACTAAAACACTGCCCTCTAGTGGGCAACCCTCACAGGTATATTTTAAAGTTACGGTATATGTTCAAAGAAAACGCACCCATGGTGTTGTGCCAAAAAGAGAGTGGCGACCAAAATCTGATTGGACTCCACAGATCGCGCTCCTGTGAATTCGAATCAGGTTTTGGCAGCCATTGACTTATTGGCACAACACCATGGATACATTTTCCAGGACAAGAAAAGAGTAAAAATTTGTAATAAAAACACTGTAACGTTGAATGATACCAACTTGATTCAGCTCAGTGGGACCGCAGAAGCTTTATATGAGTCTCTGCCCTTTGCAATGCATTTTTGGATGGATCGAGGGTTGTGAAATTTGATCCAAATTATTTATGTTATACACAAGTTCCAGGTTACAAAAATCACGATCGGTGTGCAGCGCAGGAAAATTTATAACGACCAAAATCTATGGCACTTTACTTACTTATATGCACCGTAATTTTGATTTGAAAGAATCTAAACTTAATGCCTCTGGAGATGTGTACAGATATAGTTAAAGCTCAAATTGAACTTCACACCACACAGTTTACTGTATATAATTTCTAGGTACTTCCAAAACACCCTACTGCATGCTGACTGTGGGGAATTTGTAGATGCATTTGTTTTCCACTGGCATCCGGTAAGTAACGTCCCTTTTGTGATGTCAGATGGGCTAACTAGCTAGCTACAGTAGATCATGTGCTAATAATGACTTACATGTAGCCAAGTTGGAAGTCTGACCAGACCAGATAAAGTGAGAAACGATTCACAGCGGGGCAGGAAAATGCAGTTCTCTAAAGATTGTGTTTACAGTTACATTTACTGTATGTTGTGGAATGTCTATGAAGCGAGCCAGTTCCTGTTATTGCATGACTGCTATTCGCAAAGCATTTCATGTCTTGGTGTTAAAACAGACTACGGATATGTATATTCTTCTAGGAAAAACCTATTTACATGGGATCTCGAAGAAAGTTAATGAGTCTAATTTGTACATGGTCCATGCGGTAAAGGTGTTTACTAGATGGAGTATCAAGTACAACTCCTCATTTGAATCCAAGTCAAAAGTGAAGTCGTAATCTGACCTTTCAAAATAGAAACTCTGTATCCAGTAACATCTCAATTTACACCGTAATGAAGCTGTCAGGATTCTGAGCACAACCCTGATCTTCAGCAATAACCTGTTCCCAAGCATCCTCAGCATGCTTATTGCTGGAGCACCAAGAGAACAGAGAGGAGAAAGCTGGGAACTTATCTTTTATTCATTAGAGAGATTCGTCACATCAACTAGTTTTATTTTTTCTTTCTGTTTAATTAATATTGTACTGACCTTCACTGAATGTGAAGGCCATCTGCACTCTTCTAGCATGCATGACGTTGGATACAGTATGAGTAACGATTCAAACACCTGGTTTCTGTGCGTGGTTGATTTTTGCTAGCGCCGATGACGCAAAGCAGCCAGTAAACAAGGGCACTGATGATAAACTTTCCATGGCTTAAAATATGTACAGTAAGCTGGTCAGATTAAGATCTGAAGGAAGGAAGAAGGGATGGCATTTTTACCAGAACTTTAGGATCTATTTCTGCGAGTGGAGCAACACTAAACAGAACTTTTGGCCATACTATGTCCGAAATTTTACTCAATATCAAATTCTTGTTGTATAAAAGCAATATCGAGTTTTATGCATAACTGATCTCAGCTGGTAAATATAACCTGGATTGCTACTTTGAATTGATAAACACAATCTCTAGAGCCTATAAATATGTTCTAGAAAACAGTAGCAACAGTTTGTTTAAGTGAATCGCAATTTGTGTTAACACTAGGGATATCAATATTAGCACGTTAACGCCTGTGATTAATCTAGACTACTATTTTTTTAATGCAAGTTAATCATATGAACAAGTCTGACCCTAATGGCTTTCCATAATCATGTGATTAATGTTAATGTTTATGTGGATAACAAGATGACTGAGGAAACATCACCAGGTTTGCTGAACGGCTGAAGTTACGTTATAAAAGGCTTCTTGGTGGAAGTTTAGATAAAACCAAATTTGTGTGCTGGCGCTTCCTTCAAGGGGAACTATAATAAGAATAGATTAAACATAAGATGTGGGAGTGGTGGCTCAGGCGGCTAATGCTCTAGGTTGTTGATCTGTGGATCCGGGTTCGAGCTTCACCACCAATCAGTTGTCACACCCCATACTAGCCAGCCACTGCATGCAGCGCCGGGCCAATTTAAGAGATTTTAGTTTAAGATTTGTTCAGTTTTAATGTTTGAGATGCCTTGCCAATCCAAGTGCATAGCATTGATCTCTGTTTCCTTGCATTGCTTTGGTAAATACACCAAACAAATATCTATATCTAGAAAAGAGATCTAGATTTTCAGTTCTACACTGGTAGAAATTTGACGATATCCGTTACCAAATCGTTGATCTGTCCTCCAGTGCATTCATTTCATCGTGGCTTTGAGCACCCTGACATGCCAGCTCTAGTCATGGATCATTTTATAAAGGTCACATATAAACATGTTGTGGTATAATCTGTCAGCCACTGAATCATTTTGAATTTTCAACCTTAACCACCATGCCTAAAGGTCAGCATTAGCATGAGGCTAATGGGACAGATGATGGAGTGTCAGGAATGTCTAAAGGACGGAAGTTTCTCCGTAACACAACAACTCTTTTGTCTGACACGAGAGAGGCTTGCTGTAGCATAAGTGATAACAGGAACTTACAAACAACATTATTTTTTCCCCATTTGTTCAAGTGCAAATTCGCCCCACCATCCAGATTTCCAAAAGCTCCTAACCGGAGAGGATGAAGGCTAACACACGTTACCTCCATGAACCTATTTTCCTATAACCCTTATCATATTTTGTTCCTCATTACACTAGAGAATTATGAGCAACCAACCAAAATAGTACAGAGGTTCATGGATATACATTTAAGATTAAAATAAATGTATCGATGCTTCTCCTTGTTAGCTCTGGTGATGCTATTTCAGAAGTGCCTGAGGCTTGAACTGTGTTTACAAACTAAAGACGGTACTCAAAACTCAGATTTAGTCTAATAACTAGATCTTTTGTCATGTTTGCCTTTGCTAACTTATTGTGTGTTTTTCTACAGAGCTTGTGTGGTTTTGGGAGTGGTGTTTGTCCTGTCTGCTCTGACCATACTGGTTAAGGCCATCAACGCTCTCGCCATCAAAGTGCTCCCTGAAGTGGTAAGAAATCATTCATTTACATTTACAGCATTTGCCAGATGCCCTTATCCAGGGTGACTTACTTTCATACATACATATATACATCCCATTAAACACATGAGGGGTTAAAGGCAGTACCCAAGGGTACCAAAATGGTAGCTTAGTGCTGCTGGGGTTTAAACGTGACGTGTCTAAACCACTGAACTACGAGAGTTTTACAGTACATGTCAAACCATCACTGATTTTAAATAAACGTTTCTTTTGGAAACTCTTTCATCCATGGAAAAGTAAAAACCTTTGACTGTCCTTGCTTAAGTCAAGATACATTAGCATGATGAGAACACTGCCAGAGTTTGCAGAGTGGTATCAGGGTTTATGAAAAAATAGTCCACTCTGTGCATGAATAAGATAAAGATTGATGAGCTTGGTGAAAGTCCTGATGCGAAGTCCCTTTACGCCGCATAAGATCGATGAGGAGTTTACTGTGCTGCCTCGTCCTCGGTTCCTCACTTTCCCCAGTGAATCCTCCGTGGCTTAGTCTTGCTGGCTAGACTTTTTTCACACCGCTAACCCATTACCTTGGGGCGAAGCTCCACTACGTGTTCAAATATTAGTAGGGACCTGCTCAGTTTTCTCTCCTCCAAGGTACAGTTAATCACAGTGCCTAGATCACGCAGGAGCATCTCATCTAACACACCAGTTGTCCAGAAGGTCATTGTCACTTGCTGTCATCCTGTTATCTAGCCACAGATAAAAATGTCATGCAATTAGCTCCAACCCAGCAAACCAGACTGTTAATTATGATCGGTGAACAGATGATGAACTGTGACAACATCATAGAATGTTGCAAGTCTCAGTTGCAGCAAGGATGTCAGAATTGTAGCTG
The DNA here is from genome assembly GCA_030014215.1 of Clariallabes teugelsi. Classification (NCBI taxonomy): domain Eukaryota; kingdom Metazoa; phylum Chordata; class Actinopteri; order Siluriformes; family Clariidae; genus Clariallabes; species Clariallabes teugelsi. Next base: position 37,961,391 of record JAQMYG010000023.1, on the reverse strand, counting down.
ATATTTTTACAAAGATGTGCCACTTTTTCTCCCACCATGCTCGTGATGAACTGCTGCCCCTCAAGAACTTTTCCAGGAACAGTTTCCTCATACACCTTCTTTTGCCCTAGGAAGATTACCATTGGCAATCTTTGTTCCTGGACCCATTTGTTAATGAGGCACTAAATAATGCTATGGTTTGTGTGAGAGAAGCTTTCCTGTGCTGGGCCCTCACTGATCAAGATCTCAAACTTGATGAAAAACAAATCAGATGTCCTATGCATTGACCTCAGGAAGAATGAATCCTCATAAATATGGATGTATGCCAGGGCATTTTTAATGGTGCATTCATAATCATACACAGTAGGGTATTTTAGCAGAAAGCCTTTTGGTCTTAGCTCAGCACCAAATTGGCCAAACAGGAGATTTCTCCTGAATCTTATAAAATCCATCTTTGCAGCCCAAGTTGTGGCGTTGATCTCCTGAGAATTTATGCCAAAGTGCTCCACTATTTAAAGTCCGTCCATCCATCCATCCATCCATCCATCCATTATATCTGGAGTATCTATACAGTGGAGGGTCATGGAGGGCCTGGAGCCTATCCCAGGGAACTCAGGGCACAAGGCAGGATACACCCTGGATGCACGCATAATCAAACACCCAGTCATACACTATTTGCAATTTGGAAATATCAATCAGACTAGACTGCATGGTTTTGGACTATGGGAGAAAACTGCAGTACAAGGAGGAAACCCAACAAGCATGACACAGCAGGCAACCTCAATAAACGGCCACACCGGAGATGAGACACCCAACCCTGGAGGGGCGAGGTGACACTGCTAATTACCAAGCCGCAGTGCCATGTCATTCATTCATTAATCATAGTAATCATGAAGGTCAGGGATGCAGTGGATCTAGATTCTAGACTGTACACGAGGAACACTGGCAGACATTGCACACTAGATTGGGATCCTATTCCTGTGAGACAATTTCAAGTAGCCAACCGCCTTCAAAGAAAATACGTTTGCATGATGTAAAAAAAAAAAAAAAACATGAAAATTGCCTTTTCCTAAACTAGTGTGATCATTTGGCTTGTTTGGGCATGTAAGTGTGTAAGTGCTCTCTCATTTTAGGGATGTTAATGATGTTAAATCAACCAGTAATTGAGTTGGAGACTTGGACATTTTGAAAGACAAGAAGCAGTTGTATGTACTGTCTAAGAGCAGCACCAGTGCTTCCTCCTGGCTGATCAGATGAAATACTCTCCAGAATTCCCACGGAGTCTTGGCGTGTAGGTGCGGAGTCACGTTTCACCTTGTTAGATGATCTTACTCAGTTTGCCTCGTTTATCAATTACGATCTTGGATTCTGATTTAAATAAACTCTGCACACATGGTTGCCAGTCACGGTTGAACCAAGTAATTGCTGGTTTCTCTGGAGTTCCCAGAGAATATTGAGCCACCCCAGGGGATGGAGATCCCAGGACAGAGCCAGAACCTGTTGGAGAGATTATCTTACAGTCGGCTTGAGAACGTCTGAAACGTCCCAGCGGAGGAGCAGAAATCTGTGACGAGAGATTGAAGAAGAGCCGAACTGATGAAATGAATGAACGTCTGGATGTATTACCATATTCATAGAGACTCACACTGGGGTTTCAAATAAAAATAAAAATAGGGGCAACTAAATATGAATGAAAGAGAGAAATCTTCTCTCGTTCTCTGACAAGCAATCGATCATATCAACCCCAGTCCAAACTGGTAGGATCATCATCATCATCATCATCATCATCATCGATTTTTAATTTGTATTTTTTATTTAATTAACACTTAAACAATCATTTTCATGGAAGCGATTTGCCAGACATCAGGATAGAGAGAAGCGACAGAACACAGCTGAGGTGCGAAGCGAGACGAGAAAGCGTCACTGGGCGAAGTGTGAAACCAGGGACGGGTGTGTGTGTGTGTGTGTACGTACACGAACACAAACACACAGCAGAGACGCTTGTGCTTTACTTACCCCATGCTGTAATGTAACTAAGTTAGGAGAACAGAAGCAGCTAAAGGAAAATGAAAGAGAGGGATGAGATGAAATTGTGTGTGTGTGTGTGTGTTTGTGTGTGTGTGTGTTGGCATGGGGGGGGGGTGGGTGGGGGGTGGGGGTGATGTTTTAATCAAGACCCTGGCTGCTCTCTAGAGGACTCCGGGTCTGTGAAGCCACATTTGGCGCATACAAGCACCTGTTAAAAATAGATCTGATATATGTTTTTTTGTTGTTGCTGCCTTCATTTGCTACCACACACACTAACACCTGCACACACACACACACACACCTTAAGTTTCTACTCCTTTCATTCTCTTCCTCGTGCTCTCTCTGAACTTCACCTCTTCCACCTCACTCTTGCTCAGACTCGCATCCGTTCATTCACACATTCAACCTTCTCGTCTCTTTTACTCGCTTTCTCACCCGCACACACTCTTACACACGTGCACACACACACAGACACACACACACACACACATGATCCTCCTCTTGCTTTCACACACACTTTTTAAAAAAAAGTTTTGCCGTCTTCCCTATCTTACCCAAGCACAATCTTTTATCATCCGCTCTGTCGTCCTCTTTTTCTGAAGGCCATCTTGTCTTACACACAGTCACCCTGTCTCTCTCACACACACACACACACACACACACACACACACACCATAGCTGGGTAATTAAATGTTCTGGATATTTTATCAGGGTATTCAGTGTACGCTGGATTATACTCGTGCATTGTGTTTGTGGTGGTGTTTAGAGTGTTTTGTGTTTGTGTGTGTGTGTGTGTGTGTGTGTGTGTGTGTGTGTGTGTGTGTGTGTGTGTGTGAGGTTAAGCATACAAACATACACTAATTTCATATACTTCAAAATTAAATTATATCACCACTATACAATGTTATATAATTTTACGATCATGCACACACACACACACACACACACACACACACACATAATAAAAAGTTAATTAACGCGAACAGTTTTGTTTGCTTTCATTTTCCTTATTATAAAGCTGTGTGTTTTGTGCTCGTGTGTGTTTTTGCTCGCGTGTCTTCGTGTGTTTGCTCAAGCATCGACAGGCCACCTGCAGAAGTCACGAGTCTCACTAAGGAATGAACAAATACGGCCTATTCGGTTTTCGAATGCTCGCCTGAATTTGATTAGAAAAGCCAAATGGTTATCTGTGTTTGCCGGAAAAATTCAGCTACGCAGCGCGCGGTGTGAGACGCGGCACTGATCGGGTTAGAGGGACGGAACACGGCCCTGTAGGGGACAATTTTATTATTATTATTATTATTAGGGCATATAAGTTTATTTGTTCTTTCTAGTGAAGACAAGCTAGGAGTGTGTGTGTGTGTGTGTGTGTGTGTGTGTGTGTGTGTGTGTGTGTGTGTGTGTGTGCGCGCGCGTGTGTGTGTCTTCAACACTCATAAACTGATAAGAAAGATAAACATCGAAAATATTTGTGTATTATAGAGCACAGAAGCGCATTACATTCACAAAAAAAATCACAGGAATTATGTCATAATTATGACTTAATACTGTATCTCATAATTGAGATCCTGATCTCATATCTATGAGATCTTACTATCTCATATCTATGAGATCTTACTATCTCATAATTATGAGTTAGTAAGTCATAATTATGAGATCAGCATCTCGATTATGAGATGTAGATCATAATTATGATTTAGTATCTTATAATTATGACTTACTGCTTTATGAGCAGTTTGTGGCGGGGGCCATTTTAGCGCATGACATCCGAAATGAAATTTACTGCATCCTTTTCCTCGGAAGCGCCTCATTGCACACCTATGTAGATGTAGCACCTATCCTATCTTTTAGCTTGATGATTGGACACTAGGTGAATTAACTAACTGGACATTTCTGAAAACCCATAAATTGCACCATTAATACATACAGTATTCCATTTGGTTTATCAATTTAATGATTTTGTATGCATGATGAATTCCATATTGGTTTAGTTGCTCCTCAAGGAAGAGAGCCACTTCGAGAAGGTCAGAATGTGCTTTCATCCTGAACACTTCCTAAGCACTTTAGATACCTGCGCAGTGTTGACATATTAATGATAATATCTCCCAGTATCAGGATCGCATAAGTATGAGATAGTAAGTCATAATTATGAGATATTAAGTCATAATTATGAGATAATAAGTCATAACTATGAGGTTGTAAGTCCTAATTATGAGCTCAGATCTCATAATTATGAGATATTAAGTCATAATTATGAGTTAGTAAGTCATAATTACGAGATAATGTCTCATAATTATGAGATAATTTCTGTGATTTTTTTTGTTTTCTGTGAATGCAATGTGCTTCCGTAATAGAGTGAGTTTAGACGGACTACAGTATTCCAATAATAATAATAATAATAATAATAATAATAATAGGGATAATAACCTATTGTTGTAAATACCTCATTCGGAACAATCCGGAATAAACGTTCAACTGGAATGAGTGACCTTTAAATAATCCGTACACTATAAACACCATGTAAACGCTCGGTCTTATTGTTTCTCTCTTGTTTAAAATAAACATATTATATTAGTACAGAGTGATTCACTCGAAAGAGGTCCTCAATATTCTGTAATAACTCTCGCTAGGATGAAGCAATCTGAACGAAACAATGTACAATGTACTCCTCAGTATATGGAGAGTCGAGTCCAGGTAGGCGCCAGACGGCCACCACGCCATTTAACGTCGTACCCCTCCACTCAGTTCACTCGACTCCTCGTCAGGATGGTGGTGTACTGTAATGAGCAGTACATCTTCATAATGCGGAACTACTGGGTCACCAATTCCGTTTAAACGACGTCACAGTGAGTTTAGGAAGAAATACTGTATGGTGCTCCTGATGTACGCTTAAAGAGTATTATTCAGAGCATGGTACGGAATCTGGAAACGTATCATCGGGATTGATCATTGATCCCGTCTCATGGCACAGGACACCATAGGTGATGTCCAGGCTCAGGTATAAATATATTTCCACAAACATATATGTTTGTGGAAATTTCACTCACTCATCGTCTATGCCACTTTATCCTGTCTTTACCAGGAGACTTAGGGCAGGAGGCAGGAGGTACATCCTGGACAGGGTGCCATTCCATCGCAGGGCACACACTTACATACACACACAGTACTACGGGAAATTTGGGAACGCCAGTTAGCCTAATCTGTATGACCTTGGAATGTGGGAGGAAACTGGAGTACCAGGAGGAAACCCACCAAGCACGGGGAGAACATGCAAACTACATGCACACAGACCCAACTCAATACCTGGAGGTGCAAGGCGACAGTGCTAACCATCAAGCCACCTTTCCGCCTGTGGACTGTTGAACAACGGCAATCAGAAGGCCACAGAGATCAGCTGTCTGCATTAACTGAGTCCAAGACCATCTTGAATCGCATCAGATTCAGCGTCCATGTAAACGGTAAATTTGGAATCTCCAATGATTTCCGAATGATTTCAGATTTTGGACCGAAGAAATAAAGTCTGTGTAAACGTAGTGAGTCCTCGTGCAGTAACAGCAAGTCGATACCCCTCATGCTCCAGTGCAAAATAATTAAAAACATAAAGTGTTTGTTCAGTTTATCCAAAACAAATCAGGCTATGTACTATGAGGGCAATGTTATGCTCCACACATTATGCTTTTGTGATCTTCATTAATGATCCTGCGGCCACATCAATCTGTCTTGGCAACAATCCCGTCTAGATGACTAAGTCTTCCTGTAGACTTCCCGAAAAAAACAATTAATGCCCAGAACTCACTGGATCGATTTGCACCCATAAGCTCAACTTGCCTTCAAATCTCCTACACCTGCTCTCGGGTTTCCTTTTGAGTCTGGGTTCTTTGAATCCTCATGACTATAACATGGCATGTTTGTAATGATTTTGGAATTGAATTCAACTTCCACTCAGCTGTCGTGTTCATAATGCTTCTGACGTACAGTATACATGCTATACTATGGTGGTCCTTTCCCCAGAAAAACAGCATCACCCTCATTAATATGGTGATCCTTATTTCTCTCTCTCTGAACTATCTCACACTGATCAAATTATATTCATGGCACAATCAAGGTGTCACTATCACATTACATATTGTACAGTAATTCAAAGGATCAAAAGCGATAAGGAGCTTTTTTTCCCCCCAGGTTTTATTTTGATCATGAATGGTATTCACATTTGTGAGTTTTTAATCTGGTGTGATGTACAAAGAGGCGATGTGTTGAATGCATATCGTGGAGCGTACAGCATTGAGGAGCTTAGAGCTTTCCTCTAGTAATGATGTTTTGCTTTTGAGTAATTACTGATGTTGAAACCTCAGCTGATCTCCATTTCTTTTTTTACTTCTTTTTTTTTTTTCAAGAACGTGCTGATTAGAAACAGGGTGAGAGCACGTTCTACAAGGAGCGTTCAGGTCAACCCCGGGACTTTTGATTGTACAGAATAACAGAACACGATTGTGAGAGTTAAAATCTCTCTTTATTTCTCTATATAATCTCCTGCTACACTAAAGTACTTATCCCAGTGTTTCACTAGTGCTTGGATACCATCAAGGTAGAAAGTTTTCTCAGTACGCGGAAAACTATGATCAGACTGCTTGTTCATGTCTGCAATGCTGGCCTTTCAGGAACTCCTTAATGATCCAAACAGTGCTGGTATATGATTATGACAAATGTGTCCCTTTTGCAAATTGCCGACAAGTTATGTGTCGGTTTTCAAGGATCAGGCATTCCACTGGCTGAATGTTCACGGGAGCGACTGCAATGAGCTCTTAGCCACCTCGACCGGGATCATTATTCACATACGTACGGCCTTCGGTAAAACCTTTGCTTCTCTCATCACCGTACTATGCTTGAAGTCTTCTGTAAACGCCAACCGGTTTTGCACTTTCATTTTCCAGAAATTTCATCACTCAATCAAGTCCAGGTTTGACTTGAATGCCCCTTGTATACATCATTGAGTTTTCTTGTTATATTTATTGGTTTAGTACTAGGGCACTGAATGCAGCCACTGGATGCAGTGCTGGTCCCAATCCCGGGCAAAATGGGAGGGTTGTGTCATGAAGGGCATCTTGCGTAAAAACCTAGTATGTGCGGACCAAGTGTTTGCTATGGCGACCCCTTGCCGGGAGCAGCCGAAGGACCAACAACAACATTTGTTTTTCAGTAGCAAAATGCAGCCGCTATAGTAATAACTACTGCCCAGTAGGAACCCTAACATTGGATGACCGTCGTCATGTAGTTATAATGACGCTGTTTTTAAAGTTAGAATGACTTTTATAAAATGACATTGAGATACCACTCTTGAATGAGCGACCACAACAGAATGTTACAAATACAACCTCAGAACAATGCACTGTAACCATAGTACAGAGGATTTAAGACAAGGAAACATTCATTTCGACCATATCCTCGGTCCCTAAAGTTTCTAACATGGTTTAGAATCATGGTCAGAGATTGCGATGAACAGCTTCCTGCACACAGCGCAGGTATCTCATGTTACACGCCTCTTAGTGTTGTAATGTTACCTCTCTAATGTTTCATATTCTTTCAGAAATACAGTGAGGATCTTAGTTTCCAAATGACTGGACTGTAAAATGGTGTTGACACAAAGTCCAAACTGCATTATGTCCAGGTTCACAGAACAGATCTCTCATGTTAAACAGTTTTTATTTTTTATTTTTTTACTTTTAATCTCATTTCTGATTTAACGGTTTAGCAAATTACACATTAACCAAAGAGAAAATGTAGGAGGCGATAGTTGAGAATTCAGAGCAGGGCTCTGGAGACAGCAGGTCTTCTCCTGATCTAGATTGAGGGTCGTATCAGTGTGGTAAGAGGGATAAACGAGGCTTCACTGTGTGAATCTGTGTTTTCTTTTTAATGCTTGAAGCCTAAATCATCACCACTGGGGTTTTATTTTTAGATGACTTTTCCTTGGCACCATAAAGAGTTTTCTGATACCGCAGATTCATAACGCTGTTGGGGTGGTGGGCAGATTGACATACAGTATATTACACATGTTTATGTTGTGTGTGTACGTGTGCGTGTGAGAGGGAGAAAAGTGCTGTGTTTTAATAACCGTAACCTTGCAGCGCTGCAGTATTTCCTGCCTACAAGGCTGGCATGCAGTATTAATGATTTGGCTAAGATTAAGAATGCAGCTTTTCTCATCTCTCTCCCCATCGCTCATCTTTCACCTCTCTCTCTCTCTCTCTCTCTCTCTCTCTAACTCCCACCCTCTCCCCCCTTCTGTCAACATCCATCTGTGCATCTCATCTCTCTCTCTTCCTCTCTTGCAGGACGACTTCCTCTACAGCGTGTCCGTGCTCAGCGGCCTGGTGTGCACAATTCTGGCCGTGCTAAAGTGCATGCTGGGTAAAGTGCTCACCAGCAGGGCACTCATCACTGACGGTAAGCTTTAATTACTGCGTCATTTCCATCCGCACCTGGAGAAGCTCCCATTTCTCCTTTGCACAAAACAAGCATTGTTAAAGAATAAGAGATGGACATGCAGAATGCTGGAAGTGGGCATCATAAGATGAGTAAATCAAGGCCTTATAGAGATAAATGTACTCTCAAGTACTCCAGTTAGCTGTGGAATTCAAACATCATTCGATTAGTATAAAAAAGCCTAATGTCTGGAAGGAAGATATTCTCCACGCTGTTAACCTTGAGGTATTGACATAAGACGAGCTCAATTCTGACTGTGCCACCAGCAGTTCAGAGTAAAAAACTGACATGCATCAGACAAAGCAATGTTTTTGCAATGCTCAACTGCCCATTTCCATGAGCCTGTGCCCAATGTAGGCTCTAATTCCTGTTCTTGGCTGACACGAGTGAAACCCGATGTGGTCTTCTGCTGTAGACCATCTGCCCCTTAATTGGAGCTCTTGACTTGTATCTGCATGATTTTATGCATTGCGCCACGGGCACATAATTGCCCGATTGAATAATTTCATGAACGTCCAGGTGTACAGATGTTCCTTGTAAATTTCCTTGTGAGTGTTCTGTATATATCTGTTAAACTCAGTGCTAACGATTTAATGCTAAGAAATTCAATTGTAATCAAGTCTGGGGGTGAATGACGAGCAAGATCGTAAAAATACATATTACAAGCTTGTAAAATGTACGTCTATTTGTACAGTAGTGTGCAAACGTTTTGACCCCCTCACCCCCCAAAGAGCCAGACGTCCTTATATTTTTAATGTAGTCTTGATGAATAGCTTTCCAGGTTGGAAGAACTTCTCATTTCAGTCCAGTCCCTGTACGTGAGCAGTTTCGGAGGAATGTTTTTTTGTTTGTTAAGCCACACGGTAACCTATGAATCATTTAATAAAGAAAAATATAACTTAAGGCATGAACCAGTGAGAAACAGATTATGTTAAATGCTGAGTGGTTGGGTCGAACAAGAGGGGAAATAAGGTCACTGCTGAGGATGTTACACAAACAAGCATTTTTTTTATTGCATCTTTACGCGCTTTGCAGCCTGTCGCAGTAAAACAATTGTTCACATTTTTTATGAATTTATGAGGAAATGATGGCTGGCTCAAGACTTTTACACAATACTGTACGGTAGATATACATGTTTTAAATATATACTATACAGTACCATAATAAACTACCTTGTCATTTTTACTAACTTGCTGAAGACTCTTAATGTTTCACAAAATGTTTTGTGTGCTTCTAGCTCGTCTTCCCCCCCAAATATTGCTCTTTTCTCTGTTAATTTTGCACTTTTTGTCTATTTTACAAAATATTTACCATCATTTGTGATTTTAAAAAAAAAAAAGGAAAAATTACAGTATGTTGCTCAGCAGGCCATCCATGTTATTGTAGATGTTTTGTTTTATAGATGGTACTACGACTTAAAGTAGATATGTTCTAACATTACAAGCTGTCTAAAAGTTCAATGCTTATTCAAAGCACTGTAGATTAGGAAACAAAACCAAACAACACAATCAGCCCTAACCAACACACTGTACAAAACGAAACCATCGTGACTCATTCCAAATGCTTGTTTTGCTTACTTTTGTGCAGTAAAAAAATCTCCATCGACAGTCCTTATGCACTACTCAGTCATTAGGAAAAGCCGATTAGGGCATGCCCAAGGCAGAACTGAAATCCAGGTTATGGTATAAAAAAAAGTATTTCCAAGGACTGTGTACTTAGCTCGACTTATCATCCTCCTCCTGTACCTGCAGGTAAACATACGCAAGAGTTCTCAGGGCTTTCCGAAATGTTGCCCTTCTCTGTGACCCCACTGAGCACTACGGGGCAGAAAGTTATGTTCTCTTTAAGATAAAGCAACACTGATTTAACAAACACACTGCACCGCGAGCAGAGCAAACACAGACACACACAGACCTGCAAAAGCTGACTAACATGCACCTAAATTCAGCAGCAGAGTGTGAAATTTAACACCTGCGCTGAGAAATTTCCTCCTAACACTAGGAATCATTATACACCTTTTACTGCGTCTATTACAAGTCCTTTCTGAGCATTTAGATCCAAACGGGAAAGCATAATTTGAAAAAACATAATTTGATGTTTTGTACTACAGCGAGGTTGCATCTGGGTTGTTCAGAAGGTGTTCATTTAAAAAAAAAGATCAGCTACAGCAGTAGCAAACGGAGTGTTAATATAAATGCATTAGTTCCAATAAGTTATCATTTATATAAGAACAGCTAATTACGAGTGGGCGTTCTTAGGCTTAAACACTTAGCAAGAAAGAAAATAGAGAAAACTTGCCTAACAAACAACTGAAAGCTACAATTTTTTTGAATTGTTTGTACTGTTTCTTTGATTACCTGCAGGCTTTAACTCATTTGTGGGCGGAGTTATGGGTTTCTCCATCCTCATCAGCGCTGAAGTGTTTAAGCACAACCCGAAGGTTTGGTATTTGGATGGCGCCATTGGTGTACTGATTGGACTCACCATCCTCGCTTATGGCATCAAGTAAGATTTTCCAGCATAGATTCCCAAATACAAAACATTCACTAGAAATGCTTAATATAATACAGTGCATGCCGTTGTTATTCATTATTATCAAATTGTACCTCAACCCCACTGAACTCTTTTGCGATTAGCTGGAATGTTGACTGCACCATGGCGTTCCCACCTGACATGGGAAGTGTCAGGTGTCTGATCCCAGTAATGCTTTTCGTGGCCCAATGAACAAATCCCAACAGTAGTGGTGCAAGCAGGACTGTTTTGTTTAAATCCTACTCAATCTTACTCCTGAAGAAATCCTACCTACAAACCCTACCCAGTTGTAAATGCAGTCCGAGCAATCACACCCATTCCCAATAGATTTCTGACCAATTTTCTGACCAAACAGCCCCCCATGTAAATCTGACCAATTCCATCTGCCCCTATACATTTAATCAATATTACTTACTCCTGAGACATTCTAAAGACTTTCACCATTCCCATGCATTCCCAAAGGAATTCTAGCCAATTATAACCAATTTTCTATTCAACTTGATGGATCACAGTTGAATGAAGGTCAATTCGACCCACTCTGGCCTTAGAATTAATTCACATGTTTTTGCTTCTAAATAAATTCTACTCAATCTTACATGCTCCAGAAGTCGTTGTGACTAATCCTTGCCCCACTCATAAAGGAATTGTCACTAGTTTCCTCCAATCCATAATTCATACCTGAAATAAACTCTCACCAATCCCAAAAACAACCAAAGAAATTCTGAAGAATCTTGCCTTCTCCAGAAGGTATTCTGACCATCTTTCTTGCTGCTTAATCAAG